>CM041734.1:7100000-7462500 GCA_023373845.1 Nibea coibor
TGGGACTTTGTGGAGCCGTGGCTGCTGCCCAGCTGAACTCCCCGCGTAAGGAAGAGACTCAAGGGGTGCTAGAGCCGAGAAGAGGAGCTGGTTTCAACTCAAGGATGCAGGGACGGAAATAGAATAAGAGCCACTGCGCTTGTTCCCTTTGAGTGTAAAGGTGGAGCATCTGAGGACAAAACACGGCACTTTTAGTTAGGGAGGGACAAAGGACGCCATCTCATCTCGCCCCCAAATCTCTCGGTGTTGATGACCAATCATCGATTGCATTGCTGTCACCAAAAAACTGAGTTTCTTGGAAAGAAATCTTTGGATCATCTTTTTCTAATTATTTATGAGAGACCTGAGCAACTTATAATGACTTTAAGATGCCGACCCTGTCCGCTGTAACCTTCATGTTGAAGCTCTAGTATATTTGAGAGGAAAAGGTTGTTTTTTTTTCATGAATGTCATGTGCTCATGCATGTCCTCATACGTGCACTAAGATGCATCTTAGCCGGCATGAGTTAACATTTCATTAATGACAAAGTGAATCTCCTATAACTGCCATTTTGTTGTCGGACAATACAGTGCACACACGTCACATCTCAACATTCCTGATTCGTTTCACATCCTGTTCTGGTGTTGAAGCAGTGCTTTTAGACGCATTTCTTTCTCGTCCGTCTTTTTCTTGAAGTCGAATGAACTGTTTCAAAATAAAAGAAAAGAACAAAAAACAAAAAAAGAAACTGATAGCTGATATCTGCGACAAGTTCACTATAATAACTCAACTCTGTAAACTCTGTTCTGTCCATAAAATGCTATTTCATAACCACTATTGTAGAACCGTTAATACCCACAGTGTCAAATTAACTGGCATGTCAAATTGTATCAAAGTTTATATCCAGTTTGCAAAAAATAATGATTTGCTGTTTTACTAAATAATGTAAGGAATAAATGATTTCATATATTAGGCTCACCTTGAGTGTATCCTTATCATCCTTCTGCAGAGACTGAATGTTTTCAGAAATAATGATACCGCTAATAAGGCACCTTTTATTAAGGGCTTGATAAATCGTAACAGGCTTAACTATCAATAGTTCATATAAATACTTAACTTAACTATTATACTCATATAAATAAACATGTAACTCCATTTTAAGCCATTAATGAGAGCAACATTTGGACTGCCGGTTCATCTTCTTGAGAAATGGCAGAGGAGGATCTGGACCAAAATCCATTTAATAAACAATTTATTAAGCATTTATTAACGCATTACCAATATCAACACTATTACCTAAGACAAAGGATAAATGCCAAACAAAGGGACACAACCTGGCAACCCAAAAGTTGTTCTTATTAATGTCTTATATAAAGAAAAAGAATTAACTGCATTGATCCCTCAACTGTGATTTTTTTTTTCATATAGGCCTGAAATACAACCACACAAAGGGCCTGCAAATGTGGAGTGGTTCAGTACCTTGCTCAAGGGCACCTCAGCAGTGCCCAGGAGGTGAACTGGGACCTGGAACCTCCCAGTTCTGCTGCCTAAATGATTAATTTACCACTAATAAAGCCACTAATAAGTATTTCTGGATTAATAATAACTTCTTATAAATTCTTCTTATTATCACGCACATTCACCTTATACAACAGAATGAACAACTGAAGCAAAGAAGAGTTATAAAGCCAGTAAACTGATGTTATACAGCAAAATGTACCATATGTTTGCTAACATTAGCTAACATTATCCCCAGGCAGCAACCTCCAAAAGGGTGGGAAATGAAGTCTGTGCTGAAGTGGCAGAAACTGCAGTGCCTGGAGCGGTACTTGAGGCTCCAAAGCCCCCAAATGTCCAACTTGGGTCTCTACAGCTAATTTCCCCATCCATGACAACTGTACTGAGGGTGAATGTTTATAAAACTCACCAGTTCAAATCATATTAAGGCTTAAAGTTATATATAATTAACAGCACGGCCGCTTTGATGGCAGGTGGTTGCCATTACAGATGGCTTGTCTGAGCACCCAGGTGTCATTCGGCCCGCCGATGGTCCACGTCTTTGTCCGTTGTAAGATTCCAGGAGGCAACACGGCAGCAGTCGGAGATTTTGAGCTTCAAAAACAGGTCTTCAGAAACCAGCGGGTGACATCACTGATACACTGTCTGGTACCAGATCCCAGACCAAGTAAGAAAAAAAAGATTCTCAAAAATGACTCTCTATCTTTAAAGACAATCCCAGTCTTAGTTCTTGAACAAAAACAGTATATTGAGTTTTTATGTTACATTTTCCAGATGCTACTTTTTATGATTTCAGCATTTGATTATTTATGGGATGAGGAGATAATCCTCCATAGTAGATCAGTGAAAAATGGGACGGGGGCTGAGTTCACTGCTATGAAAAGAAATAATCTTCAGAGATTATTTACCTTTAATGCCCTCTCATCAGCAGCTTCTGTCTGGACACGATTACGTTTTATTCTAGGTTACAAATCTTTAAGAAAGCCAGAGAGAAGCAGAATTAATAAATTTCAGATCAGATGCAAACACATCTTTCTGTAATGCTGTGGTGGAAAAGTGAGTGACGCTATATGCTGATATCCTGAACGAACCCTCATGTAGTGAGACATTCTGAAAGGACTCCTCTAAAATGAATACGCCGTGAGAAATATGTGAAATTTGCTTTGTCTTTTTAATAATTACAGTCAGGCAAAACCCATATGACCATTACATTTATGACAGATATTCTTACAGTACAAGACAGAACTCAAGGGGATCAGAGCCAGTGGCATGGCCACACCTGACCGCTAAAAAGTAAGACATTCATCGTCATTAGATTGTTCCAACTTTTACATAAGAGTTCACAAACGTATTTTGCATTTGACTCGTATCAAACACAACAGTTTTTCTTGATTAACTAGCAAATTCTAAAGACCTTGATAGAAACAGCAGAGTAGAAAAAAACATCGTATAACAAGCAGAAGAATTCCTGATTTTATCTTAAATTTCCTGTCAAGATGCAAGATGTACAATATATTGCTTTCAGGTGCTCAACTCAAAATGGGTACCCCAAGTCTCGTGGAAACACATTCTTCAGTATCGCAGTCTGCCCTCTTTCGCTTGACTTTTTTCCCCGTCTCCGACCTGGGCTCAGACTGGTCTAATCGTTACACCACAGGGGGGGGAGCTGCCATTTAAAGAAGATACAGGAGCTAAAAGATGAACAATCACAAAAGATAGGACCAACAATATTAGCCCCTCCTCAAAAGTGCAGCTTTCCACCACTCATCATCAAAGTGTCTGAAACTCATAACTTTTTGCTTCTTTTCATGGAAGTGAAACATCATGACTACAAAATAAACTAAAACAAAAAACTATTCCTGTTCACCGAGAGAGCGCAGGACACAGTATCCAGTCATAGCAGTACACTTGAGGAGAGGACATGATGAAATACAAATGACACAGGGATGAGTATTAAAGTTTCCAGAAGTGACATTTCACAAGAATTAAAAAAGTCGGACAGGAGGCAACACAGACTCTGGACTGAAGTCGTTTCGGTCACTAGACAGACATCATCCAAAGTGGAATTATACGACGATGTACCTCTTGGAATAACATTTAGTGCCTTGGCATCAAATGTAGCTTTACCTTGAAATGCACATGAACTTGTAAATGCTCCAAAAATCCAGAATCCGTGTTGTCTTTGAATGTAAAATGCTGTCTCAGGAGAGCGTCTGGTTGGTTCCAGACTCAACAGACACGAGCCTGATTGTTTTTTTGAAAAACATAGACACACAACTCGGTGTTCAGCAGGACAGAGTCGGACCTGCTCCCACAGTCTTCAGGCCATCAACCAATATGCTGGTCACACAGGCTGAGAAACCCGTGGCTTCATTTATGAAAAGGTTTTGGATTTTTATCAAACATAATCCGAAGATGTCTAAAGGAACATTTCAAATCAAATTCAGCAGTTATTTTCCAGGATATACACCAATATTTTCAGCTTTCTCGTGTGGGTTATGCTGCTATGGTGTTTGGATGTATTCAGACAGGATGAGGCGCTGGGGATCACCACAGGGTTGTCGGGCATTGCCGGGGGTGGGTCTATGTGTGCTGAACGTAATCGTTGTGAAACAATCAATCTGATTAACCGAGTTTAATCCACGAATCCACCTGGATAGCCTCAATTTGAGACATCTCAGGCGGACTGTGGAGGTTTTCCCGATCCGAGGCTCTGATTTGGCAGCCGTGGCGTGACGTCACAAGTGTTTTTCCAAAAGTTCTCCAGCGCAGGTCGCTGCGTTTTTTGGCAGACACCCCTGCATTCCCCACTGCCGCAGCAAAAACACACCGTCCGCGCTCAAAATGGACAGAAAACCCTGTGTTTCACCGCAGCGCCTGATCCCGTCTGAATGCGCTCTTATCCTCATCGTTCTCGTGTGGGTTACGCTGCTAAAGTGTTCACCCTAACTCATGATTGTGGCTGTCCCACTGCCCTCGTTGCCATCTTTTTTTAGCGAATCATTTTTAAAGTGATTGTTTAATGACATCTGGGAAAACATCGGAGAACATTTTCATAAATGCAGCCTTTAGTTTGCCGCGTACAGGTCGACATCACAGCGAGAGGTACCTAGGCAGATCTCTGGGTATAGAAGAGAATATAGGCCTGAGTGTTGCACACTTCCTCCACACTGCAAACCTTCATCTCAGAGTCATTACAGTGGACCCAGAAACCTGAAAGACAAAGAAAAGGGTTGAATATGGAGGAGAAGAACAGGAGTTCATAGGTTCATCGGAATCAATTCTGTTCCCTTCCTCACCTCCTTCTGTATTGTAGCAGTATGCGGTGTAGTGCCCTGAGCCGAAGCCTTTACCATGATGCATGACTACAGCAGACAGATCGTAGGTGTAGCCGCCTCTGTGGACAGAGTGACCTGAGCCTGTGCAGCAGTACGGTTTGATGTTCAGAACTTGGTCAAAGGCCACATGGACGCCGATTTTCTCCCTATGGTTCCGCCCCGACCATCTGTCATAAGACAGGAAGCAAGTTAGCGTCACGAGGAATCACATGCATAGTGACAAACATAAACACTCTGATCAGCTGCAAAATAACAAAAAAAGACAAGACGCGCTTCATTAAAATGTTATCAATGTAAACATTATGACAAAACCAGCCTGAGGAGAAACTTGCCTGAAGCGTTTGAGGTGCAGCCGAAGAACCTGAGGTAAACGGTAGATCAGAAGCTGCTTACGTGCCTCTGACAGAACTAAGGGTTTGTGGGATGATTTCCGTCTTCTTTCTGTCAAACCACGAAACGAGGACATGTTCCAGTTACTCCACAAACGCATATGATTGATGCAAGGCTTTGTTTTAGTGCAGAGGTAGCACACGTTCTCACAATATATCAGGCTTTGCGAACACATAAAACATCTTGTGTGGTTGCCAGATGAGTTTTTCACATCACTGCCTCCTCTGAGGCTGTCAGCAGTGAGCTAACACTTTTCACGCCAATATCAAGTCATTGTCCTCAGTCTCAAAGGAGAAGTGTTGGCCCACTGCTGGAGGCGCTGCTGCTCAGTCAAAACTGAACAAACCAACCAAAACACAGACTCTGAAAAAACCCGAACTCTTCAAAACAACTTCAATTTAATTCAATTTCAAAGTTGTAACATTTATTTATTTAGAAGTCAGTTATTTAATTAATGTAATTCAAACAAAAGTCCAGTTTCAGTTATGAGAAACTGGGCTGGGATCCTGAATGAATTCAGGCTGAAAACAAAACACTGCTGACACGTCTTTGCGTTGTATTGAGCGTTTTGTACTGACTGTTGCAGTGGTTGCAGGCGTAGATGCTGCCTTCGAGAGCCTCCATCTCCGTAAACTTGGACAGCATCTCAGTGAGGGTGCAGCTGCGCTGGTAAGCTGTAGAGCCTGAGCCTTTGCCTATGCTGTGGTACCGCTCGGGGAACTCCAGAGACAAATCCCAGAATGGCTCAACCGTGTTAGATTTGTGCTTACAGGACAGACACGTCACCTAAAAAAAAAGAAAATACACACAGCAAGAAGAGAAGAACAGGTGAGGACTAGTAGTTGTCGTGTTTGTTGAGGACGCAGAGTCTCCTCGCCCTCTGAGACAACACGATGAGACTTAGTTTTATATCAGGGATGCAGCAACAAAAGGCAGGAGGCGAGAGTTACCACACAGGTGTCACAATAAGAACTCATTAAGTCAATATGTTATGTGAAATACACGCAGCTGCTGTACGTTTAACGCTGAACAATCTTTGGGTTCGTTAATGACGCTGTGAAATGTTGACACACATCTGACGTGTTGACGGTCTCACCTGGCTGAGTAGCTGCCCGTGAAAGATGGTGTTGAGAACCTTTAGCACTTGCTTGGACAGCTTCCTCTTTGTGATGGGGATAACTATCCTGCGTTTGGACCCCTCTGTGTCCAGCTCCTGCTGCACCTTGTCCAGCAGCTCACACAGGAACTCCTGGGCGTCCTGCTGGTCGTACCCACGGAAAGCTGGGATGAGGTTCCACACCGAGTGCAGCATGGCGAAGGGAGACACTAAAGACCACCGGCCTGACCACATGACCCTGAAAAGAGTATGCAACTCGTGGCACAGAGACATCTGCTGGCGGGTGGAGCACCGAGTCTCCTTAGGCTGGACCAGCTCTGCAGCCTGCGGGGGAGGCGGGGCACTTTCTTTTTTGCCCATGGGCAAATTCCAACTGCCCGCCTTCCCCATGCGTCCGAGAGGGCATCCTGACAGTGTTGTGTTACCACTGCTGACTACACCTCCTGTCACACCCTTCATGCCCTGGGAGTGATTGGTCTTGGCCAGCAGCTCCTCAGTCTCACACAGGTCCAAAGTGAGAAAACACTCCCTGAATTTCTGCAGGTGGCTCAGCACTTGCAATATTGAGTTCATGTAGCATGTGTTCCCCAAGTTGCGCAGACCAGTGACACCAGGAGCTAGTCTCCGGCGGGTTACCGCGTGCGTGGAGTAGTACCTCCTCAGTTTAGCAGCTCTGCCGTTCTGAGGAGCTTTTCGGGAGAGGGGTAGAAGGGAAGGCTTCTTGGGAGGAGGAGGAGGAGGTAGGCGTTCTGGAGGGTCGCGAAATTTGCGAGGAATGAGTGTGATGGTTGAACGTGGCGCCTGAGTAAGAAGCCTAGCACTCTTTCTTGGAGGGACATTGCCAAGCTCTTCCATGAGTCTCCTTTTCACCTCTTTTTTTTGTCTTCTAGCTTCCTCGAGTTTCTCTTTCCGCTGATTCTGCAGCTCCTGATGTTTGCTGATCCACATCTGAAGCATCTTCCCGAGAAGCGCTTTCCTCCTGTGTCGCAGGGCCAGCTGCATGGCGGGCTGTGGCCCACCGTCCCCAACCCGGGGGGTGCACTCGCTGCCAGTCGAGGAGCGAAGCGAGCGTCTACCTGGGCCGCGGACAGTAGAGAGAGCCCCTCTGAGGAGTTTGAGGTCTCCCTCCGCGTTATCATTGAGTACATAGTCTCCACAGGCAAAACAGAAGACATCCAGCTCACGCACCTCCATAGCCAGTGGGTGGTGTGACTCCTGAAAGTGTTTGAGTGAGTGCTCCTCCATGAAATGTCCGCAGGCCACATGGGAGCACTTGAGGCAGGCCCACACTGAGTCGGTGGTGCTGCAGTCGACGCAGTGCCATTTCTGTGGATTGAGAATGGAATGGTCGTGGCCCAGACGAAGGCGTCCGACGTGCTTACAACGATCCATCTCTCCTGATACACATGTGGCCTCAGTGATAGGACACACGTCCTGGAACCAAGCTGCGACTCATTCTGAGGCAAGATTGACAGAGGACAAGAAGTACAATTAAGATCTGACGGTACAATCACACGCTGTGATTATTATGCAAATGAATGAGCATGTACACACTGTACCGTATATGTGAGAGATAATTAAAAAGGTAAACATACTGTAAAGGTAGTTTGCCTGATCAGGTTTGGGACAACATCTGCAGAGAACTCAACAGCACCGCTCAGCTTGATCATCCATGTCCACCGTCACCGTCGGCAGCAGCAGCAGGAACGTTCTGACAAACAGGTATGAAATCAAATGAATGGCACATCAGGACTCAGTACAGATGTTCAATTAAATAATGACACAATGCACCAAAGCTAGGAGCATCAATAACCATTTACAAATAAACCATTTACAGAGAAGACTTGTCACCACACAAGGACAGCAACATAGCTAACGTTTAAGAAGTTCCCATAAACACATACTTTGACTGGCCATCCACCAACATGGGATAATAAATGATTTAAGTTTATTGTACACCTTCTACAAATGTTTCATTTGGTCAATGGTCATTCATTAATCCGATGATCTCCATCGGCTCCTGCGGTCATGTAGAGTCCTTGAGCAAGTGTAAGTGCGGCTGTGTTATCAGTGTATGAATGGTTAGCTCTGAAAAACTGATGCCATCAGTGTATAAATGTGTGTGTGTGTTGGAATGAGTGAATGAGATAAGTCCGGTCCATTTAGCATTTTAATTAAAAACTACCAGACACACAGTCTGCAAAACAGACAGGGGGCCACAGGTGGGCTGTACTTTTGCTTTTGACTTTAGATATGCAAAACAGGATGTGCACTTTGTCTAATAATAATAATAATAATGCAACAGTTTCATACAAGCCTTTTCTTTTTTTCTTTATGTGCTGAAGGGTATTTTAGAAAGCATGACATCGCCTGTAGGTTTCTGAAGAGACACTTTTAAGCTCAGAGCTGCCATGTTAGCAGTCCTGCCTCTTCTGGCTCTTGGCTACTTTAAAAACCAGCATAGATGTGGATCGTCGGCAGACTGAATGACACGAGAGTGCTCTAATAAGCCATCTGTAAAGACATCTACCTGTCAATCAAAGCAGCCTCGCTGTTAATTATGCGCAACTTCAGTGGTATAAAAATTCACCCTCAGTACAGTTGTCATGAACAGGGAAATCAGCTATAGAGACCAAAACTGTTTTTAGTACCAGGCTGTAAACATGTTTATTTCTGCTGTGAAGTTGGACCCTTAAACATGGGGACTTATGGAGACTCTTCCGGGTTATACAAATAAACTTGACTTGAAAGTCCAGTGTGTAAGATCAGGGGCCTCTAGTACCAGAATAAGACAGAGATGGGATATATTATTCATAACTATGTTTTCGTGCATGTATAAGCACCTGAAAATAAGAATATTTTTGTTTTTGTCACTTTAAAAAATTTGCCTTTTACATCTACAGTGGGAGCGGGTCCTCTTCAGTGGAGGACGCCATGTTTCTACAGTAGCCCAGGACAGACAAACTAAACACTGACGCTGGACAGGGCCTTTTCAAATGTTGTTTCTCGAGAGTGATGTGAGGAGATTGCAATACGGTGGTTACACCAATAGATGCAACTAAATCACACGCTGGACCTTGAAAGTACAGATTTATTGGCAACTGCTGGAATTAATTGGTATAAAATTAGCCCCTCTTATTGAAACATAACAGACTTGTAGGCAGGGCTGTGTTGACATGAAGGAGACAGGGCTGTCTGTCCATTTAAACACTGGTTAATCCATGTAAATGTCTGCCTCACCAGCACCAGCGCCGCGCTTACACCATTATTCCCTCTTTGTGTTAAATCATCCACCACTTTTAAAAATAACTCGCAAAAACACACCTTGAACTTACAAGCCGGTGCAACTGGTTTCTAGCTGAGCTGCATACCCAAATCATGCCTGCGTACGCGATGTTGTGCTAAGTGTCCATTAACGCGTGTGACGCTGATATAACACAAATGTTGCCAATATCCTCCCTCAGCTGTGTTTATCCGTGTTTTAAAAACCTGTTGTCTGGGTCTGACCGGCTGCTTCTTAACGCCGTGCTAAGCTACCCCACCACCATCACCATGTTCAGCCCAGAACAAAGAACAGTCAGGAGAGCCACCACTCTCCAGGAACATCCAACAACTTTGTTGGTCTGAGGCAGCCCCTGCGAGCAACTTAGCCACCGCCGCTAACCCGCTAAGCTACAGCGGCTGTGGCCACGGGATTAGCGTCGCCTAGCCTCTTTT
This sequence comes from Nibea coibor, assembly GCA_023373845.1. Classification (NCBI taxonomy): domain Eukaryota; kingdom Metazoa; phylum Chordata; class Actinopteri; family Sciaenidae; genus Nibea; species Nibea coibor. Next base: position 7,110,061 of record CM041734.1, read on the forward strand.
GGACGTCTCCCCCAATGGTGTAGTTTGTTTTAAAAAAAAACACACATAACGAGCTAACGTGTGTGTTATTAGCTCGCCGCGGTAGCTACCGTTAGCTGCGCGGCTAACGCGACAATCGAAGTTAACCTAACGGCTGTTGTTGGCTAACGTTAACTAACTACTAACACTGGACAGCTTAGCTCGTAGCTAGCCTAACTGCCAACGGTTAACCGTTAAAAAACTCCCCGGTGACTTCAGCGCAGAAAGCCGGTGAAAGGTGCGCACTAACGGCGGGCCCTTGTCGGTGTCCGTTACTACATTTGTTAACATCTGATAATGAGAAAAGCTGGGTAACGTTACCATCGCCAACATCCATCCATCCGGTACACTCAGCCTCTCTCTTGGTTGTTGTCCTCCTCCTCACACAGATTGAACAACCCAACTCTCGATCCGAGCCCAGACCCCGCTGTTCTCATTGGACCGGGGCTGAGAGGCAGCCGGGCTCCCATTGGCGGAATGGCTGAACAACAGGCAGCAGGATGGACCGTCCGTCCGTCCACCCACCGAGGCCACATGGAACAATAACCGAGGCTACGCTGCACAAACCGGGCAAACACTTAACCCCCCCACCCACCCCCACCACCCTTCCATGAGTAACTGACCCCTGTGAAAGCCTCATGTGTCAGCTGGCTTGTGGTAATCTAATAAAATGCATTTAAGGGGGGGGGATGAGTGGTCTTTAAGCACAGGATATAAGGCTGAGGTCGTGTTGAAGCATGTCATGTGGAAGAGGAGGCCTCCATCACTGGAAATGATTGATGCAAGTTAGCAAAGAGGGAGAAACTGGGGCCAAGTTGTAATCCAGCACAATTAAAATGTTATTTATACAGCACCAAATCATAACACAAGTTATTTTGTGACACTTTAAAGGTCAAGTGTGTAAGATCAGGGGCATCTATTTTCAGAATATAATATTAATAACTATGTTTTCATGCATGTATAAACACCTGAAAATAAGAATAGTTTTTGTCACTTAAAAATGAATCTTTTATATCTACAGTAGCAAAGAACAGACAAAGGCCTTTCAAAAGTTGTTTCTACTTTACAGCAAGAGTGATGTGAGTTTATTGCAATGCAGGGTTAACACCACGAGATGCAACTAAATCCTACACACAGAGCAGGTCTAGATGATAATCTTTATATTATTTACAGAGACCCAACGATTCCCACCATGAGCAAGCACTCACTCATCAACGCCAGCATGGATAAACTTCCTTTTAACAGTGAGAAACCTTGAGCAGAACCTAGCTGAAACTAAAAGACTACAGCAATTTGCTGTTTTTAACAGATTTCTAAAATGTATTTAAACTTTTAGCCTAATTATTCTTTGTAGAAGAACCATGTACCTCTCATTCATTCATTCATTCATTCATTCATACCTTCTCCCTTGTCATAGACTTTCCTCACAGTGGACAGTAGCCTGCCAAACACTATTGGTGAAAGCAAGTATTCAGATCCTTGTGCTCTTGGCAATGATATGATAACACAAATAAAGGCTCTCAAAAATAGAACACTCCTTTCTCAGTTGTATGTATTACAGTAGTACTTCATTATTATACACTGGCTGACACTGTCAGAGAGGTATTACTGATAAGGTTCCTAATATTATGGTCCGAATATCCCAAAATATTAGAAATACCTCTCAATATAATGCACTCCTGTACAACAACAGCACCCATTAAGACCCCAAAAATAAGCATAAAGTAAAATTATTACCTTTTTAACAGCAACAAAAACTGAAACATTATACGCTTTACAGAAGTAGAATTTACAGCAGAGTTGTTGTACTGGATCACATTAGACTGTACAAGTGTAGTGAGTGATCCCATCTCCACAGGTGTTTTCAGTTATGTTGCCTGATTACACTCTCGCAGCAGGAAGCACAGATGTGAATAATAAAATAAATGATGGCTGAATTCCAGTTAGCTGTTGTCATGATCTACCGGGGCCATCGTTAATGTTATTTGTAACTTCTGTGGTTTTCACTCTCAAATTACTCTAACAAATTAAAGAGATCCTTGTTCATGTTACCTGTATTTTGTTGCGACAAGTCAGGATGTCTGTCATGATGTAAACAATCAATAAACTGAGATCCTCAGGTCTCTGTACAGATGAGTCCTTGTGTAAATCATTAAAGTTTTTCCTGTTTGAAGCTTTATTAACTAATTAAGAAGAAAAAAGAAAACAGAGACACTGGCAACTGTTCTTTTTCTTTAATACAAGATACTTTCATCAGATAGCAATAGTGAGGCTCCAGAAATGAGAATAAAAAACTCCAGGCTTTCAAAAATGCCTGGATACCACACTGATCCACAGGACCAGAATTAAAGCAACATCAATACAAACATAAAAAAAATAGATCTTTACATTATCACTGACAACTCAACGCACATTACTTCCTGGGATTTGTTGTTTACGAAGTTTATTGAACAACTCCAGGTACTGAGTCATGGTGTCAACGGAGTCTGCCGGTGCAAAGAGTCCTTCAGGCTTAGCAGCAAACACAGACGGCAGCTCGGGGACGCTAGAGCCGAGAAAGGACTGCATGAACTCCTTCACGAGGTTCCAGCAGTCCCCTGGAACAACACAAGGACAGTACTCCACCTGAGGAAACACACCAAGAGTTAATGCAGTCACAGTGGGAAAATTCAATGTTTCCACTCTCACTCGTATACAGCATACCTCTACTGATATCCCTCTGGCGCTGGAGCTCATTGTCACAGTACCCACTTTTATCAAGAAGTCACAGTAACGGTATCTAGAGCCGCGACACTCCACCTTGTGCCCCTTGGCATTTTGGAAGTGGCTTTTTAGCTTCACCATGAGAACGTCAAAGTTTGCGTCGGCTATCAGGCAGGGTCCACCTTCAAACAGAGCCAGGCAGCTCAGAGGAGTTTCAGAGTTGTGCATCACGTATAAGAGCTTGGTGGGCTGACCTGTAACAGAAAGGCAAGACCGACCATCAGAGGTGTCAAGTAAACATGTTTCTTCAGTCAAATTCTGTATTTATGTAGTATTTTCACTTTGTGGGTGTACTGTGGTGACTTACAAAATACATGCAAACTATTAAACTATGATGAATTGTTGTACCAAACACACAGTATAACTGAGTATGTAACAGTGCATGCAAATACTTGACAGTATTAGCACTATAACGCACTCTTTACTTCCACATATATGCATATGGATTTTGGAGCAATATTATTGACTCTGAGGTCTTCCATAAAGTTTGAGTTTAATATTTTATGCATAGACAGATTAAAGAAACACCTATGCCAGCCAGGTGTGCTGAATGACGGACGTAAAAATGAGCTCCTAAATATGAAACAAAACTATTATGATCTTACAAAATGTCTGCACAGACACGAACATACAGTTGTGGCATTCCTAATTGACTCTAGTTGGTCACCTGTGACTCCCCTATATAGGCTAGATGACTACTGGTGCACAGATGACAGCAACAGCAATATACCTATAGCACACATCAAAACTGACTAAAACTCCAGATATCCTGGCTTCTGTGTCTTATTACAACGTCTTATTACGGCAAGACTGTATTATTAAGATAGAATGTATAGTTTTTGTGCAAAATAACTATACTCGCAACCAACCAATCACTCTCTGCAACACCCCTGTGTGCACATCACTTTACTCCTACCATCAATATTTTATACAAACATTTACAGGTATGACAGAAGCAGAGGTTTCAACATTACCGCTGACATTTCCTGTTGCATGGTATGTCTCACAGTCTACACAGAAGCTGCCCTGCTTCACGGCACCCAGCTGCTCCAGCTTCTTGTGCAGGATGTCCACCGTCTGCTGCACACTCTTGCCCTCAGCCACGGGCACCTGACACACACTGCGGGACAAACAGGGCACCAACATCATGTTAGAAAACAGCAGCGTGGTCTGCAGGGGGGCAGGTAACACGTACTTTGTAGCTGTTAACGTTAACATCGTGTGAATGAAGCTGAGCGATGGTCATGTGATTAAAAAACAGCACGTGCGATGGTTTAAAAAAATAAGATACAACTAAATTAATGAAATAATGTCATAAGCATAGTTTAATATTAAAATATAGTTAAAATTAATAAAATAACCTCACCAAGTCACCCCCATTGATGTTTTGTCTCCAACTGTTTTCTTGAGTACTTCCGGGTAAAATGTGAGACTTCCGGTAAAGTTAAAGCAGAATAATTTATTTTAATTTTGAATAAATAACATTTTAAACAACCAAAAAAACTATTTTCTATTCACATATCGTCGATAATAAAACAGTTGAAAGCCAACAAAATTGTTTTTCTACATTCTCAGTTGGTTAAAGACGTTTCGACGAACGTTACGTCACTTCCTCCCGTTATGGACGTCCGCACGTGTTGAACAAGCGACTGTTTACAGTACTTGTTAGTTTAAGACTTTAACCATCATTGTAGCTACGTCTTCTTTTAAACTACAGCGATGCCGAAAGTGAAGAGGTCCAAAGGCGGAGGAGGAGGAGAGAAGAGCGGCGGCGGCGGCGCGGTGGCGCTGGCTGATCAGATCCTACAGGCGGACACGGTGAGATCCAAAGGCCGGGTGAAGATCAGAGACAGCCGGGCAGAAGATGAGGACACGTACGTGGACGAGCGTCTATCGCGGAAGATCTTACAGCAGGCCCGCATTCAACAAGAGGAGCTGCAGACTGAGTACGGGCTGGGACCAGAGAAGAAGAAAGCACCGGTCACTGTTCTCGGTAAAGTTTTACGTGACATGCATTAAAGTGACAGATATTAAAAGAGAGTCTTAGTCCATTAGGAGTTTTACATGCTGAATATTAATGACACTGACATTTATACTGCATAGACCCGTCACAGATTCAGTGAAGTACATGCACATGTTTAAACCTCCTCCAACATAACTTGAATATGAGCTGTGCATTTTGAATACTACATTTCAAGTGTGACTGATTGTCCATTTTTTTACCACGTGATCACATTTTAGGGTCTGGATCTCAGGATGCAGACTCAGATGAGGAGTGGCCTGCGCTGGGAGCAGCAGGTGCCGCCGATGCTGAGTGTGACACCGAAGTCGCCGTCGACCCTGACGATGAGAAGGCCATTGAGATGTTCATGAATAAAAACCCTCCAATGAGGCAAGAGGCAACATAATCTTATTTTTTTCTAATTTTTATCCTGAAAACTAGCTCAGCACATTGAACCTAAACTTTTCTCTCCATGATCTCTGCAGACGGACCCTAGCTGATATCATCATGGAGAAGATCACGGAAAAGCAGACAGAAGTAGGAACAGTGATGTCAGAGGTGTCCGGGTGTCCATTGCCCCAACTGGACCCGAGGATTATAGAAGTGTACAAAGGTGTCAGTAAGGTGAGTTAAGTCTTAAAGTGAGTGCACAACATATCCTCCTACAGTGTATCCAGACAGGTCATTAAAAAAGGAAAGGCCTCTATAAATGAGTGAAGAAAATATTGAATGTAAGATGCTTCAATACTCGAAATTCTGTGATGTATCATATACTGTAGTTGTCACGATCCAGATATGAACCCAGCTGAGTACCTGTAAGGAATTTAGGACAATGAGACTGCCCCCTCTGACACATTACGATAAAACATAACTTAATTTGGTCTTAGATCTTTAGCTCCTTGAACATTTGTTCATTTAGTGCCTGACAATAAATATGAAGATCGTGTAGAGAGCTGTTAAATAACAGTTGTCATATCTGTCCTTTTGCTTCAGGTTCTGTCAAAATATCGCAGTGGCAAACTGCCAAAAGCGTTTAAAATAATCCCAGCACTCGCAAACTGGGAGCAGGTTCTCTATTTGACTGAGCCTGAGACCTGGACTGCAGCGGCCATGTACCAAGCAACAAGGTGAGTCTCCAGATGGTTTAGGTATGACTTTACAGAGAGAGAGAGAGAGAGATCATATATACAGCAGATATTTCAACGTGGTACAATGAAGTGTTTCTGTTCCTGCTTTTGTTCCAGAATCTTCTCGTCCAATCTGAAAGAGCGAATGGCTCAGCGGTTTTATAACTTGGTGCTGCTGCCCAGAGTGCGGGATGATATCGCAGAGTACAAGCGACTCAACTTTCATCTCTACAGTGCCCTGAAGAAGGCCTTGTTCAAACCAGGAGCCTGGTTTAAAGGTGAGATAGAAAGTTCATTCATTCGTAAGACATTTCTCTTTAATTTGTGTGTGTGTTAGTCTGTTAAGGAGCAACTTAACACCAGGCTGAAAAGCAGTGTATTGTTTTAGGCCTGTTTCACCTCCAGTCACACTCGACATCACTGCTGGGTGTGATCAGAAGTGTGCTTTGTTGTGAGTTCCACATCACTGCAGCAAGGTGGGAAGTTAAACCACGTATGGTCTGCAAAAACATTTTCAGGTGGTATCAAGTTACTCTAAGTACAGAGTAATGGTCTGGACATGTTTAGCCTTGCATAGCATAAAGACAGCTGCCGGAAACTGCCAGCTAGGTTTGCTAACAACAACAAAATAAAATAGTATACTATAGTATTTTATTTGCACAGTGTGTATTTTATTTATATAGATCTCAGGTTATTTATCTGGATACTGAGTGGTAGCAGCCTTTTAAAATGATCAGGAGCCATTTGATTCACTGTTTGTTCATGTAACCTTTTGCTCAGTGCAGTTCTGCTTAATATTTTTTATTTAATTGTTACCTTCTGAATCCATTAATGCCATCAGTCCCCTAACTAATATCATAATTATCCATTTTCAGTGGTTCAGTTAGGTCAGTGGTAAATGATACCCCACCTTGTCTATGATGTAGAGGACAAGCTCTGACAGTGAAGTCAGTAAACATGTAAACAGTAGCCATCACGTCAGGAGTTATACGTTATAGTTTCATTAAATGTCCGGTGAATGCTGAGCGAAGCTCAGGTCACACTGACCCTTGAAAATAAAACGTAGGTGAAGTGAATGAAAGAATAAAAGCTTTCTGGGCCGTGTCACATTTTAATTTCAGCACTAAATTTAGAAATTTCAGGACACTGACGGAGGATTAGTTGAGTGTCCACAGGGTAAATAACACCATTGATTGTGGAAGCGTAGCAATTAACACACTCAGATTTTAATTGGGTCAAATCAACCTTCATATATCTGGAATTCATTCTGGCATAAACTATCCCAGTTTGATGGGACTACTTACCAAACATACCATGACCCAAATTTAAAAAACCACCAGTACGAGATAACACCACTAAGTGGCAGTGTTGTACTGTATACCACATAGAGTATGAACAAGAGTGCTAATTGACCACTAATGTTACTATCGTCTATGTTCCTTTAATTTACTAAACTTTTACTGAATTAAACTAAATATTTGATTAGTGATGTTTTGAATTTGATTTGAGTCTTATGTGGTCAAACTTACAGAGGGGAAACAAAGAATTAGACCTCAGGTAATTAAGTGTAATATGCATATTTTTTTTAGGATAAATGTAACATTTTGGGCTTTTGTCAGTTTAATTAATTTAGTCTGTTTCAATTAAACACATTCTACAAGGCTAGCACACAGTAACAGTCATGACTGTTTGAATCAGAGTATGTATAATAGCTCTTGCTATGTGAGTTAAGTACAAGTAAGGGTTTATATTAAAGGGCAAGGCTGCTAATTTTAAATGTTAGGCCGCCTTCAGATAGGATCAGGTGCTGTGGCGAAAACACAGCTTTCTCCATTGCGGTTGCGTGGGCCGTAGGGATGTCCGCCAAAAAACGAAGCAGTCAAGCAATCCAGGAGAGCCGAATCCAACTTTTGGAAAAATGCAACCCTATCTCACCATGTGGCCACCAATCAGACCCTCTAAAGTCAGCCTGAAATGTCTCTGAAACTGAGACTATCCAGGTGGATTCATGGACTGAACTCAGATATACTGATACCTGCTGTGTTCTGACTTTATTTATTTCATGTACCAGCTTCTAAGCAGTTTCCTTTGGTTTGTGGCGGGAGGGAAGTCTGACATGGATAAAGCTGGTTAATCGGCGAACTGTTTCACAGTGGTTATATTCAGCACAAATAGACACACAGCCAGCAGTCCCCACTTACTGCTGCTACAACCCTGCAGCAACTTGCTGCAACACCTGATTCTGTCTGAATGTATCTTTACAGTTAATTTCATATTGAAGTTACCGATATTACCACTTTCTGACTTGTAAATAGTGTCCAAGTCTTAAGTATGACTGTGAAACCGAAATATAGAAGTACCTGGAAAAAGTTATTCATGGTCCTTATGATGCGAACGCATATGAAAGATGCTATTTACAGGAAGTCTATTCCAGTGTTTTTGGAGTCCATTTTATCCAGTTTAGTCTCTTTAGTAGTGCCTGAAAGTCAGGTTGATCATGGCCTCGGCTGTTGTACTTTTTTTTAATGCATTCTGTCCTCTTCTGTCACACAGGCATACTGATTCCCCTGTGTGAATCTGGGACGTGTACTCTCCGGGAAGCCATCATTATTGGAAGCATACTCACAAAATGTTCAATCCCTGTGCTCCACTCCAGGTAAGGTTTCCTTTCACTGCCACACACCAGCAGACAGATGTCAGCATCCTATTGTGAGATGGAAAATTAAGCCCATTTTCTTGATAGCTTTGTATTGTGTAGTGTTGGCAAGTTAAGTAAGGTCAAGGTTGCATAACCCAGAAGGTTGTATAACATGTACTGTCTTTCTCGTCTTTCAGCGCTGCAATGCTTAAGTTGGCAGAGATGGAGTACAACGGCGCCAACAGCATTTTCCTGCGGCTCTTGCTCGACAAGAAATACGCCCTGCCTTTCCGTGTCCTAGATGCCTTGGTGGCCCACTTCCTGTCTTTCCGTAGTGAAAAACGTGTGCTTCCTGTGCTGTGGCATCAGAGTTTACTCACCATGGCTCAGCGCTACAAGGCCGACCTGGCCTCCGAACAGAAGGCATCATTGCTGGAGCTGCTCAAGATACAAACACACCCTCAGGTCTCTGCAGAGATTCGCAGAGAGCTGCAAAACTCAGAGTCGAGGGACATTGAAATTGGGCTCCCTGTTACAGTTGAAATGGACTGAGGATTCGGTCTCCTCTGATGAAAATGATTCATGGTTTCTCCAGCATGAACAGAGTTTGTTAATTATTCCTCTTGTCCTACAACAGGACAGTTTAAAAAGCTCACAGTGTTTCAGGAGCCATAACTCTGTTCCCTACATTGATGAGCTTTGCACAGTTCAATATGCACATCAGTGTGATGTAGATGTTGTAATTCTTATATCCTGAATCTCTCTGAGCAGTTCCCTGCAGTTGCTGTGTGAGTTATTGCTCTCCAATACAAAGACTGGTATTTGTGTACATTTGATGAAGAGCAATATTGTTTTGAAGCAACACTTTGGATTAAAAAGAAGCTGAATCCTGAAAAATTTGCTCAGCGATCATGTGTTTCTCTCTTTTATATTCACAGTTGAGTAAGCCATACAAATGTTGAATGGCAAAAGAAAGAAACAACAAAACGAACAACAAAAAGAACTTCTCCCAGTATCTACAAATAAAGAAATAAGTAAATGAATAAGAGATTTTTCTGGAGCATATTTATTGCTCTCTGAGCTGTCAATTTTGGTTCAGCAAGTCAATACTCAAAGAAAGTCAATACTTGTGTAAAGGAGCAACCACTTTTGAAAGTCCCTGTTTAGAGTCAGTATTTAGTTGGTCTCTTCTGGGCTACTGTAGAAACATGGTGTTTCAACATGGCAGCCTCCATGGTACAGGACCTGCTCCCAATATAAATGTAAAAGGCAAATTTCTGAAAGAAATTAAAGTAGCAAACACAAAAGGTTTCTTATTTTTAGGTGATTATACATACATGAAATATATAGTTAGATATAATTTATATATATTATATAGTTCTGAATATACATATCTGCTTTATTCTGAAAATAGAGATCTCAGATTACACTGGACCTTTAAGGTAACTTACTAAATAACTCTTAAAAAAGACTAGTTACTGTGAAATTTTACTTTAAAGGTATATTAATAAAGGAAAATGTAAATAAAATACGAGTTATTTGTTTCAACTTGACATTTTTAAGACAAAGGCCAGTTTCACTGAAACCCTCTCTGACCGTCAAGTAGGTTGGAGAGCTGGCACATTAGGTTAATTTATTTAATTTTACATTATTTCTGATACACCAGGATAAAAAATTTTGCAACTTTGGTTCAACAAATTAAATCTTAGGCCCACTTGAGCCTCTCCTAGGTGTATTTATATCTTTACTGAGGTCGCTTTAAAACGAGGTAGCCGTTAGTGAACCGTTAGGAACGTTAGCCTAGCATCTAGCTAACGTCAGCTAACGTATGGACGTAACTGCTAACGGCTAGCCTGACGGTTTATACACATTTGAATAATATTCTTTAAGGTGTTTAAAACTTCGTCGGATGGATCTTTATGAAGATGAACAGCTTCAAAGTCGATCCAGGGACACGCATGCCAGTGCAGCGGGGTGTGGTGTGGTTCATCGGGCGGGCAGGGACCACGCCCTGACCGCCGACCCCCGAGTACTGCAACACCTGACGGCCGCGGAGAAGACCTGCCAGGTGTCCCCTCACTTCGACAGAGTGCAGACGGACATCCAGCCGTACATGCGGAGGTTACTGTCAGTGTGGATGTTCCAGGTATGCATGAGCCAGCCGGTGCAAAAACCGATATAAATGTCACATAGCTTTGACCAGGTGGCTGTCTTTACAGGTGTGTGAGGAGCAGAAATGTGAGGAGGAGGTGTTTCCGCAGGCGGTGTACTACCTGGACTGTTACCTGAGCCGGTTTACCGTTGTGAAGTCCAACCTGCAGCTGCTGGGAGCTGTTTGCATGTTCCTGGCCTCCAAAATGAGAGAGACTGTTCATCTGACTGCCAGCAAGCTTTGCATCTACACAGACAACTCCATTTCAGTGTCAGACATCCTGGTAACTATCTTCATATTAACTATACACTCACACACACTCTATTATATCTCCCCATAAACACTTTACCTACCCTTGATTTATAAATTAGGGCTTTAAATCACGCCTACTCACCAGAACCTGCTATCCCCAAAACATTGCATCATATCCAAATACACAAAAATATGTTTATTGTCATTTTCTTACATGATCCCATCAGGAAAACATACAGTAACAAGTTACTACAAATACGTACACAGACACACACACACTTAACTTGCACCAATATATGGTAGACTACACGTGAAATATTTCCCAAGTGACTTTGTTGTCTTTACTGATAAAAACACATCCTGTAAGCTTCCTTATCCACATCCTCAATGATGATGGTGCATCCATACTCTGCCAACATAGTGCAGCAGCCGTACTGGCTTGTAGAAGTCCAAAGTCCAGAGGTTTAGTGTGTTTCGGTGTCTGTTTAAAGTCCTTCACGGCGCACAGAGTTTGGCATTCAATGGGACTTTGGTGTTAAACATGTCTGACAAACATTTTATTAACATCCGCCCAGAAGTTTTGGATCTTTAGACATTCACGTAGACAGTGAAGCAGACATATGATGAAACCTGACAGGAGTTCTATGAATTCTCATTAACAATCTATATTGAAGTAATTTCAACTTCTGTCTCACATCAATTCAGCGCTATTTCCAATATATTGTAATATCTAGATATATAGAAGTGTAATTTCTTGGTAGTTTTGGTAAAGGTGATATATACATGATCTATTCATATTTATTTTATAAAGAAGTTATCTGATATACTCGATCAAAAAGAAATCAAAACTCCATCTTCATAAAGATTCATCACTCACTGAAGGCCTTTTATACTCTGAATTATACTATGTGAACTATGCATGACCCTCAGATAGGAATAAATTGAGACAGTACAGTCATATCACCTTTATGTTTATGTGCAGCATGACATTATAGTGTTAGTGATTTTTCTTTTCACTCAAGTTAATTATGTGTAACATATTACAAGGAACCACGGAAGTCCAGAAAGTTTCCCTCAGCTGGTAGGCATAGCTCTGCTTATTCATGAGCACAGAAAACTGGCAGACATCCTGTGATAATATCCACAAATCATTTATAAAAAGCTAGTTTAATGCTGTGACATTTTGATGGATTGCCTCAGAGGAATGTGTATATTGCAGCAGTGGGAGGTAGCGGTGGTGTCCAGGTTAGACTGGTGTCTGGCCTCAGTGGTACCCTCTGACTTCCTGGAGCCAATTCTTCACGCTCTCCCTTTTGTTCGGCCCTACCACCTCCCCAACATGCGCAGACATGTTCACGTCTACATTGCTGTGGCAGCCACTGGTAAGTTACATAACTGAATTACCAACACATAAGATGTAGGAGAGTTGATAAAATGTTTAAAAAAAGACACGTTTGACCATCCTAGTTCTTTGTTTCATTGAGGCCACGTTATCCCCGAGCAATAAAAGCACTTATTTTATATTTCTTGCGATTGAATATGTGCTGACTTCTTTTGTTCGCGAGTGTTAAATGTAACCTTTAAGTGAAATGACTTTACACGCAGCGAACAAAGGACACAAAGCAGCCATAACTTTGATTGCGATGTGTCAGCGGTTCGCTTCGGAGACAGAGAGCTGAGTTTGTATAATCCTGTATTGTCTGCTGTGAAAGACCTGCGTCCGACCATTCAGCTGGCTGACTTCCCACGAATCTCTGTGATGCTGCCCGAGGCAACAGGTCACACGGATACAGCCAGTTAGCGCCGTTTTAGACGAACTATGACATTACAGCCCATAAAATTTAGATGATTCCTGGTGCCCCGACATTGTATCCCATTCAGAAAGGTGTCTGTCGGATGGATTGAATGGCCGACTTTTTGTCTCAACATTTCTCCTGCCTGAAGCAATTAGGATAGTGTATCAGATTATCGGGTTTTGGAAACGTCTGCTTTTGAGTACTTGCTTTTGTCCATCAGGGCGTGCCCAAAGTAGTGGCATCCGTCTACAAGTGTCTACATGTCGCCTTTACTTTACTGTCTCGCTGGTGTCTACCAGTATTCTAAGTGAACAAGTCATCATGATTAGTAAAGAGTAGTTTTGTTTCTTTTCATTTTTAGAGTAACTAATCTTCCTCTTTTATCCTCAGACAGCAGGTTTTCACTGTTCTTGCCCTCCACTGTTGCCTGTGCTTGTGTGAACATAGCCACACAGAGGCTCGATTTAGTGGACGGTGCCGTCGCCCCTTCGATTATGAAGTTTTTGGCCAACCTTTTGTCCATTGATCTGGTAAGATTAATGTTTAACTGATGTTTTTAGATGATATCTCTTTTGACTTTACCCTGTTGTCAGTCATTTCACAAACAGAAGAGCAACCTGTGCCCACATATCAGTCGGGAGAAAAAAAGTCTGCCCATGACCTGCCAATGAACTTAAGGTTGTTTTTCTTTTTAATCTAACCCTGAACAGAGCTCCGTCCTCCTCTGCTCTGACCAACTAGGGAGTGTGCTGGAGCTCAGCCTGCCCTCTTGTTTCCAGGCTCATGTTTGCAGATCAGGAGCGCACGGCTCAGAGGTCAGCTACGCGCCAGCTGACATTCAGGATGTTGCATTGACACCGGTGACACCAAGCTGAAACACTCCTCCCTGCTACGGATAGCTAAAGTGAATTATAGAATCTTAATTGTTCTTTGCTTGTTGATTATTTTGGAGATTTTTCTGTGCCGCGTGTAGAGCTTCTGCAGTTTGAGAAATTATTGAGATTTGTTTCGTCCACCTTGTTCCTGCTTGTTTTTAAAGTATTTTGCAGCTCTGTGAGATATAATATATTCTCATTGTACCCTTTATTAATATTTAGGGCCACATTATCTTTTTGACAGTTGAATTTGCACTGATTCGTAATAGCAATTTTGCACATTTTTACATGTAACATCTTCTATTCATGTGATATTAGCTTTACTCTTTGTCAGTTCTGATAGTTTTGAATAGACGTTTCTGCTTTGTTTTCAACCCAGCACTGGATTTTCTTGTTACTATAAATAAATACTGTTAAACTACAAAGTAAAACATGTGTCAGAGAGGTCACCAGCTACAAAACATCCGTATGTAGGTCACAAACAACATGAGTCATCACTTGAATTCTTTGTAGTCATTGTTTGTTTTTTTTAATTTTTATTGATTTCCTTATCCCTGTCTCCTGGCAGATCAGTCATATAAATGATGTGCCCGTGACTTTGGCAAACTTTGTTTTTTGTTGCAGTTAAAGAAAAAAAGATTTGCATACCAGCAACTTCTGGGCAAAGGGAGTGAGTAAAAACAGTAGTGATACGCCCATTATACTGTACAAAATGAAACAGACACTGTCTTTCCAAAGGCTAACAGTATTTTTCCTCTCTGTCCACACTGCGCCGGATTAGAAATGACAAGAACTTCCAGTTGAAACTGTGTACATACCGGCTTTAAACTTCTCATGAGCCTCGTAGTGTCAAAAACATAATCATAAATAACTGAGAAAAAACAAAAATACAGTTTTTACATTCCAGTTTCTGAACAACAGCACGGCTCCGAGTACAGCCTTGTGCAACTTTTGTTACATGAACTCAATACTTGACAGCTGATAAATAAATTGTATGGTTATCAAGTTTCGATGGTCTGTTCAATGATAAAGTGCTTCTCCAGGCGCCAGCTTGATGTTCTAATTTAATGCCAAGCATGCCAATCCAATTAAGTAACTCCAGTTTGCAGCATGCAATTTCAAACAGGAATGAACACTGATGAACTGTTCTCTCACCAGCAGGAGGTCTTTCTCAAAGCAGGACTAAGAAGTTGGCCAGCGTACGAGACATCTAATTTTAAATCAATGATTATCAGCATGCATAAATCATCTTTGTATAAGGTTTGTTTTCCAGTCAACAACATGCAACATTTTTAGTAGTTAGATGGCTAAACTTCTAATCCAGCTTTGTGAAATACTGCTCCACCCCAGGTGTCTAGACATTTTAAATTAAAATGCAAAGTTCAGTACACCTGAGCTCCATGACCGATCATGAAAACGGAGTTGAAAGGTTGCACATTATATGGATGCCACATAAGCATGTGACTGTGGCTCAGTTCACTTTCAAATTCTAACCTCACGTGTCCTTCAAAGCAAACTGACGTGACTTGATGAGCTCCACCTTTGTGTGAAACAGTCACCTGCATAAATAGAGTGAAAGGCCACCTGCGCACTTGTATCATTGTAAGCTTGGAAGCAAAAGCAGGTTCTACTGGTTTGATATGAGTCATGATTATTATTCAAGTCATTATCCAAAAGTTATTTCAAGAAAAAAAAAAAAAACAACTCACTTTGAGAGCTGATCCCTGTTACAAACACCTCTTAGCGCTTTTTTTTGCTAGTGTGTTAAAGACAAAAAAGTCAATCAACATTAGCAATTTTGCTCTTTGGTATCCATGAAATGTCACCCCCCCTCCACACAGAACATCCTGAAGAGTGAAAGTCGTAGTATACGCTAAGAGTGAACCCATCCTAATATTTAACTTGTGAGTTATTGCCGTTGTCCTAGATAAACATAAGATAGATGATCAGCTATTACCAAGCTAGAAGAGCCATAAAGTCATAAACACTTTCTCAAACTGTCCTGTCGACAATAAAAAGACACTGACTTTTTGGCTTCGAACAATAGTTCCACTGTGACTGTGTAAAATGTTTCCACCTTTATTGTCACCGACCAAGGTTTTATATTGAAGAGCGCCATGCTTTGGTTTCAGGATGACACTGTGCATCAACTACACTTTTGATAGGAGGCTCTTATTTTGAAACTCAGAGCTCCTGGTTGACCGGCAGCAGCTCTCTTCTTCCTCCTGAGAATCTTTGAAATGGACATTTACAACCTCAGCACTTTTAATCGTAATTGTAAAATACTGTGCCTTCTGGTCATTTTTGGCCCTGAAATTCAAATTACAAGCTACTCATGAACTCAATTAAATATCATTTTTCAGTCACCATCTAAAATACAATCTGATGTTTAACAAGAAGCCTCCTCCCTTTTTGGTGATGTGCAATTCATGAAGTTAGCCAAAATGATCATCACCGCAGTGTGCTGGTAATTTGGCTCTCATGTCTTCAGTAGTTTACAGGCATTTCAAAGTTCTGGCTGAAAAATAAGTCTTTAATTGTCCTGCGTCCTTAACTAATAACCAGTCTTCAGCTTGCTGCAGAGCCTCGTATAACCATGGCCTGCTTGTAAGCCTCAGTTACATTATCACAGTCTGTGATGGAAAAGGCGCTGTCAGCCACTCCGGACTTGTAGCAGTTCCAGGGTCTCAGAGACCCATCCCCAAGAATCCCATCTTCTTGGATGTCCAACAGGTTGTCAGCAGACACGCACCCTCTCATGGTGGTCTTGGCTGGTTTATCCATTTGTCCATTTGGAGGTCCTACACGGTCGGGTAGATCCAGCTGGTCAAAGGACTCTGAAGACAGGATGCTGTCTTCGCTGATGGCTCCGCTTGGTCTGGACCTGATGCCCCCGCGGGGTAAAGAGGCTGCCAACTGGTCCAGAGAGCCAAACTCCTGGAGCCCACCTGAGGAGAACTTTCCATTGCGCTTCAAGATGCCCTTCCTGTGGGTCGGTGCTGAAGGGCACTCTTTAGTTTGTGGTGTCCAGCCACAGTCGCTGTTCTCAGGAGACGAAGAGTAGTACCCTGACTCCTGTTCCGAGGGCTTCTTTAGAATACCTTTGCGAGGCTGCAGAGCAGCTGAAGGAGCATTGGCTGGTGCAGACAAGCCCAAAATGTTGTGTGGCTCCACTGAACCTGCAGCAGAGGCTTCACTTGTTGCCTTTTGCTTCACGCTGTTGCGTCTCTTTAATATACCCTTAGAGGGTCGACTGTCTGTGCTCGCCTCGTGAGCCGCCTGGGAGACGTTGTTCTCCTTTCGCGACCTTCGCAGGGAGCGCTGCCGCACTACATCCCCTCCACCACCCTGCGAGCGGAGCAAGCAGCGCATCTTGGAGCCGTTCTCCAGTAAAGGCCTGGATGTGCGGCGCAGCCAGCTAGCAACACTAGCCAGGCCAGCAGTGTGTGATGTTGATGGGGAGACTGGTGAAGCAGCCTGCTCTACTGCGCTGCTCTTTGTCTCGGCCAGTAATGGCTGTTGGTAGCCCCAGTTGAGCCACCAGTGCCCTGCAATCTCCTCTATTGTGGCTCTGCGTTCAGGATTTACCATCAACATCCAACGGATAAGCCCACATGCATCTGACAGACAGAGAGAAATAGAATTTTTTGTGTTCAGGTAAGAAAATTCAATACATTTCACTAAAAATTAAAGAATAATCACCAAAACAATGATTCAGACCAATCAAAGACAAGTTGAAAGACTCACCAGAGGGGTTGTTGGGTTTGCGGTAGTTTCCAGTGCTGATCTGTTGGACCAGTGCCTTGTGGTTGTGTCCATCAAATGGCATGGTGCCATGAACCATAGTGTATAACAGCACACCAAGAGACCAAGTGTCCACCTCTGGCCCACGGTATGGTCGTCCATTGACGATCTCTGGCGAAGCGTACAGTGGGCTGCCGCAAAAGGTTTGTAGGTACTCATCACAGTGGTAGAGGTTCGACAGGCCGAAGTCTGCAATCTGCAAAAGCAGGAAGTATACGTCATTGTTGAGCATGCTGTATCATCAGATTACTGTAAAATCATTTCCATATGCATCACTGTCCTCTCATCGGTTAGTCATAACATGTACTTCTCTGATCTCACATATCAAAGATTTCGTAGTGAGTCACCTTTACACAAGATCTAATGCAAGAATGTAATTAGATTTATTGCATATGAACATATCTTCATCACTAATGTCAGGGTTTCTCAAACTTTGTACGCTGTGCACCACCTCAGAATATATTTGGCTCTTCAAGAGCCACCAGTACAACAGACCCTTTTCAGCTACAGACTGAATCCTGAACCGAACCATTTTAAGATGAAAATATATGTATAAAATGTATCTAAATTCATTTATTATTTAATTAAAAAATGATTCCTCCATGTACCACCCAAAAGGAGCTTGCGTACCACCAGAGGTACTTGTACCACAGTTTGAGCACCAACGCCCTATGAATTAACCATACATTCTGACATGATCATTAATAATCCTAACCATATACAACAATTAGCCAAATTCTGTAAATACTACAGGTTTGAAAACACTTATTTTTATATTATACATGTCTCATACCTTCACATTGCCGTTGCCGTCTAGCAGAATATTCTCCAGTTTCAGGTCCCGGTGTACTATCCCATTCTAAGAGAGAGAGAGAGAGAGAGACAGGGTTCAAGTTTTTCACTAAGATCATTTGTCCACCCAGGCCAGCACACACCAGTTTGTTGGAGGTTGTCTGTTTTACATAAAAGGATTAGTTTGTTCTGGGTTAGAACATCAGCTATGCCTCATTGTCCTCCACTCTGTAGGGGGGCATGCCTTTGACTCGGGCAGAGTTCGCAACTGTTATTCTTTCTTTCAAAAATGCAGGTCAGCTACTTCTTGCGTATGGACCCTACTTGAAGCGACGGAAACATTCTTCTTAGGTCTGTAGCTTTGTCATACGCAATCACGAGGAGACTACCGCGTCCAATCCTCCAGATTCTTCTCAGATGACCTTTTTCTTGCTTTCACCATGGAAAGTTAAATATTTAACAAGACATGAGCGCTCAATAAAAGTGAAATAAGACAGATGGTTAACCCGGAATATGACAGGGCAATTCCCTGTGTCAATATTACCCAGCAAACATGTATAAATGCTCTGCAAAGTGCTGAACAGCTTCACTAAAGTATAGTGTGCTGTAAATGTTTGTAATTACACAGCTCTGGACTACAGGAACAACTGATTGTGTGTGTGTGTGTGTGTGTGTGTGTGTGTGTGTGTGTGAATGTGTGAGTAGACCCCTTCTGTTCCATCACACCCTCATTAGAGTGTTAGACCATGCGTGTGTGTTGGGACGGCTGGCCTTCAGCCCTGATGCTAGCTCTCTACAGGACAACTGTTCAGTTCCCCCTGCATCGTTCTCACAGCCTCGCTGTTCAGAGTAGCGGGCTGACACTGAATAATGCCCATTATGTAACTTTGTGGGTGACAGTGTCCTGGAAAAACACCACAGGCAGAGCATCTAGCCAGAGGGGAACGCTGCACCATTAGGTTCAATACAGCAGCCAGGAATGTGGATAAGTTGATCTACCACAGCTAGAACTTTAGTTTTTATGAATGCACACATGCTGATAAGTTCCCCTAGACTGTGTTTACTGTGGACAGCTTTCTATGTTCCTTCATAAAGCATTGGATTTAGACAGACAGCCTTACCTGGTGGCAGTAGTGCACAGCTGATACAATCTGTCTGAAGAAGTGCCTGGCCTCCCGTTCAGAGATGCTCCTCTTGTCACAGATGTAGTCGTACAGGTCCCCTCGGCTGGCATACTCCATCACAATCACAATTTTGTCTTTGTTTTCAAACACTAAAAGATCAGAAAACAATTTTTTCATTCAAGGTTTCATATCCAAATAATCGGCCAAATGAAACTGAATGTCCACAAATGATCTTTAGTTTTATTCTGGACTGTGCAGAGCATTTTAATACCAATGTAACCCCTATTTCACACTGATAAGGATACAAGGGAGCATCCTAATGATGCTTGCATTGCAAACACACATACACTGAGGCAGAGAAACATTGAACGATGACTGTCTCATCAGGCGTGAAGGGCCACTGGGCGACACAAGGCCGTACACATTATCCTGCAGTGCTGACGGAGTACCAATGCTTACATAACCTGGCATCGGTCTCCTGCACAAAGACTACACAAAGACTTGCGTGACCAAACTCTGAATCTCTAACAGAGACTGATTAAGAGATGTATCACATTTCACTCCGCGTGCAGCTCAGAGATTCGGTCAGTAAACTGTACCTTCGTATATGGTGATGATGTGCGGGTGGCAGAGCGTGGACATGATCTCAATTTCTCTGCGAATATGAACCAGGTCTTGCTCATCCTTGATCTTCTCCTTTCTGATCGACTTTATGGCAACCTTAAAAAAAAAAAAAGAAAAGAAAAGAAAACGAACATTTGAGTTTTGGAGATCGAAACAGACGTAGACAAATAGTGATCCCAGAGACCAAGCAATAAAATAACAACTTTAACAGATAGTCAGAGTTTATACTTTAATTAATGCAGCTGTAACTATAATTAAAGCAGCATAACAGGAACAAAAGTAGAGATGAGTCACTTAAATCAGTCTCTGTAATGTCAATGACGCAACATTTATTTTCCATAATTTGCCAACAACATCAGCTTACATTAGTCACCATGCTTCTAGTCAAACCAGGCTAAATTAAGGCTTACCTTAAAAAGCCTGGAGTGTATTGATACATGCTTATTACTAATGCATCCAGCTCTTTTGTAAGAGTTGGAGCATGTTGTTTGCACATTTAAAAAAGGTTACATAAGCTTGCTTTAATGACAAAGAAAACATAAATCCAGTAGTCAGCAGCTGCGCGGCTGTTGCGACAGAGCTAACTAAATGAATGTGTTAGAGCAGCCCTGTCTATTTAACAAAAGAAAAAAACATTCACAAATAAGCTGTTATTTAGTAAGAATTGGCTCCCATCTAGAGTTCATCCTCTTGTGCGAGGGACAATGGGCAGTGAACCGAAAACTGTGCTGTGTTTCTAACAAGGCAGAGGGAACGCCGGGTCAAGTATTGTCTGCTGTAAAGAAATCTATTGTCCGCTGTTATGTCTGTGAGACTCATCGAACAAGGAGATTTAAATCTGAATAGTATCCGTTGGGGTCTGTATTTGTAAACCTGTCACACACAAGCTTTTGACAAACGGGACTATGTCTTTATGTCCTGCTTGTCTATTTGAAGCTCAGATGCTTGAAATTCCTCTGTATGCTAAGTACGTCATCAGTCTACTCCAACTTTGAAGGGTGTCATATGGCACTGGTGCTGGTGGTTCCTCTCCTTTCTAACCCTTGGGGCCACAGACACAGGAAAATGAGTAAAGCAGCGACTTGTCACATCAGCTTCAACACTCAACCGTCTCCTGTGATGAGTCACCGTCTGGCCTGGATTCTCCTCCGGGTCGGTGGCGTATTCACACCACATAAGCCCTTTTTCCTGATTCTGAGAACTGAGGCTTCCTGCTTTTGTTTGTATAGCTGTCAGACAGGCTGAACTCACACTCATGATGAGTTCACACCAGAGTGCGGTTATCTGTGTGTGTGCGGTCTTTGTTACTGTCAGCGCGTTGCACGCAATAGGCACTAAAGGTTGAAATATTTTATATTTAACACTGAGTTCTTGAACCAACACAGACACATTTTGGCACAAAACACAGAGTATGAGAGTGAATGAGAAATAATATTGCAGGGCATGATGTCTGCCAAGGTGACTTAAGCTGCTTGCCATAGGTAAGAAATGGAAGAAACACTTGGAAGATAAAAATAAAAGTGTTGCTGTTGCAAACCTGACAAGAACGCTACATGAAGCACGGAAGAACTGAGATCTACAGTAATTATTAATACCTGCAAGTGATATCAGGAAATAGTTTGAAGTGTTTGCTAAGTCATTTACATATTAATAAACTGAAACCTGGTTCACCAAACAAACTAGTTTGTGGTTTAGAGACCTGTTGGTTAGGTTAGCATAACGGAATATTTCACACTCCATGCATAAACTCTGAATACCAATTTGTCCATGTGTGTACATATAAATAAAACAAATACCTACACACCTACACAGTCTTGACAGTTAGGTTTAATATCGCTTTTACCCCCTGAAACCGTTAAGTCTGGGACGCTACAGTGACTTCTCTTATTTACATAGCTGACTGCTTGGTGCTACAAATTAGAGCTCAAACAATCAAGTCGAGTTGCAGCTTCTTATTTGTGAGGATTTGCCATCTTTCTTTGTCTTTGTGATAGAAAGTGTTATATCTTAATCTTTAAATTGACAAAATAAGTAATTTCAAGACATCATTTTGCGCTTTATGAGCTTGTGACGGACATTTTATGACATTATTTAGACAAAAAGATTAGATAAAGAAGATTCTAAGTTGCAGCCCTGCACTTTACTCAAGTCTTTACCAATAAATTAATAAAATCACTAATGCAACCCAATCTAGGTACTTGCCTGGGGTAGTTTGTGGTAATTGGCGTGTCCTTTTGGATACCCATGCATGATACATATCATGCACTTTGTGTGAGGTCAACCCTACACGGCTGCATGCTGAAAGCCCCCACTTAAATGGATTATGTAATCAAACTTATGCATTTAGACAATGGGAACAGCTGTAGTGCCCGAACACACGCGAGATGAAGCCATCCTTTGTGTTGTGTCACTCCCCGTGTCAAATTACACATCTTTGTCCATTATGCTGTCAGTACTAAGGTAGGTAGATAAAAACAAAGCAACTTAATGTCTCTCTTATTTCCAGTCCATGTTGCTGTTGCTGTGCCTCATTTGTTTGGTGTCGATTCAAAACATGGATTTGGGCTACGTTTTGGACACGAGGCCGAGGCATGAACATCAGGAAGCTGCCTGCAGGGATAAATCTCAGACACCAAACTCATATCCTATAAAAAAAACCAAAGTGCAGCAGCAACAAGCCATATCAATGTGAGAGCAGGGATTGCTCTGTACACAAGACTGGACTTGTGTTATTACCTGTTTAGGGGAATTCCTCTCATGGACTTCCGTGACTTCCAAGGCGCTTTCACTCATAACAAACATGATCTTTTAACAAAGAGCATTTCTGATAAACATGACTCGGCTGCTCAGCCGGGCTGACAAAGGAAAATCACTTCTAGGCCAAGTATCTGTTTTTATCTTATTGTTGTTTTTGGATGAGTCACTACATCAGCCTGCAAAAGTGGGAAAATGAATTTACACGCTAGGTTTTTTTTGTTTCCGATCATTTGCCTGTGATTTACATTTCCAGATGAAATGTTGGACACATTCTGGTTATGGAAACTAAGCAAAGTATCTGTTTTGCACAATGCAAATGATCAAGTGGAGAACACAGTTTGTAATATGTGCACAAGCAGCCAAAACTGGTGCCTACCTTCAACGAAGGTTACAGTGTTTCGTTTTTGTTGAAACTGCTTTGGAAAGGTGCTGATTCAACTTTGTCAGCTGTAGTTTTAAACTGTATCACATTGTACTGAAGGTTTTCTTTCACATTTAGTCTACCTCTCGGTCATATACCCACAAACTCTGACTGGGATAAGTAGTATCTTTCCACAAAAGACTGTATCATACATTTGCCAAATGCTCTCTGTCCCCTTTTAAAGGCTTATCTATAAATACCTCCCATTTCCCCTTAGGTCACAGGGAACTGGAATCCACCTGAAACGCTAGTGGCAATTTCCCCTTCTCCCCTCATCAGGAGCACAGCAAGAAAATTACCTAATGTTCCTGTCTTGAACTCCCCTCCTGTGACACTCACTTTCCGGTGGAACGCCTTTCCTTCATACTTTCTTTAAACCAGTGGGAGGTGAAAACGTCTTGTGTGGCGGTGACAGATTTACAGGAATCTGTTTTTGCTTCAGTCTTCGATGGGACGATCTCAAACAGACGCGTTGATTTTGTTGTCAACTGGTCTTGAATTTTACTTTTTTTAAAAACGCCACAAATTAATTTAAGTAAGGCATTAAAGGGAATCCATGTGGGTATCGGTATTGGTGTCGTGTGTCATGTTAGACTTTTAATTAAATTTACACAGAGGATTAATATCGTGCACTTTTCAACCCCATTAGCAAAGAGAAGCATCCTGACATTTGTGATGAGAAAGAAATTAAATTATTATAAAACCTTTAAATAAAAGTCAGCTTATTTGGTTATCTTATCACGAACAGACAGGACAGAGGAGGAGACTGGGAAAAGTAAGAGCAACCCCCCCCTCACACACTAAAACAAACACAATGACCTGAACTCTTAGACAAACCTGAAGCTGGTTTGACAACTAACATTTCACCAGCAGACACGCTGACTTTTTATTAGTCTGCAATTCAGTAATGGAGATATCTATATCTATACAGATATAGATATGGATATATAGATAACATATTAACCCCCCCAAATATAGATTACCTGTGTGTAGACTCTAAAAATAGCAGTGTGTCTAAACAACAGGTGGCCGATAGGACAGGAGAACAAACAGACCTTAATACCGCCTGCAGATGTGAGCATCAATGGTAGAGACATTACAAAGAGCCAACACTATTAAATAAAAGGTTAATATTAATACATACCAATCTGCCGGATCTTTCCTTGGCTTTCTTCACCTTGCCGTAGGTCCCCTTCCCGAGCGTCTCCAGAAACTCGTACCTGTGCTTCAGGTTGTGTTTGTGGTGGTGTCTCTTCACCGCTTGCTTTTTCACCTGGGGCACCTGGTGCGGAGCTTTCCTCGCATTTTCATCCGGTGAAACTCCTCCAACAGACGGCCTGCGGTTTGTAACATTTAAGCCGTCCATCCTGACACAAGCGTTATGTGTTTTTGGCGTATTTTCGGACGCAGGTGTCGGTGTTAACGTGCATTCCTCCGCGCGGAGCTCTGCCGGTTGTTGTTTGGAGCAAGTTTGCCTCCCAGAGTTCAGATAAAAGTGTGAATGTGAACTCCTCTTCTTCTCTCTTTCTCGGACTGTACGGCGAGGTATAAAAACTAAAGTGTGGAGGACAGGACAAAGTGTGTCTGCCCTCTCTACGGAGCTGTGACTGAGTACCAGCACACTCGCAACATGCTGCGGCAGGAGCGGAGCTCAGCCGACGACCGGACACGTCTAATAACCGAGGGGCGTTTCAGGTAGACAGAGGAGCGCTGGATGTCTACACAGGGCGGTGCCGGTGACTGTACAAAATCACAGATAGAGGGCGGTTTGTTACAAATCTGAATTTAGTAATCGTGTTTTGTTATTTTCCTATATCCTGGTTTAATTATTTTGTATTATATATTTTCATAAATCCAAGTCAAACCTGAATTTCAGTTAATATTGTGTTGTATTTTTAACGTGGGGGCAACACACTGCAATGCAATAATGAAAGTGGTACAATGTGGAGAGCTGTAGTATTATTCGTAGTGGTAGCTGAACTAAGTAATACCACAAAATGTAGGTCGCAAAGTTTGTTTGACTGTTTGCTGTGTCAACCGGTGCGCACCGGAATGTACAACAAGCGCACCACAAGAAGAAGCGTGGGCCATATGCATCCATATATACAATACAGTCTATATTGTCAACAATACAACAACGACTACTGCTAATAATAATAATAATGAACTTATTATGATTTTCTCCTTTATAATACTGGGATTTACTGTATATGTGTTGTGCACGGTGTGAGAGGTTTATTCATTTTTTGTCAGTAATATTTCTATAATACTATATCAACCTTATTTCCAACCCAGATCAAGTCAAGACAAGTTGGATCTATCACACATGAGCACGCTGACCAAAGACGTCAGGGCTCATGGTCAGACAGATCCAGAGAGTTGAACTCATCCAGCTACAGCTGGCGTACATAAAGTAAAGTAACGGCCATGTGCAGTGACATATATAGGCCATGAGTACAAGAGGTAACATTTGTTACACATGGATGATGTACAATTGCTGCGGCCTTTTTCTTTTTCCAACATAACCCATATCTACTTGTAGGTGATGAAGAGTGACTGCACAGACACAGTTGAGTTGCATGCTATGATTCACTTTTAAATAACTCCATTCCTCTTTGATTTCTGACATCTCAGAAATATTATACTGCATTTCAAATCCCAGCTGGTTTCTTGCTTTATTTGACGGGGACAGTGCATATTAGTAACACTTCTAGAAATCTGTCAGTTCTTTAGTCAGACAGGCTCATTTTCATCTGGCAATAGATAAAAGCGCAGTGTGTGTTTGATTATTCAACTTGAACTTCAACAGTCATCTTGACCTAAATAGGCAGTCTGTGGAGTGAGAGACATAAATTATAGAAGAGTGTAAGAGGTTGGATTAGTAATGTCATTACAGGAATAGGCCACTAGAGATCAGCAAGAAGTCACCAGCTGCAGGAATGTGGGATGACTGATTTGAACTAGTTAGTTCATTAAAGGAAGCCTGATGCAGACTCTGTCCCAGGTTTTACTACTATATACTACTAAAAGACAGTGTGCTCAGTGTTAAACATCACTTGTACGTTGTAATATTCAGTTTATACACAGCTGATGAGTGTTCATCAGTCAGGAAAAGATGAACAGACACCCCCAGTTTTCAGGAACACTCTGATTTAATACTTCAAGCCAACTGGCTGCTCCCTCAGACTCAGACAGTCTGACGTCCTAACCCGTCATGAACAGCCGTTTCCATTCAGTTTTCTTTTTTAATGTGGCAGAGCGTCTTCACTCATGAGAGCAACACTAACTCAGAAGAACACTGTGCACAAAAATAAACAATGAAAGAGCGCCTGGAGCCGCAAGTCTTAATTGATACACAAATTTATGTAACCTGGGAACAGAATGAAATGCACTCTTCATCTTGGAAAGATAAGACTTAGAAAAGAACATAACACATAAATAAACAGGGATCCGTTTGTGAAAGGGGGGATGTTCACAATATAATAGCACCATAATTCAACAAGATTTGTCACTAGATAAGAGATATATTACATTCATAAAATCAAAGCATCCATTCACAACTAATTTAAGATGTCTAAGGATGTCCTTGATGTTTATGTAATATAGTGTGTCTGCCAGAAGAGGGGGCTCTTTAGTGGCTTGGAGCTACTTTCATGCCCCAAACTTCCTATCTGTTTTTTGTTTTTTGTTGCTGTCAAGTAGACTGATACATGTGCACAATTGTGTATTTTTTGTTTTATTTGTAAATGATCAGAATGAGAATCGCTGTTTTTGCCCAGGTATGTGTACACATACAAGGAATTTGACTCCGGTTACACTTTGCTTTCAACGTGCATACACAGATACAGACATCAGTACCACAAAAAACAAAGAGCAGCATAAACATAAAACTACTATAAAAGTATAGGGTATGAAGTGTGGATGTTACAGTACAGTGTGCACAGCTTGAGTAGATTGTGTATGAGTGGTTAAGGAAAAGTTAAGTCGATAAAGAGAGCTTGATTTTCTCCACTGCACAAGGTCAGTAGTACGTAATAGTGGTGGTCACGACAACATTCATACATTTTATTTCTTCCGTTTTCTCGTCATAGAGAGTAAAATTTGTTTTCTCGAGATCTTGAGATATTTATAGTGTTATATCTAAATCACAAATGTTGTGTTGTTAAATTTCTCGAGATCGAAACTTTGTTTTCCTGAGAGGACAGTCTGATATAATGAATCACTGCAGGAAACATCATTCAGTGTAGCAATGCCAGAGGAGCAGGATATTATTGCAGTTGCAATGATGATTTAGATCTCATTAATTATCGAGCAAAGTTTCATTATAAATCCTGTTAACTCGGGATAACAACATTTGTTATTTTGATATAATGACACAAATAGATAGATAGATAGATAGATAGATAGATAGATAGATAGATAGATAGATAGATAGATAGACAGACAGACAGATAGAATAAAATCTTTACATTTTGCTTTGGAAACTTCTTGCTTCTTGAAACACATTGACCACAGTGATCCAGCCGCAGTGAACGCGCCTACATTTCCCAGAGTGCACCTCGCCATCCCCGCCCTTTCCTTTCCCTAAACTTTGGCTGTGTCGACTTTCTGTTTTGTGTGCAGTGATTTGAGTGCTCGGTCGGTCACACCTCGTCCTGCACCACCACCACCACCGCTGACCACCCTCCTCTTCTTCATCCTCATCGCCGAGAGAGGAAAGCCGTGACCTGCATTTCTATCTTTGCGTTGTCGTCGCTGTGCACAGGGTGGTGGAAGATGTCCGCTGGTTTCTCCGGGCCGGAGCCAGTTTAGGAAGATCTTTTTTCCCCCCACCCCTACGGAGACTCATCAGGAAAACGGTTATCTTTTGTTTTTGTGTCGTTGTCACTTAGAGAGGCGGCTGTCAAAGCTGGGCTTTATCTCTCAAACGCGGAGCTGCGCGGCGGTGAAACGGCGAACCGGACCGTTGACGTGAAGTTTAACGGCTCGTTATGTTTGTTGTGCCAGGCCAAGGCGAGGACGGACAGGAGATGCCTTCAGGCTAGCACCGCTAACGTTAGGATAACACCACCAAGACTGCTCCACGCGTCATATTTCTAGTTTTATTAGGACACTCCTCGGTTTATAAGTGAGTTCAGAGAGCCGGCGTGACATATAAAATGCAGGGATAGTGATTTAACCCCGCCTCGAGTGAGTAACTGAAGTTTCGGCGTTAAGTTGAGCTAACTAGCTTCGGTGTAACAAACAACAACAAAAGCATAAATGCCCTTATTCACACACACAACACACTGTAGGGACTGTCGTCTTGTCCAGCACTAAAACACTAATGTTAAAACAGACTGCGAGCTAACGAAGGTGCCTCTGTCTTTGAATGGTTTAGCCCAGCAGGTGGGTTGGTTGGTCGGTGTGATAAGGACTGATTGACGCCGAAGTGAAAGGTTTATTATTTTGGCTCAGCCTGTTGAACCATGGAGGGAAATGTGCAGCAGAAGATGACTCCTCTAGCTCGGGAGCTCACAAGGATATTCAACAGCTACAACAAGCACACCGTCCAGCTGAAGAAGAACCTGAAGGAGACCAATGCTTTCTTCAGGGAGATCAGGCAAAACTACAGCAATGCCTGTGCATCAACGATGAGCTCGGAGTCAGCTTCCCTGGAGGCAGGTAGGTGTGAAACACCCCTGCAGATCAAATGTGATGACATCCCTAACTGTGCTTGTATATCCCCTATGGAGGCAAAGATCAAGCTGCTGCTGAGTGATTTCTCCACCAGCACCTCGGCTGGAAAAATGCATTAATTGGGGTTAGGGAAACTTAAAGAGATTAAGCGCCCCCCTCCCTCCCTTCACAAAAGCATGAGCAGACTAAGTGCACCAAATATGCTGAGATTTCTGCACACACTAGCTGGTTGGGAGCTGACACACACACACTTATTCTTGCTATTTTGCATTAATGATGCACTGTTTTGTGTGCGTTTAAGGCTTGTAGTGAGCTTATCATATAATCCACTTTTTTATCATTATTGTATCTTTTGTTACTTTTTTTGGACCGTATGATTCAGACGTTTATCTCCATGAAACATTGATTTAACTGCACATCGGTGACGGCGTTTGATAAAAATGTCACATCGGCAGGAGTGGCTTGTATGCAAAGGAGGGTTGAGTGAACAATGTTAATCTTAAGATTAGTCATAGGCTAATAATCGAAAAAATGAGGCCATAGTGTCGCCGTTCATGGGGACAAACCTAAAACCGTGTCATGTCTTCACCTGCTGACTAGATTCATCTTGGTTACACTTACTTATCTGGACAAAAATGTGCATCACATGACGCAGACGGATCACACAGTAGTTCCCGATCTATTAATGTTAGCAGAGGTTATGCGTAGGTCTCATAGGTCATGCTATGGTGTATCTGCTGTGCACAGGACGTGCAGTCAAGTGCTCAGCACAGGTCTGAAACAGTCTTTAATGTGTTATGGTAGGTCAAGGGGTGAATGCAAGATTAGAGTACTGGTTACAGTAAAATCACATGTATGTTAGGGAGTCGTATATGAAGTAAGTAGGCCATTGCTGCTCTCTCTTGTTATATAACTGTTTTAGACTGTGACTCAGCATCACTAAGGATTACCAGTACTCTGAATTATAAGGTTGAATTGTTTCTCCTGGGTGTGTGCACCACATTTCAGGGCTGGATCAGGGAATATTAGCCCCAGGAATGATATCAGATATGAAATGTTTTGATATCTCAGACACTGAACAGAGATCTGCTGTATACCTTGGAAATGACGCTCAGATACAAAGGGTACTGTGTCATCGAGTGCCTTATCTCTGCTGGCCAAGAGTTCCTTAAGTGTAATAATTCCAGCAATGAATATGGTTTCTTAGGGCTACAGATAAGCTGGTTTAGAAAATCAAGGTCTGTTCTCAGTCCTCCTCTCTGCATCATATACTGCCTTCTGTTTCCACAGGCCAGTTTAGCTGCATCTCTTTCCCCAGCCATGAGGAAGAGTTCCTACGCAACACTGTGGGCGCTGCCCCGTACATCCTGGTACTAGGCCAGGACTGCGCTGCCCGCTACCAGCTGCTCAACTGCCTTCTGGGGGAGAGGCTGCTGCCGCTGGGCCCTGAGGCCGGAGAGGCTTGTGAAGGACACCAGGGCACTGTCTGCAAGAGGCGGAAGCTGTGTTTCACCCACGGGAGACAGACCAGACTAAGCTTGGCACTGCCTGGCCAATATGAGCTGGTGCACCAGCTTGCCGCTAACTGTGGCCGCTGGGATACGGTGCCCCGGGAAGACCTGGAGATACACGAGGAATGTGAGGACCCGGCTCACAGGCTAGCAGAGCTGGAGATCACCCTACATCACCCACTACTACAGGTAGGCTTTAAATCACAGGCCATGGGCACTGTGTGAAACATACAAGATCTACTTTCTCAGCACGGTTTCCCATCATAGATTATATACGGAGCTTGCCATTTACGTGGTAGTTGTCCTTACTGCCATTACTTTGTTTTCTCTTCATGAACTTTGCTACTTTGACATTTTCACCATACATTCAGTATGGCTGGGTGCTGTTCCCACTGCTTTATTTTTAGAAGATGTAAAATGAAGGCGAGATGAAGTGAATGCTTTGATGGTGGTCTCTAAAGAACTTTTAACAACACTGACATGAGTGAAATTTGGTTGATGACATCAAATATTGGCATTAATATAAGCTCTGATAGGTGATAAACCTATCATGATAAACCAGCTGACACTGGCCAAGAGGAGGGGTAAACCCTGGACAAGCCGGCAGTTCATCACCGTGCACAGAGAGACAAACAGCCATTCATGCTCACATTCACACCTACAGGCAATTTAGAGTTTTACCCACTTAACCTCATGAGTGTTTTTGCGGGAGGCAGCTTGTGCACCCAGAGAGAATGGCCATGTGTGTTCAGTGAATCAACACCGTAAAAAGTTGTTTGGACACACACACACACACACACACACACACACACACACACACACACACACTTCCTTGTATTAGGTGCAGCATATCTCTGCAGACTGATGTGCATTATTTCAGTTTCACTTCAGTGATCAGTGGGATTGTACAACATTTGTGTACCCGTACACCTTCAGGTGAAGCTGAAGCCTTTGCATTATCGTTCCTATTCTTTTGAATATGTAACAGCTACTGTTGGTTAGCACTGTCGCCTCACAGCCTCCCAGTTTGAACCTTGGCTGGGGCCTTTCTGTGCGGAGTCTGCATGTTCTCCTTGTGTCTCTCCGGGGTGCTCCGGCTTCCTCCCACAGTCCAAAGACATGCACTCAATAAGTTAATGGGTGACTCTAAATTACCTGTAGGTGTGAGTGTGACAGCCCTGTGATGAACTGGCGACTTGTCCAGTGTGTACCCTGCCTCTAGTCATGTCAGATGGGATGTTCTCCAACCCCCTGTAACCCTGATGGGGATAAGTAGCAGATGCTGTGGATGTGAATGTGATAATTCAATGATGTTTGAAACAGTTTAAAAGACACTAAGTCAGAAAAGTAATTTTATTCTTGGCGCACTTAAATTACAGTTAGTTTGCATGGTTAAGCCATGTCTTTGTACACGGGACATCAAAATGAAGTCCTGTAATAACTGAGTGGTGATATTTCCTCCTGTAGCCTTTGTGTTCACACACATCTTAGCCCATAAACAGATTACTAAGCAGAGCTGATTATTCCCTGTGTTGTTCAGTGTTTTACTTCACCTGATTTCTGCTACTGTTCAGAATACTTTCTTTTCCAGTCGTTTTCTTCCCGTTCTGGTTTTAAACATTTCTTAAAAGCAGATTGACAGCTTACTCTGTGGATAAGGGAAGATTTGTTGGGACACAGCGGTATGGTCATGCCGGTCTTCAGCCAGTGTGACCCGAAAGTTACAATATCTCGTGGGGTTGAGTCGATTTAGGTGTAAGGATTGTAGTCATTCCTTTATGATGTGTGACACAAGGAAATTAGTGTCTAATCCTTTAGCGAGCATCACACAGCCTTCAGAAACTAGGCCTAGCTCTGCCTCAGAGCAGCCCACCCGCCCAGCCCCCTTACGTAATACTGGTCTGGTGCAGTTCACATGACTAGGTCATGTTAAAAAATCCCAAACCCTTTGCAGTGATGAAGTTGCCATGGTTACAGCTCAATTCTGGGACAGTTGTTGTTCGTGTTGTTGGGGAAAAAAAAGTTTTGGTTTTTAGTTTTTTAACAACTCAGGATTTTATTTACATCCACAACTTTTATTGTGATAAAAGCATCTTAAAAGTTTGTTGTTAAGGCAAAAACGCACGTGTCGAGTCTCATTAGTGTTGTGAAATGAATTAAATTAGACTTGAGAGTTTTTATATTTGAATGAATTACTGACATTGTTTGGTAAAAATCTGTGGTATGGAGTTTGCCTCTTGTCTCTCTTCATGGTCTTTTAAAACTTTTGCTGCTTCAAGATCCACCAGAGTCTTATCTCAAAAACAGAAAAGCATGAAAGATTGACGCCTGGAAGGAAAATATCGAAGTAAATCCAGTAATTTTACACCCGTATTCCTTTACTGAAAGGCATGGCATCTGCAGCGACTTCTTTTGGTCAAAGATTTGTCACACTTGAGAGGACCTCAGAGGCTTTAAAAGCCGAGTTACTGTTCATAATAATAACACAAACTTTCCCATAGATGAAAGACAGTGAATGTATTTGATTTGGCTTTAGTCTGCTTTTTTTCCCCCTCTCGCGCTCAAAGAAAAGTAACGTAAGTTAAGAACAAACTAAAAAACAGCGTGCCGCTCGTCTTGAGCCCTCTGCTGAATGAATAAGACATTAATTTGTTTAGGTTGGAGTAAGCGAAGGTGCAGAATCTCTCTGCTCACTGTGGTATTCACACACTCCTGTCATAATCACAGCAACCTGTTTTAGAGGCCAGCAATCGAGAGCCAACTTGCTAATTAGCCTTCTCTTCATCCCAAAGTTTATTCATATTTTCCACCTCAGATAAATCACCCGTAGGACATGGAGAGCTCCCTCTTATCGCCACGTTTCTAAAAATCCTCTTGAGGTCCATGAATGAGAGAGTCTGCTTGTTAGCAGAGGCGTGTCACATTAGCAGCCACCCTTAAAATATGCTAATAGACCACACACGGCCATTTATCTTGACTGGTTACAACTGGGTCAGGTCTGAGCGTTCGTGCTAACTCGTACTTACACTTTTTTTTGAAAAACAAAACAGTGATTTCAAAATGGGTCACGGACTACAGTTTCTTTGAGGGTAGTTGTTGAAAAACAAACTGCGTCAAGGCAATTCAAGCGCTGTATTGATTTTGATTGGTCGTGAACAAATGTTTGCAGGCTATCTTTGTTCCAAAGAGACTGCTCAGATGGGCTCCGCTCTTGTTTCTTGGAGACAGGACTGACTGTCTCCTTTGTGTAGCCGTTGGTCATTTTTTTTGCCTCTTTTCTCTGGCTGTCTTTCCCCTCGTCACGGTCTCCCTCTCAAGCTCCCTCAGACTATTTTTGTTAATGTTGTTGTTTATCGAGGCTTAAGAAAACCTTTTTACTTTGTGTTATTTTTCTGTCCTCTCACAGATACTCCCCAAGACCAACACAAATATTTATTTGCCATTATGTGTTCAGAAATAGAAAGAGCATGTGATATGTGTGGATGTGTTTTTCTTTCCTTTAGCAGTGGGACATCTTTTAGCTGTAAACACGTTATGTGACAGAGGTTATAGATTTGTCTTTAAAGGTTCAGCGTGTCAGATTTATGGGGCTCTGTTTACAGAATGTGACAGTAATTAAATATAATATGCAAAATATGTTTTGATTGGTGTTTAATCACCTGAAAATAACATCTGATCTGTTTTGTTAGCGTCAAATGAGCCTTTTATTTCTACAGCACCGTGGGTCCTCTTTCAGTGAGTCCGCCATGTTTCTATGGTAGCTCAGAACAGACAAACTGAACACTCATGTTTTGTGGTCAACAATAGTTTCACCTTGACACTAGAGAAGAGACAGGGCGAGTTGAGGCGGTTGCAACCCACAACTAAACTTTTACATTTTGTCAGGAAGCTAAAATATCATCTATAAAGTACATAAACGTATTAAGTTAAGTAAAGTAAACCTGATTGAACATAATTGAATTTTTAAATGTTTTTTAGATAACCAGGACAGTTTTTTTGTGCTCTTGTGTTTCTTAAATCTGCCATCATTTAAGCACAGTGGAAACAAGCTGTCAACACGACGCTCACATATCATCTTTTAAAGTTGAAATGTAAATTTCTTAGCACGGTTTACAGATCCTGCAGCAACACTAGCATTCATCAGCAGTCTTCTTTCTGGCCGTCTGCTGAATTCAATTAGTTCAGTATTAACTCATTCTTTGGCTCTGTTTTTGGTCGGCATCATTTCTGCCTCTTTAGCTATTCACTAACTTTGCCTCTCCAGTGTGAGTGAGACTGAACCAAAATATTAAAGTTGTGGGGAATAAAACATTCATGTGATATCCACAAACATCATCCTTTATTTATCGTTTGATTTAATTGTCCATATTTTAAAAAGATTGCCTCAGATGAAAGTAACATTTTCGTGCGGGTTCTTTGTGGTTCGTCATCAGGAAGCAAAGGTCATGGTGGTGCCTTGTCCGAGTGTCCAGCCCATAGAAGAAGCTCTGGAAGACTGCACTCGAAACGTGATCCCTATCATACTCTACGCCATCAACCAGGACTCCCTAAGCACAGAGCAGGAGGCTGAGCTCTGGAAGGTCAAAGAGATGCTCTCCTTTCCCATTTGTTTCATTCGTATCCCTGACACCATGCCGACAGCCTCCCCAGAACCTGGACGCCGTGCGGAGAAGGAGAAGGAGAAGGAGAGGGAGAGGGAGAAGAGCGCCCTCCACAAGCAGCTCCTCTCCCTCGGCTTCCTCGGCAGCCCGACAGGAAACTGCTCCTGTGGCGCCCCTACACAGATGCCCACCCCGGGTGCCAAGCCGCAGAGCATGCTGGGGGAGGCTTTTGAAAGACTGCATCGGTTGCTGGTGCCTTTTGCTCGCCAAGTTCTTCAAAATCAGCAGGTGGAGGCTGCCAACCTGCTTAATGGGCTTCACTGTCGCTGCCTAGATCTCTTCATAAATCAGGTGAGAGGACTGTGTGCATCTCTGTGTCAGTAATTATTTTACTGCTTCATGCTCATATGACAGTTGTTACTAGCACTGCGTGCACTGTTTAGCCTCAGTCTGCGTTGACCCACTACGCCCCCCAGAAAAACAGACCTTTGTCCTTTCTGCCTCACTTCTCTGCAGGCCTTTGACATGCAGAGGGACCTGCAGATAACACCACGCAGGCTGGAGTACACTCGTGAGAAAGAGGGTGAACTCTTCACCTCCCTCATGGCCATCGCTAACCGCAAACAGGAAGAGATGAAGGAGATGATTGTGGAGACGCTCAGCAGCATGAAGGAGCAGCTGCTGGAGGACGCTGCCAACCTGGAGTTTACAGGTTAGTCAGTAAAACACCCTGGATAAATGCCACAAGGCAGGGCTTCAAGATTTTTCACATGATTCAAGAAGATCTCAATGATGTTATAAGTGGTGTAACACGCACAAATTACACAAATTTGCTCCTAAACGCTTGAAGTAAATTCAGCACTGTTCAATAATAACAGTCTCTGTAATTACAACCTTTGAATAGTTGAAAATAACAGCAGAGTTGTGATGATATAAAGCTTCTTTATATCAAAATAAAGTGTCTGATGTCAACATATCCAGCAAAGTCAAGCTAAAAGCTACACAAACAAACACAGGGAAGTAAAACTAATGTTTTAAATGTTTTTTTCTAAAGCATAAAATAATTATTATTCTGTACTTTGCCCCAACTGGGACAAATTTGTGCACTTGCAATTCAAACTTGGTGACAAGCTTGTGATTTTAATGGCTGTTGGAGGGGACATTTAATTCTGACATTATCACCGGCTTGCTTATCATGTGCTTTGGTTTTCACATGTGCTGTGGGGTCAGCAGAGATGATTTATACATGGTCTGTGAGGTCGTCTCTGACTGCTGTCAGATGTCCCAGAACAAGCAACACCAAATATCTGTGTTTTTCGCGCACACTATTCTTTTCACATGCTTCAAATTGTAACTTCAAAATAAGAGGACGTGCTCTGATTCTTCAAATGTTTGCTGTTAAAAGACCGCAGTTTTTATGGACGTGAAGTAATTTGTGACGGTGTGTTTGGATTCAGTCCCGAAGTGGGCGGACTCTGCTATGAAGATCAGACAAAAGGAGTGCTCTGTCATTTGGTCTTTTTTCCTAATGAGGGATTTAATCGCTTTAATCACGGCCCTGTTTGATAGTATACGATCAGTTCTACATTGCCTACCCTTGATATATACTATTTTTATATCTGTAATAAAGATGTATTGTACATTAAATTGGAAGCATATTCACCAGTTACATAATTTACTTTAGATTCAAAGAAGCAGGAAATGTGATTTGTTTTGATAGACTCGAGTAACTTTGATTCTGTGGTTTCACATCGGATTACTCAAAAATGACCCCACGTGTGCCTTTCATTTTGTCTTGCTCCCCAGACTGCAGCCTGTTCAGATTATTTTCATTGTATCTTCTCTCTCAGTCTGGAGCTTTTTAAACAAAGATGTCACAAGACCTGTCAGTACTCTGGCTTTGTTTCTTTACACTGAACCACATGCTGGCGTATGTCCCATCCTGCAGGCTCCCTCATTGTACACGGACATTGATCTGACTTAACAGCAGTTCAACGGAATGAACAGACATAAAGAGATAAACGTACAAGTGTTTTGTCTTTACTACCAGAAGCTTCTAATCAACAGCTGGAGTTACTCACAGCCAGTTTCTTCACTGTCTTTCTAATGATGTCTTTAAACTGCATTTCACAATCTGACCACAAAGTGTTGTCACATCTCGGTGGCTGTGAGTGCCTGAGAATGAGCCTTTCACTGATTATTGCGTCCTCCTTCCTTCCGGCCTGTCTTACTGGCCCACGAAGAGTCACTGGTTTGCTTTGCTGAGTAAAACACAACATTAGATGACGCTTCAGATTTAGTTTGGAAGACTTCTCCTTTCCTTGCAGAGTGCGGTAACTCAGGAGTTTTCAGTAATTAGAATTTTCTTTAATACCAGTACAACAGTATTTCAGATCTAACGATCTAAACGATTTTATTATAATTGGCACGCTGTAATAAGTCCACCACCCTGCAGAGTGTGTCAGCACAAAGAGCTGCTGATGTTTTGCTCATGGACAAACGTTTATGAAATTATCTTTAGTAGTTTTCTCTGGGACAATTGGTAACATACTTTATATATTAACTTTGTTTCAAACCCTTTGTTTCATCTGCCACAGACATCATCGTAACAACTAACGGAGACCCGGTTACGTCAAAGGAGATTAAATCTTGCATCCACCAGATCCAGGAGCTGATAGTGGTTCGCTTGAATCAGGCTGTGGCGAATAAGCTGATCAGCTCTGTGGACTATCTAAGGGAGAGCTTCGTAGGAACTCTGGAGCGATGTCTCAACAGTCTGGAGAAGTCCCACATCGAATCTTCTGTCCACAATATCACTTCCAATCACCTCAAACAGGTGGGCAGCAACAAGAACTGTATTCAGTGCAGAATGTGTGAAGATACTTACTTACTTATATGATACTCATATTTAGTCAATCTCTATTTTGGCATTTTGAGAAATGTACACACCAACTCCACTTCACTTCAGTGCCAGAAGCGACATTTGATGGTGCCTTAATTTGTGTGTTTTCCTGCATATTTAATTCATTTTTCTCACGCCACAGTTATTAAATGCTGCCTATCACGTGGAGGTCACCTTTCATTCAGGATCATCTGTCACGAGACTCTTCTGGGAGCAAATCAAACAGGTCAGTGTCTCGCAGATTCATCCACACGAGTTTCAAACCGCACTGTGACTCCTAAAGGAATGTCCTTACTCTGTGTGTTGCACCTAGATCATCCACAGGATAACATTCGTGAACCCTCCTGCCATCACTCCAGAGTGGAAGCGGAAAGTGGCCCAGGACGCCATAGAAAGTCTCAGTGCTGCTAAACTGGCCCGAAGCATCTGCTCCCAGTTCAGAACCCGCCTCAACAGCTCCCATGAGGCCTTTGCAGCATCTCTGCGCCAGGTGAACTTTCTCTCCCTTGTTTGGTGCATTTTTTCCCCCCTCTGTAATACTGTTTAATTCCTACCATTGTCTTGAATATATAACCAAAAACACCATTTCCCATCAAACCACAAGTGGTTATGAGCCCAGGGTAAAAATTACAGGCTTGGTGAGGATGAGGAAGCGCAGCCTTTCCAACAACGAGGAGAGTCTTCCCGCAGATCACGAGCTCCTGACAGACTTTATCGATGCTGAAAAAATATTTAACTTTCAGGGTTCAAATCTAGTTGGCTACGCCAGTGGAAGATCTGAGAGCTGAAGGAATAAATAATGCTCGGTGACAACAAAGTGTTGTGTGTTCACTAGACAGATGAAATGGAGGACAGGCAGGCTGAAATATGGCAAAATAAAACACGATATGACAGCACCCTAAATTCAGAAAGATGGGAGAATGAACCCCGACGCATTCACTGATTAGCAGTGGCTGCTGTCTTAGTATAGGCCCTCTTCTTCACTTTTCTTAGAGTATCTAAGAGCAGTAACAAACATCTGCTCCCGTAGCCGTGCTGTTATTTTCTGAATGCACTTACAAAATGACGTTATATGTCATCACAGCTCTGTAATCTCTATAGCCCTCTCTATAGACGGCGTTAATTGGCTCTCACTTCCACAGCGTGTGCTTCGGCTCGTTCATTCCTCTTCGCTTGAATTGCTTCGCCTGTTTAGGCCCAATATGCAAATAGCTGCGACTCCCTCCATGAAGTCCCTGACGAATCCATTTCAGTCAAATTGCTCTGATGATAATCATCACATGACAGACAGTGTGGGTCACATCACTGCCTGCATTTCCATGGTCGCTGTTCACTCCTAATGCAGTTACATTAATACGCTGATTAATTATGGCAGTCTTTATAGGAGGTGATTGCTTGCGATGCTTTGTATGTTCGGGGATTTTGATGAACCGATAAATACCAAAATGAAATTAGGATATTTCTGAGTGCAAACAAGTCAACCTAACAAAATAACTTCATACTTCTGTCACATTTCCTGCCTGTGACCTGTGTGTAGAGAGAGAGAGAGAGAGAAACTGTGGCCTGCAGTATGTCGGTATGCAGTTTGATATGAAGGAGGTGTAAGTGAACGTGTGACGTAAAGATTATCAGAGGAAAGCGTTCTTTATCAGGCAGGAATTTGAAATGTTTTTTTCCCCTCTCACACTCACAAAACCGCTTTATAACACTGAAGCGGTGTGGTGGTAATTGCCAAATAGTGAGTGGTGAGTGTGGAGTACGTTTCTGGGTCAGATTTCCTGGCCTTGTTTTTACCTCTCTTTCCTTTTGACTCTGTCAGCTCTTGCACGCAAGAGATTCAGCTTTCAGTCCTGACTCAGTTTTATTTCAAAGCATGCCACAACTGCTACATTTTGTAGTTTTTGCTGCACATTATCTGCTAAACAACATCTATAGACCTAAACAATTATTTTAGAGAATATGGCTGGAAAAAACCTTAAACAGCAACTCTCTTTGTTGGTCACTGTGCTACTGTGTGAGAGACCTAACATGAGCTGTGCGTTCACTATTTGGGCTGGGTAAGGCCCCATAGAACCTAGAAATAAGTTTTCTGGCATCTGGCCTCCTCCACAGCTGAGAGGGGAAACCTGTTAGGGTGTTGCTTAAAAATAGAGGTGAAGCTGCATTTTTGCAGGCGATTCTGATGGAGATTATATTTCTCTCTCAGCTGACGTACTGAAGTACTTTCTGACAACTTTCTCCGGGTGAAAAGTGCAAAAACTGCACCCATTACTCTTACTCATGCACAGTTGCCCAATATTGGAATATGGAGTAATATAAACTCACTAACAAAAGTAAAGAGACTAAATAATGATTTTCAGGCTGTGAATATTTTACTAATCTAACACTGATGGCACAACAGAGCACGGTGTTTACATGTTTCTTATAAACAGAAATTACACTCAATCCCGTGTGAAAGTCACTGTCTACAGACACACGCTGACTCACTCTAAAGAGAGCGCCGACTTTACAGTATGTTCTTTCTCACGTTGTCTTTAAATTTCCAGCCTAGTGAGTAAGTAACGAGCCGTGATGACAGGTCATCAAAAAAGAGAGCTACATCGAGGAGTCGCTCGTGAACTCTGCGTTAACCTGCCTGACGAATGACTTTAGCGCAGAGATCAAGGCAGCTGGCCTGTTGACACTGAGGACGAGAATGACGGTGGTCATTCTTGGTAACAGTTTCTATGGCAACCGCACCCTCTGACGTCCTAATGATGTAGTTTAAGACGAGAGGACAGAGGTAGATGACCAAGAAAACGTAATTCAAACACAAACAGGAAAACACAGCCTCTTTCCTACAGAAAAAAACGTCACGTCACAAAAATGAACCAGCAGTTAACAAACCGGTCATTTAGCAGCTGTTCTTAATGTTAACCATGAGATGTTATGTCATGTGTTGGTGTTTGTAGCTCGAGGAAGGGCACACTGGCCGACTGGAGCGCACTGAGGACCTGTGGCTGCGTGTGAGGAAGGACCACGCCCCTCGCCTGGCTCGACTGTCTTTGGAGAGCCGCTCCCTCAGGGATGTGCTGCTGCATGGTGAGTCACCACCAAATCCTCCCACTGTTCACACGCATCAAGGGAAACTTTTGCAGTCTGCTGTGCACATTGCAGCAAAACACATACCCCTTTCTACTCCTCACTCTCTCTGATTTGAAAAACCCAGAAACTATAAATATGTAAATGTTGTTAATTTAAACAGTTTTACTCCTACTTAACTGTAAAGTCTTGAACTTTCAGCAGATGGATGTAAAAACAACCTCCCTGTATCCACATCTGCTTGGTTAAAGAGACAATAACCACCTAAATTGGCATTAATAAATGCAGATATAGTCACAGTATCGAACCTCACCCAGCTGATGCACGACACAAATCTGCAAAGGTCTTTTTGACTCCGCAAAAATGACTGCTTTGTTTGCTTGCAGGCAAGCCGAAGCTCGGGCGAGAGTTGGGCCGTGGCCAGTACGGAGTCGTGTACTTGTGTGACAGCTGGGGAGGACGCTACCCGTGTGCATTAAAGTCTGTGGTACCACCTGACGATAAACACTGGAACGACCTGGCCTTGGAGTTTCACTACACGAGGTGAGTCCGTACAGCGCTTGTAACAAAAACTATCTAACACACACTTGCAGAGACAGATGCGCTGGCACGATCTCAGCGCCTGTTTTGTCTCAAAGTTATTTTAATGAGTCACATCAAACCGCCGCAGGGTCAAAACGCAGCACTCATCACGGCTCGTCGTACCTTTTACTGACACTCGAGAGGTGTGCATGACAGCTGCCTTGTTATGAAGGCCCAACTCCACCCAGTGTGCCAAACAAATGTTTTGACTGTTTAAGCCTTGAGGCTATTCAGTGCGCACGTCAGCATGTTGAACGGGCCAGTGTCTAATTAATGCCCGTCTGCTCCAACTGTCATAAACACGAGGAATGCAGCACTTTGTAAAACAGCACCGAGGCTGCTTAATGTGGACAAACAAAGCTCACTTTAACAAACCGTGGCTTCAACACTCATTATTTCACGATCACGTAACTGAATTGTCGTCGTCGTTCCCTCTCTCTTTTGCAGGACTCTGCCCAAGCACGAGCGCCTCGTCGATCTGCACGGCTCTGTGATCGATCACACCTACGGAGGCGGGTCCAGCATCGCTGTGCTGCTCATCATGGAGCGGCTGCACAGAGACCTCTACACAGGCCTCAAGGTAGCGCAGTGATTTAGAAACCCAGATGTGGTCTGTCTGTAAACAAATGCAATCTTTGGTCTCACTCACACACTTTGCTTCCTCTCTCCGTCTTTACCAGGCTGGTTTATCGCTGAGGGAGAGACTTCAGATTGCTCTGGATGTGGTGGAGGGGATTCGCTTCCTGCACAGTCAGGGCCTCTTGCACAGAGACATAAAGCTAAAGAACGTCCTGGTAAGTTCACACCAACTAACGGTTCAACAAGTGTGTGGAAGTTATTTTTTCTGGTGTGTTTTCTGTGTGTGGTTTGTTTTCATAAACAGCAGCTGTATCACAACACCCCAGGGATACACTACATACACTCACTTATGTATACAAATCAGTGCTGGAGGGAGTGCTGCTTCAAATAGGCAATGGACAAACATTCGTAGCTGCTGGCATGTTGACATGTGTGCTTTATTGATATACCAAAACCAAAATCAGACACAGTATACTCTGCAGAGTGATGCTATATACTAAGTAAAGGTTAGGTAAGAGAGTAAACACACAAATGCGAGGTTTAAATAATAAATGAAGCACACAGCGCCGCCTGCAAGGGACCGAGTCCCGCTTGACAGGTTAAAGTTAACCATCACTTAATAAAATCAGAATATTGTCAATATTTTTAGTGACCGCTCCCCAAAATGTCAAAAATCACGTCCCTCGCTGGAGTTTGTACACTGGAATGATGCATGACTGAGTCACTACAGTGGGAACTTCTTACCTTTTAAATTGATTGATGGATTTTTAAGTCGATCATTTAGGTGATGTTGATGTTTCAGATTCCGATCTGATGTTGGAGCCTTAAAGCGGTTCAGTAAATGTAAACCAGTGTTTCATTTGCCTGTTTAGAGTAAATGTTTGAATTTGAGTTGAATTTATCTTTCTAATAAACAAATATATACAAATATTTGACCCTTTTTTCTCCCTTTTTTCCCAGTTGGACAAACAAAATCGAGCAAAGATCACTGACCTGGGCTTCTGTAAACCAGAGGCCATGATGTCTGGCAGCATCGTTGGAACCCCGATTCACATGGCTCCAGAGCTATTTACAGGTACGGCAGACACACGGCCATTTTATCATGAAGCAACTTTACAACCTGTTTAATTAGTCTGAACGACATCTCATGTCAAAGTTCATAAATGTTTTATTCGAGTCATTTTAAGGTTTCTTCTCCGCTGTGATCTTCCTCCTGACAGGAAAATATGATAACTCCGTTGACGTCTACGCCTTTGGGATCCTTTTCTGGTACCTCTGCACTGGTTCAGTGAAACTCCCAGAAGCCTTTGAGAAATGCTCCAGTAAGGACCAGCTCTGGAATAACGTTAAAAAAGGTAAAGAGACTCTGAGGTCACTTTCACACA
Source organism: Nibea coibor (assembly GCA_023373845.1). Lineage (NCBI taxonomy): Eukaryota > Metazoa > Chordata > Actinopteri > Sciaenidae > Nibea > Nibea coibor. Next base: position 7,153,526 of record CM041734.1, read on the forward strand.
GTTCAGTTTGTTTCGACCGGACCAGAGGGTTTATGTTCACACCGACTTTGCAACACAGCAAACATGACGTCAAACAAACAAACAAACTGTCACTGATTGGACGGTGTTTGTGATGTCACCCAGCATCATCAGCACTATCTGGATTTCTGTGTGGAAGTCACATTCCTGTGACTCGTGTAATGCGTTTATTTATAGATGTACAAGGTAATAACCAGCTCCACCAGATGTTAGGAATAATGAGAAAAGACGCACCACAGTTTTCACTCTTTGGTTCATCACCAAGGTGACCTAATGATTAGCAGATCAGCAGATTGCTGATGAGATTTCTTTGCTGCTGTTTGTGTTGGGCGTCTCTGAGTGTCTCATTCATGCCCATGTTGTCTCCAGGAGCCAGACCCGAGCGGTTGCCCGGTTTCGATGAGGAATGCTGGCAGCTGATGGAGGCCTGCTGGAACGGGGATCCTTCCCTGAGGCCCCTGCTCGGTATTGTGGAGCCCAGCTTGCAAAGCATCATGGTCCGGCTCTGTAACTGCAGCTCAGACCAGAAAAGCAGCAGCAGCCTCGAGGACTCAAACTGAAAACACTCCAGACAAACTAACACGCGTGTGATCAGGAAAGTATTTTGTATTTATGAAGATTGGAGAATAATGTCCGAGCTGCCCTCCTTGTTCGCGGTTGTTGGATTTACATTATTTATGAGGAGTTGACAGGAAGTTTGCGTATGTGTGTTTTATTGTTGGTTCATTGTGTATTTGTATACAAACTCTACAGTATGCTTCCATTATAGCTGCCGTGCTAATTGCTACTTGGTCATAGGATTGTTACTAGATGCAAATTGTTTTAAAAAATAGCCCATTCCCAGTATTATGAAAAAATATAAATATATAAAAGATTAATTTTAGATTGTATTTAAACTGAACATGTCTGCATCTATACAAATACATCTTTTTTTAATAAAATGTTACAACACACAACTGCGTCAATCGTGTCACTGGACGTTCACACTGGTTGTGACCAGTTTTGTTTCTCTCTGGTCAATTTCAAGAAGCCTAAAGAAGAAAACCTATGAGAAAACGACCTATGAAATGAATTCATTTAAGAACTCTAAATATTCGAACATTCGAATGAAAATAAACTGAGATCACAGGCTGATTTACAGTCCCGTTCACACACACACTGCACAGGAAGTGTTTGTATCAGGAGTACAACTTTTCCATCATCTGCTTCTTGGATTCATATGAGGAGTAAATCTGCCTCCCGTGTGAACCGTCAGTCGACCTGCACTGCTGTATTTTAACGGTGTTACTCGGAGAGCTGAATATTTTGGCAGTACTTGGCGTGAAAAGTAAATCGTCTTCTCACCTTTGCTGTGGAGAAGTCACTGCTCTAAAAATGATGGAAATTTAACAGATTCAAGCAGCAGCAGGAAGTTCAGGAGACATTTTGTTGCTGCATGCTTCTGCTGTTGAAGCCTTAAAGTGTAGTTTTTCTACTCTTAACCTCATTAAAAGGCAAAAATACAAAATAATTCAAATATTAATACATTTTTAATGGGTTCATAATTATGTATCAAGTAGATTTATGACAGAGGACTAGTTGATGAACCAAAATAAGTTCATAAATTAGTAATCATGATACAAACTCTTCAAGTACTTTGAATTTAAATGTTTAATTCTCAGCTCAGCAGAGAGAATAAATGAATAAATGGTTGTGAGGAGGTTGTCAGCATGTTGGACTGAAGCGTGTTAATGATTTTTTTTAAAAGGAGGCTGTGAGCAGCTTTAGCACCACCTAATGGGTTTTTATGCCTCGTCCCTCTCCTTGGTTATAAGGTCGTGAAGTGACTGCCCTCGACCAGCTCTGTCTTTGCTGACAGAGTTTGTTCCTCGGGGCAAAGATCTCCTCTCTCTGGTTCAGTGACCGCTAAAAACTAATGATTAAGTGTTAGTCCAGCTCCAGATCATGATGCCATTACCATGTTCTTAAATCATTTAATCGCGCTTTTGTTTGGCTCTCCGTTGCTATTTTGAGCATCCTGTTTGTGCTTGCTCAGGAGGTAGAGAGTGGTCTGTTAATCAGATAATCAATGGTTCGATCCCGGCTCTTCCAGTCAATGTGTCCTTGAGCGAGATACTGAACCCCAAATTTCTGAAGTCTGTGCCAGATATGTAGAGTAAAAACACCTTGAGACTAGAAAGATGCTACATGTAAATAAAGTTATTATTACTGTAATTAAAGTTAACGCTAAGTGACTGCAGCTTCATGTCAGTGTTCTCGTCAAAGCAAACAGGCGTAACTCTCAATGTTGAACAAGCTGCAAAACCAACACAAGTGAAATTTATTTGTCACGATAGCTGTGATGCAAAATATAAGATGCAGAAAAAAAAAAACAGGTTGTTGGCACTTGTAAGAATCGGAGGTGAGATGGAAATGGTAGAAAACAGTTTAATCAGTAAAAACAGGAGTGGCAGAGTAAAAGAGACAATTCTCTGTCGCGATACCAGAGTTGATATGATTGACCTGGTAGTTGTTGATTCGTATGGCATGATATCTATACATTAAATTCACATGGTTGGTAAGATGGCATCCACAAATATCACATCAATTTGACTGAAAGTAGTAACTAAGATAAAAGATATTTCAGATTCCTAAAAACAGGGAAGTTTACATATTTACTTACATTTAAAGATATGTCCTCGATTCATTTACAGGCCACTCTGTACAGTAAAAATGGATTACAGCTCAAACAGTATTACAGCACAATTTTGCGTGTATTTCATTATTTTTTTTTTTTACAAACGACAAAAGCTCCATCGCTAATCTATAAAATACAGCTGTTTTAGTCACTGAACTGAAATGAATGCGTTCGTCTCTCGGATAAAACGATGAAAAACAAGAGCGATTTTAATGTCCGTAAAAAATGTGCTCTCAGTGATTTACAAAAACAAGCAAAAAGATGTATCAAAAGTCCTTTTGAGTCCTTTTTGTAGGTCTGCACATGCAGGTTTTCTCCCCTTTGCAGTGCAGAAGGCCGCGAGTCTGCGCAGTCGCCAACAGCTGCCGCCTCCGGAAACATCCTCCACGAATGAGAAATAGCTTATACGGAGCATCCATCAGCCGTTTTGTCCTCTTTGTGTTTGTTTAAAGTTCAGAAATCCACAGAGAGCCTCCCGCGTCCGTGGACGACCTGCACTCGACCGTTTCTGTGCCTCTCGGACATTTCAGGCATTTTAAAGTAGCTCAATAACCTGAGTCTGAACTCCTCAAACCACAGACTGGCACAACAGCTCCAACAACAACAACGACAACAAGCAAGCAAAACCAGGAAGACGTCACAAAGTAGTTATGCATGAAAAAAAAAAAAAAAAAAGGAATTTCCCTGAATGTGTGAATGACCCACCCTCAGAAAAACATGACAGCTTTATTGTTCCACAGTCTTCAAAAACAAAATATATATCCTGGAACAAAACAAACAAAAAAAAAAAACTAAAATAAAAGAATCGACCGCCAACAAACGGAGGCGGCGAGTGGAAAAAAAAAAGTGCATTGCTTCAAGTATGTAAACAAAATGATTTCTTTAAAGGGAGACTCTTCGTTCGTTCAGTGTGCGCGAGCCTGGGCCAGTGCAGTGACTCCTGAGGTTTGGCACACATGTATGAACTCTCTCTCTCTCTCTCTCTCTCACACACACACACACACACACACACATTCACACACACAACACACACTCTTCTTCAGAGGATCGTGATGACGATGGGGGGGGGGTTCCTTCTTTATCCACTTTTTGTTTGTTAAGGGGAAATCAGGCGCTCCCTGTTTGCAGTCAGTGTCGATGGAGGAGGCTCTATGACCTGCAAAGACACACCCCTCCGTCAGCTCGCTCACATGGAGGTGTTGCAGTGGCTGCTGGGAAGACAGTGGTGGATGGATGGATGGATGGATGGATGGATGGATGGCAGCGCAACACAAGGAAAAAGAAAAACACAAAAAGAGAGATGTGAAAATAAATAAACACGTGAGGCGATGAAGCGCGTCCACACAGAGGTGACGGATGCTAAAATGATGCACCAATCTGAAGACAGTGATCCTGATTGTTTTGAATGAGGATCAGAGCTTCATGGGATAAAATTAAAGAATAAAAATCTATGATTTTTGGAAAGAGAGAAGGGGCAGAGAAGGTTGATTAGTAAACTACAACTTAGATATTTTTTTTTTACCTTAAATAAAACTTACTGTCTTTAAAGAATCGAGCTCTTAAACATGTTCACGCTTTAACCGGACGCCTCTGCTTTATACTCGCCGCTCATGTGCAGTACTACATGCAGTAGCTAAGCTTTCATTTCACAGTGAGCCATCATTATATTCATAATGGACATGCAGCTTTTCACACACAGATTGCCGCAGGTACAGTCTCGTTCGGGGCTTTTATTTCCACTCCTGCCTGCAAATCTCGGGTTTTTATTTAGCGTGTTAAAAATAATGAATCCTCTCACCCTGTCTGGGGTGCTAGGAGGGGAATAATCTGTGCAGGTAGACGTTGGTAGATGGACAGGTGTGTTAAAATGATCCTAAACACCTGCGGAATCGTCACTCTTGTACCATCTTTGTACTACAGCGTTGTCTTAAATATCTTCCTGCCGATCGTGCTGCGCGCTGAGAGCAGAACCTGGAGCCGGTTTGTGTTTCGGTGCGTTAGATGTTCAGTGAAATGTCAGGCGACCTGTCTGAAGTGTTGATTCACATGTCAACCTCTCCTAACCCTCGAATGTCCGGTCCGATCTGTGACCTTCTTAACTTCAGGCAAGCGTGGGCTGCTCATGTTGCTGCCACAGCAAGGTTTCTGCCCGTTAAACAAAGTTTTGCTTGCTCATGGTGGGAACTGTTGAGCCTCTGTGAATCATATTATAAAGAGTTCAGTCTACAGCAGCTCTATATGGAAATTGTCACGAGATGTTTTCATTTATCCACACATATTTAACCACACATATTCTCTACAATAGCTTATTCACATATTTGACACTGAACATTCACGACAGCCTTGAGACGATGATAAAAGCTGGAGCTGCGTGTCCACGATGAAGCAAAGGATGGACGACGTCTGCGTGCTACATGAGCAGTGAGAATAACATAGGAGGGGACCTCTGCTGGATGCGTTCATTAATCAGTCCCGCGACACCTTGTTTTTCGGTTATGGCTAAATGTTTTAGTCCGGTTAGATCACAGCGTGAGAGCAGGATGGGTGCTGTCTTCATTTGGTTTAACGTTTAAGACAATCAGGTGAGAAATGAGACAGACCACAAGCAATGAGAACGACAGTCACTGAGGACAGCTGCGCGAGTCGCAGTCAGACGCAGACATTTAGAGGAAACACTGAGCGACACCTGCGACACACAGTGATGCGACACCGGACACTTTTCATGCTGACGTTTGGTGTGGGTCATTATCTGAATACTCACTCTGATCCTGACGAATCGCCGTCCACCGTCCCCGCCTTAATGCTCATGGCCACTCCGTTCAGCTGATCCGGTAGGCTGGGTTTAGCTGGGCCGGCTCGACCGTCACTGGAGGAGGATCCGTGCGGAGACGCCCTGCCCGGGGCGTTTCCGCAAAGTTCATTGTTGATGCGGCTGAGGCCATTTCTCTCCACGATCGGGGAGAGCTGCTTCTTCTTTAGGATCCCTGCAAAGGATGAAAACAAGATGTGGTGTCATCAAAAGCTGAAGAAAAAAAATGATTCGCAATCTATCTTAAAATATTTTACAGTTTACCTTTGTGAGGGTGGGCGTTGAAGTTCGGCAGACTGGGCAGCAGCACCGTCATGCTGTCCTGCGTCCTGCCGTCTGAAAACGAACGAGGGTCGCGGCCGAGACTCGGCTCTGGATTGTCCAGAGCGTCCGGCTTCAGTCGGTCTGCGCCTGCGAGCTCGCCGTCACCGCTCGCTGCTGCTGAATAATCAGGCCAGTACATCTTACTCAAACTGTTGTCTGCAAAACAGAAACAATCAGTATGTGGTGTTAAAGAACGCACAGCTGTAAACACCGGCATTGCTTTAAAGCAGCCCCAGTTTGTACCCGCCATGTGTTACCGGTGCACTCCTGTCACAGCACATCTATAAGTTTTCTGTCTTTATATAAAACTCAGACGGTGATCGCCGTGACCCCAAAGTCATGATAGCACACGAGAGGCACAAACTGGAGCGAGGGTGAGGTGAGTTTCAGTACTCTGTGGTTGCGGTCTCTTGCCCCCGTTAGACGCCAGGTTTTCCCAGCATTCCTCGGGAGGGAGCGGACCCTCCTCGTCCTCGCTGTCAGAGGAGTGCGTGGAGGCGTAGGATCCGCTCTGGTCGTCCTCTAGGGACAGGTCGCTGTCCGAGTCGCTGTCACGGTCTAAACACAGACGGAGAGGTCGACTCATTACACCGATCGCTACAGCTCAACTCAATCTGAAGTACTGAAGGAGAATAATACCATCCAAGTGCTCTTTAGTTTCATGGAAGAGCGACGCGTGGTCGTTCAGAGCGATGTGCGCCTGACTGTTACTCAAGCCGTCGTCCCTGAAAAGACACGAGACATCCGTTTACAGCCGCTCCTGTCAGATAACTCAGCATATTAATCTTTAATCCTGCGTGTTGTTTCCGTACCTGAGGACAAACGGTACGTAGCTCTGCTGGCTCTTGCCGCTCTGCATGGTGCCGTTCAGAGACACGCTGGAGTCTCCGAAGGGAAGATGATACAACCGCCCGTCCATGTAGTTTGTGTTGCATTTGTAGCCCTGCAGAGGCGAGGAGAGGAAAGAAAGATGAGTGTTTTAAAAGTTATATCTGTGATCTTGTGTCACAAATTTAGAAAACATCAGCAGCTGAATTCTTTAAGGTGGAAATGATGTCTCGACACATTTCTTTAAACTTATAAAAAAATGTCGACAAAAGCCCAAACGAGGTACAGAAAGTTACTCGTGATGGTTTCGGGGTTTTGCGAACAGCTGCTGTAATATAGATAAGATGAGGTCATTACAGATGTGGCATGCACGAGCCCGTTCAACAATATTTTGATTGTTTTTAGGAAAGCTCCCAGCGTGTAACTAAAGCTGCATCCCAGAGGAGTCTGAACTGGAGGAAGTATTTTCTCAGTTTGTGGCGAGGGACTCACAGAGTTCTTGGATTTGATCATATGATCCGGACGCTTGCGGCTGCAGCAGTACTTCATGGCATTCCTCGCTTCCTTATTGAAGACGATGCGGAAGAAGAAGATGAAAGGACCCTGGAGGACGACAGAGGAAGGTTAGAAAAAAAGAAAAAGACAGAAATCAGGCTGTCAAAGTGACTTCAGAGGGAATCGGAGGACTCACCTGCACACAGTTGAACCCAGCAAACAGGTAGTGGAAGATGATCATATCGCTGTTGACCGAGAGGAGCGCCAGAAAACACGTGACTGAAACCAGGAGGAGAACGCCACCTGCGGTTTTCAGGCCGGAGCTGCAGAATATGAAATCACATGAGCGAGGAAACGGAGAGGAGTTAGTGAGGAGCCGTCAGGATGATTTCTGTGAATCTGAGGATGGAGCCTGATGACAATCGAGCAGCGAAGACGACATGACGAGAAACAGAGCTGAAGATTGTCTCACGATGAGCTGAAAGTCTGTTTATTTCAACTTTTATTTTCATTATGGATTAATTAGTTGGTTTTTCAGATTATTAAAAATTGAAAAAAAGTTTCTTTTGTTTGACTGTGACAAAGAGAAACTGGAAATATTTTGCTGGAAAAAATGACTTGATTATCACAACACTGTGCTGATCAATTAACTAACTAATCAGCTGTGATGTTTCATAAAAACACAACACTGAGGTGTTTAAGTTTAGAACAAAACTACTGAAGACTGCTGAGAACAAAATCCAAAGTCAGGAGAGTTCAGATGTTTTTTTTTTTGTTGTTGTTCTTCTGTTTTTCTCCGACTGTTTTTATCCATGTTAGAGCATCAAAAAGGAACGTGAACATTTCTCAGTTGATATTTTTTATATATATATCTATATGCTTTATAAATAGCAAAGGACATGAACGGCGCTGTGCAGGACGCCGGTTTCTCTTTGTAGGCTGTGACAGGAGGAAGCTGTTCAAATTCAAAAGACTTTGCTGTCAGATCAAATCTTTGAACATGAGAGAGGAGAGGATGCTGCACTCTGCCCGCAAAGTCTCTGACAGCTTCACAACATATTTTCCAGCCGTCAGATTGTTTTAGTACACCAGCGCAGCTGCAGAGGCCAACAGGGACAGATTACGGGGAGTCTATGTTATTAATTGCTGTGGGGAACTCCAGCATTCACGTCCTTTAATGGGTGTTGGTCGAGTTTTATCAGATTGAAACGGTGCTCGTGTTCATGTTTGGCGAAGACGTTAGGACACTCACACACGGGGCTCCTTCTTCTCGATGCTGTGGTGTCTCATGGAGCAGGAGGCTCTGGACGACAGGATGTACAGGAAGATGTTCATCTGTGGACGCGACACCAAGCTACATCAGTCCACTGACTAATAATAATTATTACACAGTCTACTCATGACGCGGCAGGAGTGAGACAACAAATGAATCTTTTCTTCACTGCGTCCGCTGACATTAAATCAGCCGAACATAAACATCTTTATTTTCTGCATCTGAGCATCGAGGAGCGGCTCGCAGCGACTCACCGATGCCACCATGGCGATGGGTCCAGCAAAGCTCCAGATGAGCGTGTCGTACATGGACAGCCAGCAGAAGTCCGGGTTCCCGTAACCTTCGGGGTCCAGTCCCACCGCCAAACCTGACGCAGACAAACAGCAACATTAAACACTTCCTTTTCTTTGTGACCAAGAGACTCGAGATACTACGAGACGGAGATCGCATGAAGGATCTCTACAGGCGTCTCTCCGTCTACATTTTCGTGTTGATCATACCCGTGATGAATGCAGGAACTCCCCATCCAATCAGGTAGTAGAACCTCATGGGTCCGTAGTTGATGTCTCGCACTTCGCTGATCATTCGGTAGATGTGCAGTCCCTCCAGGAAGAGCCAGGAGAAGGTGCAGAGATAGAAGAAGTGCAGCAGGATGGCGATGACTGTGCACACAAACTGCGGAAAAAAGAAGATTAAAACATTAAGAGGTGAAAGGAAACATGAATTAAGCCCGGGAGACTGAAAACTAACTGATTACCGGGTTGTCGGCCTGGTTGATGCCCAGGGTGAAGACGAGCTCGGAGAAGAAGAGAGCGGTGGCTCCGTTGTTGATTATGCTCGTCTTGTTGCACTGCATGGCTCTCAGGCAGAGGAGGAAGATGGTGGTGAGGAGGAGGAAGCCCAGCGTCACTCCCACCGTGCTCCATGTCAGGATTTTGATGGGCAGGATCTCTCCGTTCTGACACAAACGTCACAATTAGGAGAGAAACGTTTGAGAGCAGAGTAATGGCTTGTGTCGTTCTTCTGGCGAGGCTGAAAGTCGAAGTGTCACTCACCTCCCTCCTGGAGATGTCCATGAGCACGGCGAAGCTGGTCATGTGGTAACACTGACAGCTGATGTGGGTGCTGTTTCGGAAAACCACCTCGCAGCCTTTCGCTGACCAGCCGCCGTTCCCGGCCCTGACATGAACCACAAGGACAGGAGACGGTGTGAGGACTTCATCCAGTTTCATCATCCACTCTGTGTGTGTGTGTGTGTGTGTTGCTGTGCTCACAGTATGGTGTGGTTCCAGAAGACGCAGATGGGTTTAGAGCGCTCCTCGGTGGTGACCAGGCGGAACTGCACAGTGATGGGTTTGTCCAGCGTGTGCTGCAGCAGCTCGTCGTTGTCGTGGACCGTGATGCTGACCACCGGCGTGTTGATGACGGGACGCTTTGGCACCCTGACGACAAAAAAAATAAAATCACATCACCGTTAAAGGATTGTCTGACGTGACAGAGTATTTTTGAGTCCTACAGGTTTAAATCTTAAAAAAACTGACACAAACATTAAGTTTAAACATTATTATGCTTTAAATAGAGGAAACAGTGTCGGGCACTGTCTTCAGCAGGGTGTTAAAATATATATTTGGGGCGCCAGAGACTATTTAAAGCAGCAGGATGACGCATGTGGGGGCGGAAATGAACTGCAGCGCTCATGTTCATGTAGAGCGGCTTGCAAAAGTATTCACTCCTCTTGGCATTTTTCCTATTTTGTTGTCTTACCTGAAATAAAATTGATTTTTGGGGGGTTTGCATCATTTGATTTACACAACATGCCTCCGCAAAACGCGAAACTTTGAACACTTCCCAAAGGCAGAGCCGCCTTTTGCAGCAGCTCTTTGTGTATGTTTCTATAAGCTCGGTACATCTAGCTCGTCATCTTCAAGACAGAATAACTCCAGCTTCTTCCAGCGCTGGATGAGTTCTGCTGGTGTACGGCTTCGGCCATTCCAAGACATTTAAATGTTTCCCCTTAAACCGCTCGAGTGTTCGCTTTAGCAGTTTGCAGGTTTCTCTGTATTTAGCACCATCCATCATTCCTTCAACTCTGACTGGTCTCCAGGTTCCTACTGATTAAAAACATCCTCACAGCTTGATGCCGCCATGCTTCACCGCGTTCTGAAGGTGATGAGAGGTGAGGCTTTTTAATCGTCCTTACCGCAGACTCCTCTTGTCCGGATCGTAGCTCTCTGGTAACAGCGAGGCCAGGCTGTGGAAGATGATCACACTGGCGATGGCGTCCTGCTGGCTGTCGTCCGGGTGGCGTCTCTTCCTGTTGGCCGAGCGATTCCTCAGCGAGGACTCGGGGAAGACGTCCAGGTGTCTGTGGCCTTTGGTGTCCACAGGTGGTTGGAAGACCGAGTCGGGCAACGTGACGGCCGTCTCCAGGTCCGCAGGACGGGGGCCCCTCAGGGACTGGTACCGCGGGAGTTTGGCTCCGGCAAAATTCATCTTTTTCAGACGATCCACGGAGATGACTGCGAGGGAAAACACACAGAGGCAGAGTCAGAGGAGAGGAGAGAAGAAGCTGCTTTGAGAGACGACAAACAGCCGCGCTGCTAATGTGGCTTTGAGATAACAGCACAGAAGCTGTTTCAGAGCTGCCGGCATGAATTTATTTCTGGTAGAAAATATTAAAACTATTTATTTTATTTAAAATTTAATAATATTTGTTTCTGTACTGTGCTGATAGGAGGGACGCTCTTACTTCTTTCTTGATTAATGTTACAACATTTGATGGTTTACAGCACGATTTATTTAGTTGACTGATATTGTTAACTATTTCAATCATGTTTTAAGTATTTTTTAAATAAAACTGCCAAACTTTACCAAGTATTTACAGTTTTTTCTTTCGTTTTACCATTTCTTTGCTGTTAAATTGAATATTTAACAGATATAATTGAATAAATTGAATATTTTTAGGTTTTGAACTCGTGGTTAGTTTTACATTTAATACATGAATGTTGCTGTCATGAACACTGTGGTCTGAATAAATGTAAATACTGCTGTTTGAAGCATGATTCTGCTGAATGGTTTATATTAATTCAACTTTTAATCTTTCTGTTCGTAAGGAATAGTAATTATAAAAGAAATTTAGTATAACTTCTTAGAAGTAAATGGTTTTGTAAGAATTGTGCTCCATTTTTGTTGTATTGTATTGTTTTTCTTGTTATCTGCTTTGTCTTATTTATTTGCGAGTTACTGTTTATGCGCCCATATTTGTGCCAGTGTCATCCTGTGCTGCATTATGATCTTCATATGCTGGAAAACAAACGATAATCCGATGATTTGACCCCCGGTGAAGAAGCTCTCCAGCCTGTAATGGTTGTCAGCGTGTCACATCTCCCGCGCCAAAGGTAAAACGCTCACCTATGTGAGGTGTGACGATGGTGAAGGGGCTGAGGTAGGTCTTCCTCATGTTCTGCGCCAGCGTGTTTGCGTATTCCTCGTAGTGGCGCAGCAGTGCTGCCGTGCCGCCCTCCGAGTGCTGGATCAGCTCCCAGTGTAGCCGCGTATCCGGAGACAGGATGGCGCTGCCCACGCGGACTAAATTCTGTCAGGAAACAGCGAGAGTTCAGTGTGACAGGAGGCCACAGCGGAGAGTGAAATGAAGTGTGATGTGTTCCCTGCAGATACAGCACGGAAGGCTGCGAAGTCCCACCGGGCAGGGCCGGCTTCCTGTTTTTACACCACTTTTGTTTACTGCAAAAGCTGCAACAAGCTACTGTCTCCATTTGCTTACACCCCGTCTCACCTCGGTGAAGTGGACATCCTGCGTGGCCGTGAGGTTGAAGCCCTGCTGGTTGCTCTCGTGCTGCAGCAGGCTCTGCGTGAGCCGATACGCCACTTTGACGTCGCTGCCGTAGTATTTCTCCGTGTGCAAGGTGGCGTTGGCCAACATGGCCGCTGTCTGCTGGACGTGTCCAGAGTCCAGGAGCGACGCGTTACGGGAAAACTTGTCAGACTGAAGGAAGGAACGGAAAAACAACCACTTAGTGACATGAGGATGCTTCGCTGGTGGAACACATTTCGTGCGGCTCTTGAACTGAAATGTCTCAACAAGCATCGGCTGATTATCTGTGACATTCTGTAGAGACATTCGTGATTCCCAGAGGATGCACCCTCATTACTTTGAGGACCGCTGTGACTTTTCTCGTAGCTGCACCGTGAGGCAGACATTTTCGGGTTTTAGCGACACTTGGCCGTGAAATTTGTGACAGATCTCTTCGGCGTAATAGAAATACTAATGAATTTGGTGACTTTCTGACCTTCTCCAAGCGCTTTTTGTTTGTGTAAATCATATCACATCACATCATTTTTTTTAAAGCTGACAGAGAGTGAAGCTACACACCAGGGCCTTCAGCTTGCTGAAGGTAACAGAGGTACAGTTGAAGAGATTTGGAGGCAGCCAGCCTTTGTGCTCATCACAGTGGCGGATCGCTGTGCCTGAGAAGGAGACAGAGAGAGAGAGAGAGAGTGATCGCATGAGAGGTGAGGAATAGACTGCAGCCGAGACAAGGCTCGAGGCGAGTTTCATATATTGCCATTATTATATGGTAATTTGACGAGCTGCCTGAAAAACCATCATACCGAGCGTTCCCTTGGGACAGGGAACTGCTGCGGGGAGACCAAACTTAGTCCTGGGCCACCAGATCCCAGCCTCGATGGCCTGAGGGCAGCTGTCATAGATTACTGAGAGAGATGGAGCAGGAAGGAGGAAGGAGGAGAGAGAGGCAGAGGGAGATGATGAGGATAAAAATGGAAAATGATTTAATATATTTGTCGCTATAACGAAGCAGGGATTATAAATTAGGCATCGCGGTAATAACGTGCCGTGTTCTGACCTTCACAGCCGTTAAGAGAGACCTCGGCGAACGGGTTGTCGCAGCGGTCACACTGCCGTCCGATGACGCCCGGTTTGCACTGACACTGACCGCTCTCCCGGTCACACGCTCTGGAGAAAGAGCCGACCGGGTAGCAGTCGCACAGCAGGCAGGTGTCGCTGCCTTCAGGACGGTAGTGGTTGTCCTGGAAACAGAGAGGAAGTGCTGATCAACTATTTTTATTGTAATCAGTTATATCCCCAACGCCAGCCTCCCCTCGTTTTCATGTTTTCAGGCTTTGACAAGCTGCAGCTGCTCGTTCAAGAACATCTGGACGCGGAAGGACGAGCTGCTTAATTATGTTCCCGCCAAAGTTTTTTCCTGGTGGCACAATGTCAGACTGCACACCGACTAAGCAGGTTTTGACTGTTGGCACGGTGAACAGTGTGAAAGTGACACCATTAAATGTACTCTTAAAAAGTCAGCACGCAGACGAAATGGGCTCGATTTGTGAGTTCACGCTCCTGCTGAGAACGAAACAATGCGAACATCCAGAAAGACTGAGATGATTGCTGATCCTCGTAGGATTCTTACTTTAAATGATCAAATCTGTCGATGCTATGCGAAAGGGTTGATATTAAAATGTTGCCTGTGCAACAATGGACCCAGTTCAGTCTTGTTAGTGACTCTCAAAGACATTTCTAAACTTTAAATGGATAAAAATGAAACGAGAAGAAACGAAACACCTGATGAAATTAGGAGGTAAAGTGGGTCAGCCTAATAACTGCTCAAATGATCGGTAGTTTGATCCCCTGCTCCTCCAGTCTGCACTTCGTAGTGTCCCTGGGCAAGATACTGAACCCCAAATTGCTGCTGAAGGCTGTGCCATCGGTGTGTGAAGATGTATGAATGATTAGCTCCCAAAAAAAGGTCGGCACCTTGCATGGCAGCCGCTGCCGTCAGTGTGTGAACGAGATGTGCTGTGTCAACTTGAAGACTAGAAATGTGCTAAATAAGTACAGTCCATTTACCATCACTACATGTTGAAAAGTGGACAAAACTGATTCTTTACATTTCATCCTTGAGACCTTTTGGTGTTTTTATCTCTCACGTTTGTTCTTCATGTTCGTCTCATGATGTTCACGCTCTCTTTAAAAGTCAACAGAAAGAAAACAGAGAAGCAGACAGACTGCAGATGGTGATGAGGCAGCTCCCAAAATATCTTGGAAAACTGTTTTTTAGATGAAGCATTTAATCTTTGGGAAAACACCGCCTCTGCTGTAAAACGCAAAAGACATTTATTTCTCGTCCACTTTCGCGGAGCCTATCGTATGTTACTGGTATCCTGCTGCTGCTGCTGAAGTGAGGAGCAGAAGACGGGGATGCCGAGCTGGATCTAAGCGACGGGAGTGGAAAAGATGGTACAAACCGTGCGTACCATCTGTCAACATGGGGAACGTGAGATCTCTCCCCAGTAAGATGGAGGAGCTAACGAGGCTAACCGTGCTACAGAGGGGGAGAATGGAGAGTGTGGCATCACAGAGACGTGAACTCAGTCTGGGCGGCTGAAGACAGACGATAAACTCTGGTATTTATCCACCTTGCATACTGTGTGGGATCAATAAAGTATTCCTTATCTTTTGAGACGCAGCTTCAGACATCTATTTTCATCACACACCATCACATTTGTCTGCCTGCTACAGAGCGATGACGGCGCTCTCACCTTGCACCGGCACTCCCCACTCGTCTTGTTGCAGTCAGAGTCGAAGCCCTTCTCTGTCTGACAGTTGCAGGGCCCGCAGGTCTTGTGACCCCACCAGCCTCTGGGACACGGCAAGTCGGTCCTGTAAGACGCACGCATTAGATCGCGTTGCCAAACAGTGCCGGAGGCACAAACACAGACGCAGTTTGACATGAATGTGAAGAAACTGTACTTTTTCTCGCAGTAATGGCCAAAGTAGTTGCTGTGACAGTCACAGGTGTAACCGCGAGAGGAGCTCAGCTTCCGGGTGCACGTTGAGTCGTGCTCACAGGGGTTTAATGAGCAAACATCAGTGCAGTTGGTGCCATAGTAGCCTGTGAGAAGAGGCGAAACAAAGAAAAATAAGACATAAACATCAGTTACACGGGTTAAATCCGTATTTACAGGGTGAGGACTGAGACGTTTGGACATTTTTAAGTGACCAGCCCTGCAATCGATCATGTGAGCGGACTGACCAGCGAGGCATTTGCAGGAGTAGCTGTCCCAGTCGTCGCTGCAGTAGCTGTTGACAGGACACGGGTTGGAGCTGCAGGGGTCGGGCACGCTGCAGCCCGGCTCCACGTTCACCTTCCTCGCTTGAGACAGACTAAGCGCTCCGCCCACACGAAGACCCTGCAACCAACCAAATGAACAAACAATCAAACACGTGTGTACAAATCCACAGAAGCACAACACACTTTATGGATACTGTGAATACATTTGTATTTACTACAGGGCTCTCGGATGTGGTGGGCTTTTTTTTTTTTTAATAAGTGAGATGCACAAAATATGTGAAGGAATAAATTTTCTGTTGCAGATTGCAACTCGCAAAAGCCTCGGGAATGTGCTGCAAATGCAAATGCTGTCTGAAAAACACTTTGAGATACCAGTCTGTGCAAATTTTATGCAGTAGATGTCTTCCTGCGCTCCATCAGGAGCTCAATAAACCCTTTTTCAAACACTGCTGAGAGAGCATGATTTTCAATTCAAAAGGCATATTTCTGTGTTAAAAGTAGGTTGAGCTTCCTTTACCTTGAGACACAGTCATTAAGACAATAGTTATATGTGATCTAAACATCTTAGAAAATTATTTATTCAACTAGAAATTCCAATCCGTATGCCTTTTGAGCTGCAAAACACTAAAATGATGCTTTCTAGCTGAGTCAAATAGTTTGGATACTGTGTGTTTTTACTTGATCACACATTCTGACATGAATGTAGATGCTACAGAAGGGACGGACCTGTATGCAGCCACGGAAGCCATGCTGAACTTTCCCATCGGGCCTTGCAAAACCACCGACGGTCACAGTCTTCAGCTTGGAGTCTCGCAGCTTCCCGTCCACCTCCATACTGGCCTGAAAAGACGCACGATGCAGACTTTAGCAAAACTACAAGAATTTATTTCCTGGTGTTTTACATCGACTGGGGTGAAGCAACTCACCAGGTAGAGACCCTGATCTAAAGACAACACTGCTTTGTGGTGGCTCGATGCTCCCCCCAGACTGCTGATATCCAGCTGCAAATGATGCCAGTCGCCATCGTTCACCAGGACTTCCTCCACGCGGGAGAGGGTTGAGTCTTCCCCTCTGTGCAGCCCCATCAACACACTCCCCCCACGCAGCTACAAAGCCGGGGGAGAGAGCCGAGAAACAGCAGGAGAGACAAAGAGGCCACGTTCAATAACAGAGGAGATAAAAGACCACCAAGAACCAGCAGTGCATCGCGCGATGAACAGAAACATCCAGCTCTGACTGTGCACACTCTACCATCAGAGTTCAGACCTTGAATAGGTCTGCAGAGCTGGAAATAGATTATATAAAACCAAAGAGGCGCCTCTAGAAAGTATTCAAACACACAAAGATGCCTCCGATATCACAACGAGTGTCAGATCAGTTGGGATTTGTCTCAACGTCCTCTGATATTCAGAGACGCTGCTGCAACTCAGATGGCCAACAGGTGGAGCCTCAGTGCTGCAGTGTTTCATCCGTTTTGAAACTTCAGGTGAGGAGCTCACACGCATGTTTTCACTCTCTGCTGCAGGATGGCTCCTCGCTGAACAGACGTGACCTCGTGACCTGCATCCACGCGCAGAGATAAACGGCCCTCACCTGCAGCGTGAGGTTGTGCTGCTGTCCGGACGAGATGTGCAGCAGCGTGGCGCTGGCCTGACGCGTGCGGAACATCAGCTCGACGTGCCAGGGGACGGAGGCCTGCGCCGCCATGTTGTTCCACTGCAACAGGCTGTTGCCCAGGAAACGCTGCGGGCTGGTCATAACTACGACAAAGAGAGGTGAAAAAGCAGATACAATGTGAGAAGTTGGAGGGAGGGATGCAGATAAATGAGGGGAGAGAGTTTCACAGGCTGTGAGTCATCAGCAAAGCGTCCAAAACCTTTTAGACATAACAACGTTTTACTTCAGTAATCTGCAAGCTTTTTGTGTCTGTCTGAAGTCAGGTGCACCCACAAAGACTTTACAAACCTGCAACAAAAACCTGCACTGATAATTCAGGGGAACAAAATACAAGGGCGCTGAGGTAAAAAATGTAAAACAGCATATGATTAAAGCCTACTTTAGCTGTGATGTTTGAGCTTTACTGTGCAGACTGATGTATAAGCAGAGTTCTGCGCTAGAAAGCTGTTTCCACATTCATCTGCAGGAGGGGGGGAAGGCATGAATTATTATTCAAAGCTTTTTTTTTTATGATTTAAAACATGTCTGGAGGGGATCTTTAAACTTCTCTTTTAATGTAGCGGCGAAAATTTAATTCCAGATCTTTTCAAATGTGGTTTTTAGCAGACGGAGGTTTTAGTTTGTGCACTCTGAGAAGCTTTCTGGCTCTTTCACACGTCAACAGAGTGACACGAAAGGACGCTCTGCCCGGCCTGAAACAGTTTGCGGCCTCTGTACAAAGAGAAGAAAATCACCTGATCGAAATGATTGATTAGTGATGGTGGATGAACCTGATGTACCGAGGGATGCAGTGAGAGAAACCGCAGTTACACGTTTACACAAAAAGATGGAGAAGAAGGCGGAAACGAATCCACAAACTGTGCCTGATTAACTTCTTAATAATCAGTACTGTGTGAGCTAAGGCACATCTCGTCAGCTCTTGTACATGTTGGCCATACGAGGGCTGCAGCTAATGATTATTTTCATCATCAGCTTCACATAATCAGCTCGAAGTGACAGGTTGGAATAGAAATTATGCCCGTTTAAATCAAATTAAAGCAGGAAATCTTCACATTTGTGGAGCTGGATATTAAAAAATGTAACTGTTGATTCAATTAATCAAATATACACGTGCGCATACTGTACATACATAAGCAAGTGTATTTTAAACAGGCACCTCTAACAGTGTTGTTGATTGTTCCAGACTGCTGTTGATTATAATATATTCAAGTTATCAGAGCTCATTAAATCACCTCTGGAAATCTGTGCTGCTCTCGTTTCTCTCACACTGATGTGCTGTGAGCAGCACATCCGCTTTCCCTTTAATATCCGATCTGTGTGAAATAATGCTCACTTAAATAAATCTTTTCTTCCCCTTTCTTTCCACGTTCTATTTCGAGCTACAAACAAAAGGTCCGTTGTTTTGCTACAGTCGTTGAAGTTCCTCCGTCTCTTCTCAAATTGCTGTAAACCATAAATCAGACAACAGACAACAGCTGCAGCGGATCAGGTGGAACAAAAACAGACACTGGAGAACGCGGGGACAGGAAACACAAGCAAGCTACTGTATGTCTCCAGAAGTCAAGAAGCAATTAGTCTTAAACGGTTAAACGTCGTTTAAATCAGAGAAAATTCAACCTCCAGCAGCTTGATTCTGTCACAAATCAGGCATTAAAAGTACTAATCAGGCTTTTTATGGTTATGAATGTCTTAAATCAAGTCAGGTGTTCCAAAAAAAAAAATACAGCTGATCTTCCACCTGCTATTTTCAGATGCAAATGCAGCAATCTCTGCGGCAGTGAGTCCCTGTTTCTGTTTCCACTCTGCTCATTTCGACGACAGCTTCATACTCGGTGACAAGTTCAGTCTCCGGTCACAAAGACGGAGGCGGACAGTGTCGGGTGAGAGCTGCAGATAAATCTGTGTCAGGTCTCAGCTCATGTCTGCACGTCTCCGCCCCTGATGCCCGGGCCACTTTTTCCGCTTGACTTCGCTCACTAACCTCTTTCGCAGTTTTGCCCCCCGAATCCGAGCGGGCAATCGCAGCTGAAGGAGCCCCACAGGTTCACGCAGGTCCCTCCGTTCAGACACGGGCTGTTGTTGCAGAAATGTCTTTTGGCAGAGCATCCTGGAGGATCGAGAGAGGAAAGGAGAAGTTAATCGTTTGATCTACTCCACCTCGTTATTTCATCAAAGTAGCAAAGAGTATGACGGTAATAAAATATTCATAGCAGGTACAATGATCATTTCCACTAACTCGACTTCCCTGCTGTGCTCATTATACTCATTGCTATTTTATTTCCTCTCACTCGGCTGGTCAAAACAATAAAACACGCCGGACTGCAGGTCTACCTGGCAGAGTGCCGTTGTTAGCGATGAAGCTGGCCATGTCTATGTGCTGGTTGTCGATGCGCAGGTTCTTCATGCAGCCCACGAACTGACGGTTGCGGATGGGGAAGTCCTCCGGGAGTTTGGGGACCCCTCCGAGGAGAAGGGGGCCGGTCAGGTCCAGGGATCTGAAAAACACAGCAGCCACAAACGTTTACACGTTTCTGAGTTTTGCTCCGCTTTTACATCATCAACACTAATGGAGGACGGGGCCATGAAAAATTCATCACAGAGAGACTTAGGCTGCCTTATTTTTTCCCTCTGGAGGTGAAAACAGAAAACAAGGATGAACATCCCTGAAAAGGAAAAAGGCAAAGCTTAGCTACCTCCCCGGAGACGTGGAACTCCTTTTCAAAACAAGTTTACTCTCTCTTAATGAGCCAAACGCAAAGAAAGTAATCGAGTAAATTACTGAAGTCAATACAGGAGTAATGAGGGAATATATAAGAGCTGAAGTTCCTTCAGGAAACTTACTTTTTAGATCCTGATTGGCTGCCCTGAGCAGAGCAGGTGTAGTTTCCGATCATGTGACCGAACCTGAGGGCCACGGAGGTGTCACAGTTGTCCACTGTCACCACGACGACCTTCTGGTCCGAGGGGCCCTGCGGTAGGCCGGCCTGGTTTAAGACGGGCTGTGGGGCGAGAGACAAACTCATGAATGTCAAGATAAATCACGGAGCGCCTTTCTTCTGTGGAGAGGCTTCGGTCAAAACAATGAGGATTAAAGACGCACAATGCCGCCGTTGCCCCGACTGTATTGTGCGCGTTAAAGTCTTTGTGTACATTCGAGAATCTGGAGGAACGTTTGTGGCTCCAACTGAGAATTTAACAATGCAATCTGTGTTTTCATCTCTACGCACAATGATTCGCTTTAGCGCAGCAAAAACTGTTAATGCAGACGAGCAGAGATCCTCCTGTAGCATTAAATCCATTTGAGAGTTGTCAGCGTAAAGATCAGAACGGTGCGGTGCTATTTTTAAGTTGCTAAAATATTTTGGTCACACGGTATTTATAAATAGGGCTATGTAGTTATGAAACTCTCTGTTATTCTGCTGCGTTTGACAAAAGGATTAATCCATGAAGCGGCATGGAAACTTCTGGGAATATCAACCAGTGCTAAGCTGTATGCAGCTTCATGAACCAGATTAAAAACCGGAGCTTTGAAACAATGACCACCACCAGAAATCATCATGCTCGGTTCAATTCCTGGTCATCTTTAGCTCGCTGTTGTTGTTGTTGTTGCTGTCGAGTATTTTAATAATTCATATCCTAACAGCTAGAGCTGAAGGCAGCGGCTGGTAAGCACACACACTGACACACACACACACACAGGAGAAGAGCTCGCTCCCTGCAGGACATCGTCCCTGTCGACAAAGGATCTTCTTCATTGTCTGGGAAATCAATGGGGGGGAGCAACAAAAGGAGGAGGGGTCTGCGGGGGAGAGAATGATGATCCTGTCAATAAAAGGTCGCGACCTCTTTTCAGACCGGGCGGTTTCACTGAGGTCATCCAGAGCTCATATTAACCCTAAGTGTAGGTTCAAGCTGGTGTCGCGCGCACTGAGCGGCGAGCGGTGACCGTCCCCTCGCTGCCTGCAGGCGGGGACGGGCCGCTGAGCCGTCAGCTGGTCAGACGGGACTTAAGCAGGAATTAGCTCGTCTACATGAGCAGAGGATGATACGAAGAATTGACTCATCGCCGATGGCCTGCAAACAGGCATTAAGCGCGTGTTGTCTGCCTGTGATGTTGAACTGAAATAGATCCCTGCATGAGCTCCAGGAATGATAATTTCCTGACCGCCTTGTCTTTGCTGTCTGATCCCATCATTAAAAAAAAAAAAAGAAGCCCAGATACACTGCAGATTTCTACGGGTGGTGCGACTTCTTTAGCGGCTCCATCATAGGAAATCTATTAAGGCAAAAACACACTTCATCAGGCGGTACTGTGCTGACAAATATAATTCTATGCCACGGCACTGCCACAATTAAATTTCTCTCACATGATGTTCTCATAGAGTAGATTAGATTAAATCTCCATGAGCCTCTAATAATATGACTCTGTGAGGCTGCAGTTAGTTAAATTCCTGCGCTCGCTTTGTGTCTTGTGATCACAATGTGCCGAGTGTTAGTGATGTGACTGAGATTAGGCCAATAATAACCATCTGGCTGTATGTTATCACAACACTTTTCATTCATCATTTGTGGTGAAACATAAGTTTCGTTTCTTTGTGTGATTGTTCATCGAGGGCTATAATAAAACTTTATGTGTAATCTAGTGTAAACACCAGTGTAAAACAAAGCACACTAAACTATTAAAGCCATGCCAGCCGCTCTGTGAGGCTGTATGTGGGCACGGTGTTGTAAACACAGCTGAGGCTGATGGGAATATCTTTAGTCTTTCATGAACTCAAAATGTAAGTTTTGACCTGCTGACGGTGAATTAAAGGGCCGGTGTGCGGGATTCGGTGGCATCCAGCGGTGTAGTTGGTGATTGCGACTGCCTCACATCACCCTCCTGTTACAATACAAACTGTGGTGGCTGCAGGCAGGTGTGAAGCGACCCGAGCCCGACTTCAACACGCGGCCCTTTGCCGCGCGTCATCCCTTCTCTTTCTTTCCCGTCTCTCTCAAACCGTCTGTGTCCAAAAATGCCAAAAAATAATAACTTAAAAAAACTACGGTGGCTGCAACGAGTCAAAATGTGAGCTCGAGATTGAACACGAGCACAAAGAGGCTCATTAACTTCAACAAAGACAAAACAATTCTTATTTTCGGGTGATTACACACTAATGAAAGCATAGTTATGCATATTATATTCAATCTTCGTTATATTAGAGGCCCCTAAATCTGACACACTACACGTTTAAAGGATCCACAAGCATTAATGTCTGTACCAAAGTGAAATGTCAGTTTGTTATTAAT
Organism: Nibea coibor; assembly: GCA_023373845.1. Taxonomy (NCBI): domain Eukaryota; kingdom Metazoa; phylum Chordata; class Actinopteri; family Sciaenidae; genus Nibea; species Nibea coibor. The sequence continues at coordinate 7,176,037 of CM041734.1, forward strand.
ATTTCTCAAGATATAAACATAAAAACATAACATGCTTGTGACCGTCAGTGTATCATAACACCTCCGAGGGTTCAGACAGAAAATACAGGACATGTTATCATCGTAATGCTAGCCAGACTACTTGGCGGTGACTGAACTAAGTGTTCTTCTTCTATAACAGGCCCTGTTATCAAGCTCTGTTCCCACAGGAACTCCCAACATTTTCCCGTTCGACACTGAAATGCTAAGCAGCACGGAAAACAGACACTGTGGCTTTTTACTTTTCAGCTGATGCTCCAATTTGTTACAAATTTGTCGATGATGAAACAAGCAAACACGCGGTGTGAATTGCCAAAGGTGAAATCATCCGACATGCTTTTTTTCCACGGCTTTTCCCTCCGCTGTGAAAGCTCTGAAACAGGCAGCGCTCCAGATTGGACGCTCCTTTCACTGACCTCCGCTGTCATCAGTCACGGCTGTTGACTCTCCAATAATGACCGTCTGTCAGGACGTCTTTCTGCCGCACAAAAACCCTGTCCTGTCAGCGCTGATTGGAACGCACATATTTACTCAAGACCACATTAAACACTGCTCTCGCTCGCCGCTACAGGGGATTATGGGAATATGAGTTCCCTGTCACAGGGGGTGACAGGGGTTGCAGAGGAGGAGCATGGCAGCGAGCAACACAAATATGGGATCTAAGATTGACTGGAAAAACCATAGCAACATGAGGGGTCGGCCCTGAAGCGCAGCGTCCCCGTTCAAAGCCCGAGTCAATACTTCTCTCGGCTTTTCTATAACCTCCTTTCGCTCCTCTCCTGCTCTGCTTTTCTGTCCTCGCCGGAGAACAGAGAGTGAGGGGCACCTTCCCCGGGGCCGCATCATTCACTGCCCATGGTCCCAAAGGAAGCAGAGCCTAACACAAAGGCAAGCGGTCATTGCCATTCTCCACAGTCCCCCCGCTATCCTGAAAGCCACATTTCAATCTAAAAATGCCCCCCTCCCTGTCTCACCCTGCCCCACCCCCTGCGGACAGGGATGGGTCAGAGTGGGCCACCATGGGATACCTCCAGTGGGAGGAGCCGTGTTTCTACCTCAGCGATTCGCAGGATGGAGGAAGACGAGAGAGGAGGACGTGGAGGATTAGTTCAGCTAGAGGATGATGGGGGGGTGGACCCCGGAAACATTTGGGATGTTAGGACTAAGATGTATAAGAAGCACACTGGTAACACGGGTACAAATAATACAGGATATATCATGATTACCATTAGGATACTATGATTATTAAAGCTAATTGGATCAGCAATTAATTGGCCACCGTAATCAGGCGGGTTAGTGAGATAACTTCAGGTTTAACCCTCCCTGGGAGTTACAACGGCGGTACATCGCCACGTTCTCACAGAGACGCGTTGCCCTCGGTCAGAAATCTGCTCCCGAGCTCGTACTGTACAAACCAAACCGTGCAGCACGCTTACAGATGTTAAACTTCCAGGTCAGGAAAACAACAAAAGAGTAATTTGATTTTATAGCATCACACCGGAGTGATTAATGAGACTATAATGTCCTCTTGGCAAAAGAAGCAACTAGTTTCCACTCAAAAAAAGACGACCAGGCCGCCCTCCCCTCCCTTCCCCTCCTTGTCACTTCTTCTGGCTAAAATCTGACACAGCCATGTTATCATAGACACTGAATAGAAAATGTGAGCAGCGGGGGTGTTGCCTGGCAACATCTTTATGATGCAAAGTGACTTCCTCAATGGACTAAAAATGTGACATCCTGTGTGTTGGTCCTGGCTGGGAAAAGTACTGAAAGGGCAGAGACAAACAGCTCCATACATTCCTCCGCTGATTGAGTTGTTGTCATGTTCTTACAGAGAAATATATTAATCAGAAACATATTTAGGCCAGGCTGAGCGTGTCTGGAAAAACTTCCAGCTCTGGTAGCTTTCATTCATTCGCTCCCACCTCCCCCCTTTTTGTCTGAGACTCTCCCTCCGTCAGTGTCTAGTTGGCATGTTGGCTCTCTTCCAGATCATCAGCCTGTCAGCAGCGATTCTTCAGTCTGACAGAGCAGCAGCAGCGCTAAAGAGGCACGACAACCAACTTATAGTTTCCCGTCCTCGCTCTGGTTTACGCTCTCTACGGCGAGTCCTCTGCGTACGACCCGAAGACAAAGATTTTTAACGAGAAAGCACGTCAGCTGCCAGTTATCACCGAATCCTTTAGTGCAACGATATTAACACCGCCTGACGCCTGCAGCAGATCAATCCCGTGACCCGGGTTCAGTCTGAATATCTTCAGTAATGTCTGGTATTGTGCTGGTGACGAGGGGAGCAGACGCAGCAGACAGATTTAATTAAAAGGTATGTCAGCTATTGTGTAGTAAATAGGACAGGGGAATCCTACATCATAACACGGTGACGGTTCACACCGCTCGCCCTCATTTAAAGGAATATTTTGGACATTTTGGGAAATACCCTTTCACATTTCGCAGAGTATTAGATGAGAGGACTGACACCGCTCTCATGTCCGTGCAGGAAATATGAAGCTAGCCAGTTAGCTTAGCTTATCATAAAGACAGGGGGACTCTCCAGAGGTAACAAAATCTGGATGTAAGCACCTGTAAAAACACAACGTGTTGTTTTTAGACTTCAAGGTTTTGTCGGTAAAGCGTTAACGCGTCTTTGGACGGAGCCAAGCTCTTAGTAAAGCCAACCATCTGCTGAAGGTAGCTTCATATTTGCAGGAGTGGTATCAGTCCTCTAAACAAGGAGCAAACAAGTAAATCTATATTTAAAATGCAAAAGTAGAACAAGCAAGCAAATGTTTATAGATGCTGTAACCCAGAACAAGATTTGAAAGCTAGTCGTGTTTGTGTGTCCTCGTCGTGGCTCGTACCTTGTTGTAGTAGTGCACCTCCACCACGTGCCACTGGCCGTCGCTGACACCTCCGTAGACGTACGGTGACACTGTAGTTTTGGTCTCACCTGGAAAACAATCGAAGAGATGCAACGACCGCAACACACTGGGAACAAAACGAAGCTGAAACACATCGAGGTAAATTCTAATGATCAAGGACGGGTGAAGCAGTAATGAAGCGCTCTACCTGCAGAGAAGGTGAGCTGTATCTGCTCGTTGATGATTTCCATGGCGATGAAGTCGTGTTTCTCGTTGAAGCGGCCGTTGTAGAGTAACAAACCGTTTGGCTCTTTGGTAGCAAATCTGAAAAAAACAAAACAGATTTGAAATGAAGTTAAATTTGACACTTCACGATGACATCACTATTTTATCTGAACCACGTGAATCGAAGGTTAAAACTGGCATTCACCTCAATCGCTGTCCAGAAAAAAACACACCCGTGAGTCACACCGTTGCACTGGGTGACATATTCATTTATAATGATGAACCGGGTCATTATTATATATTTATTTCCACTCAAACCTACATAGACCACTGCTGTAAAACTAAAACTGCAAAACTACGTATTTGTATCCTGTTTTTAGAACATCTAGAGGGATGAGTGGATGACAGATGACTTGACGTGTACTGTAAAAGAGCACATGCCTGTACTCCGCGTCAACAGGGACGAGAGGAAAGAAAAGAGGGCAGTGGTCTGGTTTGACCCATTTAAATGCATCTATCCCCATCCCCATCGCATCCACCTTGCTTTCCTTTCACACTGGAGTGCTCCCGTCCCACGCGGCGATACGGCGTGACGTGCAACTTACTATCCTGAAGATGAGCTGGAGATTTAACAATGCGGAGGGTTTACAAAGATCACTGAACAGATAATGAGGTTAATCATGAACACAAGGCCAAGTCAGAGGGAAAATAAGTGAAGGAATACAGGATCCGCGTGCCGTGAATAGATATCCACATTAAACGACACACTACAACACAGAGACAGAAAACTAGGGCAATGTCAAAGCAGCCGGGTGGGGGGGGATGCATTACGGCGAGTAAGAAACACGGGAAGACCGTTCAGAGTAACGACAGCTTCAAAATATATTTTCTCATGGAGGAGAACACAGACAGCTGCCAGTGCAGTAACCACAGCCTCAGTTTCAGATTTCTGTTTGCATCTCGACGGTGAAAGAAGAAACCAGAGCCGCGGTATTACATGAACCTCGCATATTAATGCACATTTCAATACATCTGTGCACACATGGCTCAAACTCTGGGACCAGACGGCCGACGGTGTCTCGCTCTCGGATCAAAGTACGTCGGTGGAGGCACGCGGTTTAAAAATACCACGCTTTACCTGTCAGCTGTGGTTTGTGGTCGTAAATCTGATCCTGTGGAAATGGGTCGCTGTGATGTGTGAAAGTGTGTTACAATGAAAAAAAAAAAAAGAAAGAAAAATCCAGGAGTTACTACCAGATTTGTTCATTATCCATCTCACAGGGGACGCAACAACGAGTCTCCTGTGCACGTCTGCCAGCTGAGAGTCATGTGCGACTTTCTGGCATCTGTATTTTCTGGTCATTCACTCCATCAAATATGAAGCTTCATTTTCCTCCAAAGGACTAATGAGTTATCAGAAAAAAAAGTAGGTCTGTGACACTGAAAACCAGAGTTATGATGGCTTTCTTCCCAAACACAGTGTCATTTGCAAATATCTACTGTCCCCTCAGACAACATGAGCAGCCGCGACCCCCCCTCCTCCTCCTCGAGTCTTCATGGTTTGAGGGTATACTGTAAATGATGCTGTTTGTGCAGTATTCTTGAGCCGGAGAGGAGCCAGGGGGCACGGCACCGCTGACCTGCTTACTGAGGGAAAACGATAATCATGACCTCGGAGGAAAGAGGATGCTGATGCTCCGGCTGATAATAACAGCAGAGACAGAGCACAGACAGAGCGGTCACATAGCTTCTACATATCCAGGAAAAAATAGAGGACGCCAGCTAGACTTATGATCTAGAGTCCATTCCCCCCGGAGGGCTCCTCGTCTCTGACGGATCGATTTAAAAGGCTTCTCCTCGTTGCCCCCCCGAGCCCTCTGAACTATGAGAGTAATCAACCGGAGCTAAATACTGACTCAACTGGCATCACTGCATGACACATTAGGCGCCCATCAGTAAAAATAACAACCAGTCTTGCCCTTATGTAGGGAACCGTGTCACGCTATGCTGACATGCTGCGATGAATGAGAAGTGTGCAGTGGGGAGGAAGAGGAAAAAAAAAAAGAGGAGCCAATTTTTACAGCCTACCGTGTGACGACAGAAAAATCTGTGTTAGATGATTCATATGAACGTGAAAGGAAAGAGAATACTCTAATACTTTAAAGAAATATTGTTTAGCTCTAGGGATGGCAGTGTCAGTCGGTCAATTCACCACTTCGGTCCAATTAAAATGTCTCAGCTATTGGACGGACAATCATGGTCTCCAGAGGATGAATCTTAATTACTATGGGAACCTGACAGATGCAGAAAGGTTGGTGTGTTGTTAAAAACAAAACACGGAAATGGAAAACAGATTTAGAGGATGAATCACGACGTACGTGAAAGATGTGAGCTAAATGTCGAGTGAAGCATCTGCTCAGCTGGAGAGACGGAAAACAGCTGATCTGTAAAGTTTCTAAACACAATATTTCCATCGTGTGAGCTTTAACTGAGGCCATCGTACTGTTTCGCTTTCTTCTTCTGCAATGCTTTAATGGCCTCAGGATGGAGAATTAGCACCATTAACTGTTTATCCTGGTGTGCCCAGTTGCAGTTTGCACTTTGGTTTGCCATTTTTCTGGACATCTGGATGGAAATATTAAAATATCTCAAAAATATCAGAATGATCGCCCAGCAGACATTCATGTTCCCCACAGGCTGAACTGCAATAACTTTCAGACGTTTTTAAGTAGTTTAATTTGCTTAACATCAGCGTGTCAGTATTATTATTATGAGCCTGTTAGCATGCCGATGGCTGTGAACTCTTTATCTTGTTTCACGTTTGCTCTCGTACGAGTCGAACCATGAGAACATTTTACAGAAACCCAGATGAGAAAGAGTTTAAATCGGGTTTATGCTGATCCGTAACACTCTGTACTTTTTTGTGAAATCTCAGCCTTAATTGCCGAGTTCACAGCCGGAGCGGTGACAGAATGAGACCTAAAATTAGCCGTCACTCCCGAGTGAACAAGATCCACATCCCGAGCCGTTCATCATAAACAGAAGCTCGTTCTGGGAGAACCTGATCAGCGCGGGCTCAGGTAACAGGAGGCACTTGTTGACCTCACCTGCCTCGGGCTCTCAGTATCGGCACCTTTAACGGGGCAGCTACTTCACAGCTTCTGTGACCTGCGAGTGAAATGTAGACCACTTTCAAAACTGGTTTGAGCAGTTCTCCATCAAAAAAGACATGTCATCTGAACCATGCTTAAAGAAGGGCCGAGTCCGTAAAGCTCACAAGGGGGATATTATTTCCACTGGCAGCCATTGTGAGTGTCAACCCCTGCCAAGCACGTCTAAGGTGACATGTATCACAATGACTACAGCAAAATGGCAGAACACACTCCCTGTGATAGCATCCGAGAGGTGATATTTGTTGTCACTTGTTGTGACAGATATCAAACAGATCGGACTGCTTTTATCGTTGATTACATTTCATTGCGTGAAGAATTCATGCAGATCGGGCGACCTGCTGCTTTTGCATGTGTTCAGTGTTCGAGGCTCATCTGCTGATTTCTGAAGCAGCACCTCCCCCCCTTCCAAATGATCAACCACACAGATTAAACGCCTCGGCTTCGGTTTCCCAGCCTGCTACGCCGAGGCCGTAACGATGATTCTGACCCAAGTTGAACAGTTGTAAGAAAAAATACCTTCGCGGTGATGTCTTGAACTGTGATTGTGTTTAAACGGCACCGAGACAAAAGCAGGAATGACATCATGCAAAAAAGTAAAACTAAACTTTTTTTGTGCTATGCAGGAGAGAGAAGGAGGCTCAAACATTTGCTATTTTTACTGAATGCTAATTATGACACGCGATAACACCTCCGCCTCTCGGAGGAAGCGCTAGCATTAGCAATGACATCGCTGTTTGCACGTCTCGTGTCGTGAATTCATGAAGAGAAAAAGCTCTGCCTGAACAGAGATTTCCTTGAATGTGATGTGAAATCAAGTGGCTATCATCTAGTGCGGTCATTAAAGGAATATTTTCACTTTTCTGTCACCGTTCAGCTGCTACTGTCAATTCAAGGTCAAGTTTTGAGGGCGTGAGCTGAGCTTATCAGCTGCTACGTCCATCCTCACACTCAAATTCAGATATTTACATATGATTTCTGATATTTTTATACATATTCTGTGTGTTGTTGTACAAGTTGTGAATCTATGTGAGGCTCATTTGTGATTTGGGGCTATGAAATATTAAAATAAGGACTACATTCTCTACTGAACATATACAGAACAAACACTAAAAACTAGCCTGAAGCTCACATTAAAACTGTATAATACAGAATGACCAAAACTCTCATAATTGCATTTCTCACTGAAGTGTAATTAAAGCTGCACAAATCAATATTTTTGTATTAATAATGACGGGCGGGAATCTGAAAGGGGTTGCTTGTTATTGAAGAATAACTCAGACTCCTGAATTACAGCACGGCTGCTCACATATCCTGTGTAACGACTGCTCCACAGACAGCTCCACCTTGCTGAAATAAGCCAGGCGCTGACTCACGGCTCAAACTGACCAGCGATACTGACTGTAATAAGATCAGACTCTTTCGTGACTGTAGGATTAACATCCTCATGTTATGCAAGTCTCCTCTCCCAAAACGAAGCACCTTCTGGTCACCTTCTGTCCGACTGTCACCCAGCCCTGCACTTCAGTACAGTATGCACACCTGATGTATGGCACGTTGTCGCAGCGGGGCTGTATTTATAGCACAGTAAGTATAATCTGATACCAAAGTGGCTCTACAGAAAACGGCTGTTGTTCAGTGAGCCCATTATTGTTATTAAACGCCATTATGGTTACATAAATGTGAGGTGTGGAGAGGGGCTGTTCACTTCAGCTGGTAGGAGTAGGATGTGGGGGCGGATGGAGAGTGAATCACAGATTACTGAAAGGCGATGGAGCAGCGTAGATGATCCAGGTGAGCTCCGGCTTGTTGCAGGGGAGGAGGAGGAGGTGCTTACGTGAGAGAGAGGGTGAAGTGAAAGCGCTGGCGGAGGCCCTTGAAGGTCAGGAAGGAGTGCGGGGGGAAGTTGCGCATGGTCATCTCGCAGTAGGGCTTCTCGTAGCCGCCCGGCGGACACTCGCATTTAAACCCGCCGACCAGCAGGTTGACGCACGAGCCGCCGTTCTTGCAGACTCCCGGAGCACAGCGGCCTGAGCGGGAGGACAGCTCGCAGCGCTCGCCTGGACAGAGAGGAGGACAGAGAAAGAAATGAGGATTAATATTGTTTGTGACAAGCAGCAACACCTCAGTCATCCCTGTGGCTTCCACCTCAGGGACTTTACCCTGATATATGCCTTCTCTCTGCCTCTGCGGCGGCCCTGCATGTGCCATTACAGAGATATAACATCATCCACCTGAAATATACAGCTGCACTGATTCAAACGTACACGAGGAGATGAAAAATAAATGATGACGTTATTGTCAAAGTGCATCAGAGGAGCAAGAAGTCTAAATCTTCTCTTCAAATGTTTCTGCGCTCGCTCTCTCTCTCCCCTCTGTGTCACACCCAGCATGACTCCTCCTCCCTCTGGGGATATGTTTGCACTTTGCGCTGCATTTATATTCAGTAGGACGACCTGACGTCTCAGAGCAGCGAGCTGGAAGTGTTTATGCATTCAGACTCCGAGGCCGTCAAATGAAATTATTGCAGTTTCTGCAGACTGGGGTGGATCGCGATGATTACTTTGCAGCCTTTTTCGCACCCAACAGACAGTTGATGAGTTCATTTTTACATGATCATGTATCTATCCCGCCCGGCAACCGGAATCTGATTTACAGTCTCTCCAAATACAACATCTACATTGAAGCTTCACACATGTATTTTATCACCAACAGTTTGTGGTCGAATCATATTAGAGCTGAATTAATTAGTAAATTCATCAGTTTGTTGATAAACAGATAATAAGTCATTTTGATGATTAATTAATCTTTTCTGTGTTTTTAAAGCACAGATGTCACAAATTCACTTGGTGGTTTTCTCCACTGAATATTCTGTTGATTAGCAAAAATACAATATTTAAAGACCATACTGACACTTTATGGACAATTATTCAATTAAATAACTGAGAAAATCATGAACATATTAATCAAAGTAATCGTTAGCCGCTGTCATGGATCACGCTGAGCTCAGCTGTGAGGGGCAGAGCGACACTACAGGCCATTAAATTTCAATCCGAAGAGGAAGAGGAGTACAACAACATGCCGGATGTGCACGGACAATGAGACCGTGTCCCCGCTGGACCATCGTCCTGCTCGGCCCTGCGGTCCGGCTCACGTGTGCCGTTTGTCTGGATCCTCCGGATGGGAGGTTGCGGTGGTCGCTCGGGCGAGACCGCACGCTCCCTCATGTGTGAGCTGGAATTTGTGTCAAAGCCATTCAGTCAGCAGCGTGGAAGACTTCCACTGTGTGCTACAGCACTACTGTAACACTGGCACACAGACACACATCTTCATCCAACAGCACCGACACACAGGCCCTTTTATTTACTCTCTGACTGGTAATCACTCCATTCACGGTCCGCTGAGAGCAAGTTTCTTTCTGCTGTTGTTGGGGTTTGTTTATTCAGTCAAAGTAAATCCAACAGATGTTGGATGAGACCTTTTTTTAATTTACAGTAATAAATCATTCACATTCAGAGCACAACGATGAAACTCTGAGCTGCAGCAGAAACTATAAAGGATTTTAATTCATTAATAAAAGCTTCTGGGTTGCCAGGTTGTGGGTCCACATTGGCTTGTTTTTTGAGGAGGACTCCTCTCGTGAACTGTTGACCTCCTGGAAGAAGGCGAAACCTTTTGTTAAAGATTGACTAACATTTATAACTGCAGGACCGACGCCTTATTGTTAAGCTGGAAGACTCTCAGCCTTTCATTAGTTGAGGTTTTATTCACGCAGGTTTCTTTTTACTTGTGTGTTCACAACCTCACATTTCAAAAGGCCTCTTTAGTTATGCTTCTGTAATGATTTACTGATCTGCGAGACACCAAAAAATTTGAATTCAAGCTGAAGCCGTCGATGAAAACGTACTAAGCGTACTAAGACTTATAACACATCTCGGCCCTGCTCTGTTTCAGAAGCGACAAAATGGAGCGATAAACCTGCTGCACCCGGTCAGCAGAGGACAAACTGCTGTCATGTTCTTCCTCATGCGTCCTGATGACAAACAGCTGCTGCTGGCCACCCAGTTGGAAAATAAAGCCTTTCTGTTACAGTGCTGTCTGCCTCGTTATTAATTCAGCAACTTGCTGTCGGCAATAAACTACTTGTGTTTCTTTAAGCAGTCGCAGCGGTCAAACATTGCATCAGCGAACAGAGCTGTATTCAACGGACAGTGACACTGAAATGTGCTTCACTGTCTTAACACATTTTGGTACAGGTGTGTGAACGCTCCACCGCGGTGACGCTTCATCCCCGTGGGACGCCTCCAGCGCGTTGCCAGGTGAGGAGCGCAGCGGGGCGGGGGGGGTGGGCGCACGGTCACAAAATCTACAGAATATGTCGATCAATAATTCAAACACGCCTCCTCTGCTCTATTTACACCCCTCTATATGTCCACGCCGCTGCCCATGCCCTGTGTTTGCAGCCAGAATAAATGAGTATGGCAGCAAATCCAAGATGCTGTTTTTACTCAGACAGGAGGGGACACTTCAGCTCCTAACACATCTCATTATATAGACACACATACGAAGGTAGCTGTGACTGGATGGATTAAAAGTCACATTTAAACACATTAGACAAAGCAAATGTATAAATATATTATATATTAGTGTATGATCACCTGAAAAGAACGACTGCTTTTTGTTACCTTGCACTAAGCCCTTCATATCTACAGAGAGAGCAGTCCTCCTACAGGGAGCCTGCCATGTTTCTACAGTACAAACTAAATGCAGGCTCTTGATTCGGTCACCATAGTTTCTCCTACACGATTGGGCGTCTGCAGATTCACTGCTAGATGCCACTAAATCCTACACACAGGGCCTTTAACAGGTCAGCCAACACATTAGCAAAATTATTCTTGTTTTTCTCCAACGTAAAAAACAAAAAAAGGCGATAATTTATCGGTAAAATGGACCTGTAGCATTTAATGGCTCTACCAGTTTATTAAGAACTGATCCCAGAGGATCGCCATGCAGTAAATGTGACAAATAACAAGCACGAGGTGTGCTTTGGATTTATTCACACTAAGAGATCTTATTTATTGAAGCCAGTAAACGATCAAAAGCGGCATATATAATTAAACAAGCAACAAGAAAATGAACAAAAGACGCAGTGTAACTTTGCACCTCCCCTGTGTTCAAGCTGCTCCTGCGGAGGAAGTTTCCTCCGAGGTCTAAAACCTGAACAGGTGTGTCTCGGCTGCTAGGTAACAGATGAACATCATCGATTGGGCGAATCCCTCCAGACACACCGAACACAACAAGCTCGGGGAAGCTGAGAGCAGGATCCACGGTCAACACAGCGAGAGACTCCGAACCGGCTCAGGAGTACGGAGGTGTATAATGAGATGAGGTGATCAATAAGAGAATAGATACATGACCTCGAGCTGTATCTGTGATCAGATCTGCTCATCACTACAGGTCATCCAGAGCCTGAGGACCAACACTTTTATGCGTTATAAGCAAGTACTGTGAGAGTCGAGAACAGCAGCTGGGCTCTTTGTTGCATCTCTCTCTCTCTGTTTGTTTCCCTTCATCTGAGAAAGAAACACAAACTCAGAGATAAAAAGACGGTGACTGTGCATAATGTCAAGAAGTAGAACAGGTATGCAGATGTGACAGATCTACATTAAATACACAAACTGCTGACTCGTCTTTAGTGCCTGTCCTCGTGTTGTCTTACATAAAAATGATCTCAATGAGCTCCACGTTGTGAGGCCGCATTCGGACAGGATCCAGCACTGCGGTAAAAACACAGATTTTACCATTCATTTGAGTTGGGGTAGTGCATTTTGGCTGTGTGCGATGTGGGCCAAAGAACGCAGTGACCTGCAGCGGAGAAGTTGAGCCGAATACAACTTTTGGAAAAATGCAGCCCGATGTCACGCTGCAGCTGCCAATGAGGCGATCAGAGCGGTCAAACTGCTGCACAGTCAGCCGGAAATGTCTCTGAAACTGAGACTATCCAGGTGGATTCATGAATACGGATACACTACCTGTCGTGTTCTGGCTTTGTTTGTTTCATGTACCAACTTCTAAATCTGTATCGGGCTCGCAATTTATGCTGCAAAACAGAGACACGGAGAAGTTTTCTCTGGTTTGAGAGAGTGAACGGTGATTGAGCGACACAGAGAGTGAATGAGAGCGAGTGAGCGCCTGGCTCGATAAAGCCGAAATAAAAAGTTATTTCTTGACCCCACCTTCACACACCACCGCACAGCCCTGGACACAGTCGACGGACAGCAGTGCCTGATCTTGTCCCCTTAAGGATGCAGATTTTAAATGTGAGAACAAGACGGCACTGGTACTGGTTAAGGAAGCGGTATTTGATTGATATCCAAAAAAATGTACATTAATGGGATGAAAAGTCGCGTTGGTCGGCATCCGAACACAACAACAGCCTGCCAATACTCTGAGTTTAAAACCAGCCCATGTGTCTGGCAATGATTTACTTTAATCCACGCCATCTCTCTCACTAATTGTCGTGGCTTTCAGTGCTTGGCAGGTGCTGATTTCAAACATTGGTGTTAAAAAATGGGAACATTCGCCAGTGTTTGATCCAAAAGCATGCCTGCACATTAAAATAACATGAACGCATTCTGGGTTAGTGAATGGATTACAAGAGAAAAACAGACTCTCTCGTCACAGGGAGGAAGAGGTCAGCAGAAACACATGCAGGATGCTGTAATTCACTCATTTTCATACAGACAGCCTTTAAAAAGAAAAGACAGCGCGCATTTTAAGTGAAGCATGTGGGAGAGGTAAACAACTTGTTCGGCATCAACAGAATGACTCAGCCGATCCGAATCACTCGCTTTGTCCTTCTGAGGAACAGCAAAGAGGATGGCGGTTATATTTTTTCATTTTCTTTGCCGCTACCATCTGGCAACGCCTACGGTCCAACAGTCACACACACACACATAACACATAAGCATACCACAGACTTTCTTACACACATAATCGCAGCTATTCAGCACTTTGCAACCCATCGAATCACATCGAGGGAGTAATTTAGCACTCACTCTGTCACACGCAAACTCAATGGTCACCCAAGCAGAGCAGTGAGCAAAGGCATCAAATAAAACCTGCCCTGTTTGATCAGACAACGTCCTCAACTTCGTCACCACATTCAACTCCTGCACGGAGGAGCCAGCAGCACCTAAAGGGGGTCTAAACTCCCTCCGGATGGTGATTAATGTAGTTGACTGTGGGCTCTGCTGTTTTCAGTGTAACCAAATGAAAATACGCCCACTTCACCCACGCACAACGCTCGCCCTCTGCCTCTGCTGATTCACGTTAAAAGCACCTGCAGTTCGGCTCCCAACACCCACACCTGTGCGCAAGAATACCTAAGTGCCACTCAGCCTGGACTCCGAGTGACCGAGCCCACGCGTTCAAACACTGACACTATTTCAGACTCCACAAACAGCGGCATATATAGGTGTTAAAACCTTTTAACGTTCGACGAGGAATAATGGAAGCGATGGCACAAGCCGAGAGCACAAAGACAAGAATGCGAACGAGGCCTTTCCTTTGGGCAGCAAAATGTGATCTGTGAAAGTGAAAATCAGATGTTATTTAATTAAGAAAATCATCTGCACGCTGAAATCTGTGTAAGCACCGAGCTTTCTGTGCCGTCTTCAAGGCAAATGTGAAGGTTTTTACCTTGAAGAGCATCTCTGATGGAAAGCTCGCTTATTAAAGAGATTCTTGCTCAGATTTCAAAGCGCGGATGCTTTTCTTCATCGAGTTTGATCGTCTTTAGCTTCAGCACCTCAGCCGAGCCTGATGCAGACGAGTGAGCAAAATCACGTTACAAAAAAAGGAGAAAGTAAAGTGGTCCTTCATCAGTGCTGAGTGCACAGCTGCTGAACATCTGCAGATAAAAGTATCATCTGAAACATCCGTCACTGCAGAATTTCAACCTTCCTCCATTTAGTATTCATTTACTATACTGTAGTCTTAAGCTGATTTAAGTGTTTATTAATGCACCTAACATGTTTATAGTAACATAAAAAGTCTCTATATTATATTTTGATATGTTCTTGCGTTTGTATTTATTTAATATTCCTTCATAACTAACAAAACTCTGTGTTCTTGAGTGTATCTGCCAAATGTGTCTGAAATCTCAGACCTTGAGTTACTGTTTCAGAGGTCAAGAATAAAACTTCAAGCTCAACCTGTTTATGAGTCTTATAAACAGTTTTAAATGTGCCAGTGCATGAATACTACATGTGTATAAACAGTTTTTAATTACATTATTTGTTATACTGTGTTATATAAAGTCCATATAAAGTTCATACACAGTTCCACTACATCAGAGAAAACTGTACAGAGTAACAGTGCAGTCTTATAGAGATATATCTCTTCATTAAGAATATTACTGGAGTAGAAAGAGAAAAGTATTTACAGAAAAATGTACTTCTGCCTTCGACCTGAGGCAGTCCGAATAATGGCTGAGTGCTCAAAAAAAGCGGCCACACTGTACATTATGCATAAAAGTGGTCATAAATTCAAGCGTTAACATAATTTGTAGGGGTGAGTTAAATAGAAATTCAGCCTCAGTACCGTTGCCATGAATGGAGAAATTGGCTATAGAGAGCAAAACAGTTTTTGTACAACACTGTAAACATGTTTATTTCTGTAGTATGGGGGCTTATGAAGATCCTACTGCAGCCAGCCTCAAGTGGACATTTGAGGAACTGCAGTTTTTGGGACTGCTCAGCAAAGATTTTATAGTTTAAATAGTACATCCAAATGTATTTGTTTATTATATATTGTATTAATAATCTGTAAAATAACTGTATGTCGATGTAATCACAGGAAGTGAAGCTGAGTAAATAAAAGGTATCACAGAAGTGAAATAAGTCCCTTAAAATGGCAGTGAAGTACAGTACTTGAGTACTTAGTTACTTTACACCAGTTTATATAATAAACCAACTAGCACGGTACTTCAAAGACAAGATGAAACTCTAAATCACATTAAAAAGTCAGAGTTTGACCCACTTAACCTCTCAACACAAAGATGGGGCAACTACCCTAATATTCATACTGTATAAATTAGCATGTTTAATCCCCTTTCCTCTTTAAACTCTTTTTAAACTTCTCCCTTCTTCCCCTAACGATAAAACGAGCAAGCAGACAGTCTTTAACCCTTTGAGGATGTGAATAATTTTTGGAGCAGAGACCGAATAATAATTCCTTCAATTGGTTGGCAATTCTGCTGCCAACAGTAATAAATTAGTTCTTCATTATCGCTGAAAATAGACGCTTCTGTCCTCTCTGCTTCGGCATGCTGTCTGCTTTGAGATATATATTTTTTTAAATCCATGGTATTTTTACCGCGGGCCGCTTTACAGCCAGGGGACGCTCTCCATCTGAGGCCATCTATAATTAATAATTAATAATAATTTCCTTCCATTATTCCACTCAGCGGACACTCTGGACAGAGAAGCTGACGTTGTTGTCTTCGCATCCGACACAAAGTAAAGATTGCTCCTTTAAATAGACATCAGCAGGGAAACAGAGGTTCGTTTCATCATCGATTTTCCCGTTCTTTGTGTGTTTGCCGTGCACTCCTACAGCTCGGGAGGAGGCTTCGAGTGTAGGTGGGAATAATATAGATATGGAGGTTATTCAACGGCAGCGGGACGATAAATAAAAATAAAGCGGTCATTTAATCTTCTGCTACGGAAATGTGACTGTTTACGGGCTCCTGTTTGTTTGTTCACCTCCAGCGTGGCTGACTGCAAGAGGGCTGCACGATCAATAACTCATCACTCAGCTTTTGTCTGCAGAGCTACGGTCATCAGTGTGCGGGACAGTCGGCGTCTATGAAGCAGCAGGTTCAATAAAGAGTTGAAGAGGGGAGTGAATGAGACAGATGTAGACATTAAAGCCCCCACGGGAGACGAAATTAACATTTTGAAGGCTGCACGTGGACAGCCTGGCAGAAATGGTGACCTTTCACCTTTTAGTGGCAATACATTTGAAGACGGGAAAATTATTCAGTGGCAACTCAAGCAGGAGAGACTGCTAAACAGCGTTTGCCCAATCATAGTTCAGAAACCGTAGGTGAAGCAGGCCGCACAGTGAGATGATGTGATAATAGGCTTTGTAACAGTAAACAAGCGAGGTCATTTGCTTTTGTAAAATGAGACGTCTCACCTGTGTAGTCCTCAAAGCACTCGCAGGTGTATCCTCCCTCTCTGCTGCGACACACGCCGTGGGCTCCGCAGGGTTTTGAGTAACAGAGGTCGATCTCCGTCTCACAGTAATCTCCCGTGAAGCCGGTGGGGCAGCGGCAGCGCAGCCCGGCGATGGGATGGATGGGTCTGAACAGGATGGTGTCCGACGCGACAAACGGCGCCAGGCTGTCGAACTTCAGCACGGACACGCACTTCATGTAGTTCTCACATGGCTCACGGAGGCAGATGTTGTCATCGAAGGGAAGAACTTCCTGGGAGGAAATCTTAGCGAGAAGGCTGCGGTTCAAGTACAACCTCTCCTGGAGCTCCTCCGAGCCGAAGAACTCTCCACCTCCACTTTCGACCCCTCTGCCAGGCCTGTCACCTCCTGGGCCCAGCCCTCCGTGACGCTGGGGTCCCTCACCCAACACAGGCACGGCCACAGACAGGCTGACGTTGAGGATGCGAGCGCTGACGTCTGTGTCGTCTTGGATGTTAAAGATCACAACGTCTTCGGGGGCAGCAGACAGGACGCGGGCCACGCCGTCCAGGAACTGGGCGAGCAGCAGGGAGAGGAAGTGCTCTTGGGACGTGTTGGCCAGCCTCAGCGTGATACTGTTGGACAGCATTTCATCGGTGATGATGGTGACTTGAAGGAGGCACTGGGCTGACACGGAGTGGACACCATCTGAAAAACACAGGAGGAAAAGTCAGCGTCGGACTAACAGACATTTCATAGCGAGAGAGAACAACTGAGTGAAGATAACTAGATGTACTCCAGGTCTTAAGATACAGCGTTACATGATGCACAATGTTTCACATTTCTGTGGCTGTAAATTTCCTGGAGAAATAATTCTTAAACCACTGCCCAGGAGGGAAACAGCTGACTGGTAACAGGTAACATATGACAGGAAGACCCAAAGACTCAAATTCCATTAAAACCAGCAATACATTACTTTGTCTCCAAATACTTCATCTTTAAATAACTGTCATGAATTTATACTTTAAAGCGAGAAAAAAGGACAAAATAATACACCTGGGTACTGTAGCTTTTAGCAAATGTTCAGAAATGAGTAAATACTCCAAATACTTTTTTAGGGACTATTTTCAGATGTGGATTAATACACACTTTGTGCACAAGTGAGCATTTACAGAGTGATGCAGGAGCAACAGCACGGATCTTACAATTGACCACAAACCACAAAAATAACAGCGATGGAAACCAAAGGCACCGTGACTCCTGTCTGTTGGTGTCCGACACACACGGCTTCCGGTGATGTGACAATTTTTGGACCAGATGGTTGTACAACCTCCTCTGCGCTGCTGTCCACCGTTATTCGCTCTTTGGCTTGACAGTGCTGTCAGCAGCCCGGCAGGAGAGACGCCGTGTGTGTGCGGCGCGCTCAGATTTTATGACTGAGCGAGCAGGACGCACTTTAACTTTAACTGACTGGGTGAAAATCTGATGTTTTCACACCACAGATGACAAGAAAAGGCACTAAAAACGTGAGAGTAAATCACAAGGCGAGCCCATGTTCACGACAACGAAAGCAGTGTAATCCAGTATAACGTTGTGGCTCATTAACTGGACGACAATGACACTTTATGGCGCAGAGAAACGAGATATAGCAGGCTGCCAACGCACAGCGTCCTTGGTTTTAGCCTTTTCATGGGATTTGTTGACAATAAGAAACAGATCCTTTAAATGACAGGATGTTTACGTCCTTTTCATTTGATTTTATATTAAAAAGTCCCCAGGGACTGCAGCATAAACACAGAGAGCAGCTGCTACAACAGCACAGATGCGGGTACATGCATGAAGGAGGATTTACGCAGCACCTGCACCTGTATCAGCGGGTCCAGGTAAACCCTCACATGTAAGCGGAGTAACAACACACGGTTGTTACTGTAAATGCAACGCCAGCTGATAATGAAGGACTTAAAGCCACAGATGGTATATAAACGGACACTTCTTTTACTGATTCCTGGCTCAGAGAGTGTTTCTGTCTTCATCTCATGTGCCAGAGCAGATAACAGACGTATGCCAAGACTAAGAGGGAACAAGTGTATGTTTTCTTTCAGTACAGTCCAAGTTTCTAATCAGCAATTTCACGCCTGCATTCACAACAAACGCTTTGTTTCCTTTGTCCGGAAGCAGTGATGCCGCTTCATTATACATGCCATACTGAAAGCCTTGAGTCTTGAATTCAAGGGTTACAGCATTTCTCAGCTCTTGTCTTTTATCTTGCTGTGATAGCAGATCCTGTTAATGCTTTATCTTCTATACATTCAATCAGCCATTCATTGAGCCTTGACTGTACACATGTAGTGTTTTGTCCACTATTATATAGTAGGCCTTGACTGTACCGTTCATTCATTCCCATGTTAGGTCGTTATTTATATGCAGATGTTGCTGCTGGTGAATAAAACATAAATGGCTCTCGCATACTTAACCTATGTCTGTCCTTTATATCGACGTATGTCTTTGTTAAGCTCATTTCATGCTTGCTTTGCTACTGTAACCATGTTTACAATCAGAAAAACTGACCGGAGCAGTCATGGGCCTGCTCACTGAGGGGTAAAATCATAAAGAAAACAGGCTCGATCCTAAACCACGCAATCACAAAGAACAAAGAACACAAAGGGAAGTTCTGGATGTGGCTAACGAGAACAAAAACTCTGGATCTGTGTCAGCCACAGCTTCAGAGTTTCTCTGAATCCAGCAGACGGGGGAAAGCCTGAAATAAAAGAACAAATTAGCCTGAATCATTCAGCCGTCTTGTAGTCTCATACTCGTATTGCATCGTGCAACCGATGACCTTAAATCACATAGCAGTTCATTTCAAATCTAGTTGTTAAACAGGTTGATATCTTAACCCTGATATAACATAAATGAGGACATTTTAAAATATTAAAGCACCTAAAGTTGTATAAAACATTACTTAGAAATGTCTCCATTTAATTTTAATTGTACGTTTTAACACAAACTTTTTAAGTTTAAGTTATTTTTACGCATGCAAACTACAGAGTTAATAATTCAAAGCCATGACTCACTAACTGTTTTGTATTTGGTAAATGTTCCTGCTGAACCACAGCCACTATGGCGTCTACTGGTAAATATGGGATAAATAAATACAAGCAACACCTGAATTTGCTCTCATTTCCCATCATTCTCTTGAGTCTTGAGACATCAGTATTGATCTAAATGATCTAAAAAGAGGAGCGCAAATCATAAAACCAACTAACTGCATCTGTAAATAAAGTCAGCTAACATTAGCCTCCATGAGCTGCTGGTCAACCCGGACCGAGTAAATGTGTGAGCGTTTTAAACTGAGCGATGGTGCGTTTAACTGCTTACGAGTTCAACTGCCTCTCAAAAGTTTCCCTTTGAGCTGGTGGAGAGAGGCCGCTATCATTTTGTCCATCTCACCGCTGGCCTGCAGGTTTCTGTAGCCTCAAACACAAAACAGGCTTAATCAAATCAAATGTGTCATGAAAACAAGCCTCGGCCTCTCCCTCCAAAATAATCAATGGGTCGCTTTGTTTGGGGCGTCTGGACGCCGGCCAGAGAGCAGAACCTGCGAGCAGGACTCACACAAACAAACAGCACTGCCCAAAGTTACCAGATCCCTGTTTTGGCACTGGGCGAGTTTAAACACATAGTGCCAAGGGAGGGGGGGGGGGGGGTTTAGGAAAAGGGAGGAGGGGGAGGGAGGGTCATAGAGGAAGTGAGACAGAGAAGCATGTTTGACACGGCTTTAATCCTTCTGCTTTCAGTCAAGCGCTTCCAGCACTGTAATAATACAGGGCCTTAGCAGAGGAAGTGGGGGGAAAAAAAATATCAAAGGACAGAGAGGAGCACGGTCGCTCCTCTAATTCACACTTTACTGTAAACACACACTCTCTCACACACACACACCTGTGCACACAAGAAAACACGAGAAAACACACAGAACATAACAAGAAGCCAAAACGCAGCGCGGCTCACAGTTTACACTTTGCAAGTGAGGACAAACTTACAACTGGAGATTCCTGCTGACGTTTGTTTTCATGATCAGATAATCTGTTGATTGATACTTTAAGACAGCAGTGATCTTTGTTTTAACGATTAACCACCATAAATGATCAAATTAAAACAATCTGAGAGGAAGAGCACTGATACACTGTTGACATTTAAGGTGTGACGAGTGGTGACAAGAAGGCAGATTTCTCGGGCTCATAATTTCCCCGAGGTGAAGCCAATGCCAAAGTGCCAAAACTGCAGTTCCTCTAATGTCCACTTGAAGCTGGCTACAGAACAAGTCAGCCTCCATAAGTCCCCATGTTAAAATGGGGACATCACAGCAGAAACAAACATGTTTACAGCCTGGTACAAACAACAGTTTTGGTCTCTATAGCTAATTTCCCCAAACGTGACAACTGTACCGAGTCTGAATTTTTATATAACTCACCCTTTCAAATTATATTAAGGCTTAAAGTTATGCAGAATTAACAGCATGGATGCTTTGACTGACAGGTAAGCGCAGTTACAGATGGCTTGTTTGAGCATCCAGGCATCATTCGTCACGCCTCCTCTCTACCAATGATCCACGTCTTTGTCGATCTTTAGATTAGCCGAGAAGCGGAAGAGGCAGGAACGCCAACATGGTGGCAGCCAACGCCACAGACAAGTGTCTAAAAACAGTAAAATCCAAAGGCCTTCAGTTCAATATAATAAAATACTACATTCAATAAACTAGAAGCAGATGAATTTGGGAATTTTTCCTTTAGAACTTTTCTGTTTAAATATTTCCTCATTGCCTTGGCTCTAATTTTATTGTCAGGACAAATACTAGGACTTTGGTTTCACACTGCACAAACCATTACACGGATTTAAACGCAGACCTCCAAATGTTTAGAGCGAAATTCTCTAAAGAAGCAGAAAACCAGAGCCTTCATGTGTCACATACGAAACACACTGCCGCTACACACGCACACACAAAGAGCTTATTGAAATCAAGGTGAGTTCTCCCTCTGCCACAATCTAACAGTGTAAATCTGACAGTTTTATTTATTATGATTCCAGGTTTTAGACAGAGGAGCGTTTCAGCTGCCAAGCCTCATGGGAAATTCACAATATTAAGTGCTGTACAGTAAAGCAGCGGTGCTGCTACACTTTCACAGAGTTGTGAGAGCAACATTTTATTTACTGGAGACTCCGAGCTGCTTTCTAACCTGACAGAAACCCGGCAAACAACAATCTACTTTCAACCTCAGCCAAACACAGAAAAACAGTTTTCTCTCCATCCATTCAGGTCATATTATGACTGATACTCTGCAGCAACAGGAGCCAGAAAAACACAGCTCTCAGTGAACAGAGGCTCTTAAAGGTTAGGCCACATATAAGGACAGACATCGCCTTAATTATGTCCTCTGCCAATTCACATTCTTGGATGGGAGCTCGGGCAGAGCTCCAGACGTAGACGCAGCGCTGGGAAACTGAGCGCGAGGAGAATCTCCTCTGAAAGGAACCAGACCATCCTTCAAAGAGGTCATTCTCCATGGAAGGATCCTTCGCTCAGGAACGGAGGGTAAGCGGGGCGTTTTGGGCCAAAAAGGAGGAAAAAGAGGGATGCTTAGTTGGTAACGAGACGAGGTGCCAGCTCTGAAGTGTGACACTGCTTTCAGCCCAGAGTTCGACCCCCTCTGGGCCTCTGGGTGCCAGGAATGCTCTCAGCTAGGAAGTGGCGCCAGGGAAAAGATTAAATACACACTGAGGCTGCAGGACTGCCAAGGCTGTGTACATGCATTGTGTGTGTGTGCATGTTCGTGCGTGTGTGTGGGTGGGTGGTGGTGATCCATACGTCAATACAAGCAAAGCAGAGAGTGTACATTGAAGCAGCGGTGGAGGTTTAGCCGTCACGGGATGACTGATGGGGAAGAAACAGAGCTTCATTAAAATCTTAAAAACAGTAGCATCTGTATTAAGGATGGGATCGCTGCTGTCATTTAAAAACGTCACAGCACTGCTTCTGGTGAGTTTTGTGCTTTCAAATTTACAGATTTGTCAAAACTATAGCACAGACAGCTGTTTCCCCGGCTGACTGATTTGAAAACAATATATTCTGAAGGCTGTTGCTCATTGTCCTGCTATAAAAACAGGACCAAGAAATCCTACAAGACATCTCTGATGATAAACAGAAGCACGTATACAAGCTGACTCATTAGGATTTACAGAGAAGAGTCTCTCAGAGACGCACAAAGGCCACGTTTGACTGCTGAGGCCTCCGCGCAGAGAACATAAATTATCAGCCAGGAGGTTTGGAGAGGAGGAGAGGAGAGGAGGGGGGGTGTACAGCGTTGTATCTGAAATATTGATGACTGCCGTCAAGAGAATTATGAACAACAAATACTCCACTGACACAATGTTATATGAACGCAGAGGGAGCACAGAGTGTTTGCAATGAAGACGCATATAATCAAAACAAGATATATACGTATCTCTGTTTTAAGCCTGCTAGGGATCTTAGTTTCGGGTATAATAGACCGCTGAGAGAGACAGAAAGAACAAATCGCTGAGACTGGCCCAATTAGACCACAAAGTTGCCATCAAATCTCACAGTTGAATCCCAGAAAATGTCAACAAAGTCATGGTGGATAGAGATCAGAAGGACTGTGTGACCAAATTACTGAGGACAGAGACATCACCCACAACAGAGCGACAGTAACCCCCCGACCTGCTCCCTCACAGCTTCGCCCGTGCTGGTGAGTTCACCAGTTATTTAAGCTCTTCTCTCTGTTTACAGATCAAATTTATTGCTGTTTTTTCTTCTTTTTGTCCGCGGGTAGGAGGAGAAAATTAGAAAGAGGGGACAACAAGCTACAAATGTGTGTGAGTCTGATTGGAAAAAAACGTGACAAAAGCGACCGAAGGACACCGCTCGTGAAGGCGTCACCTTCAGTGGACTGAAGGTCAGTGGGCTGCACCAGCACCTCCTCTAGATAAAGCCTGCAGAGGATTGAGCAGAGCATCGGGGCAGGTTTCTGCCTCCAGCCTCGCAGAGAAAATTAAAGTGGCCCTCATCAGCTAAAAACAGACGGCTGCATTCAAATGACTGAGAAAGTGGCTGAAAAACAGCAGTAAATTTAAGTCGCGCGATTTACAAGCTGTGACGTAAAACAAGCAGAGCACCAGGCCACTGATGAACGTACAGTACGTATATCACTCCCCCGATCATAGTTATAAATATAAAAGCGGCTGTTCCATTTGATACCCATGTTTAACAAGCACACCTTGTGAGATGCTGACGCATCCGACGCGTCCCGAAATCCAGGCAGATATTTTTGCATCTCTTGGATTTAATGGTCCAGTGTGTCAGATTTAGGCAGCTCCCTTTACAGAGCATGGCAGAAATTGAATATAATATTCATACCTTACTGTATAATAAGAATTGTTATGTTTTGTCACTTCTGAATGAGACTTGAGTGCAGCTTAGCAAACAGAAAAGCATGCTGACATGATAAACTACGATGATGAACATAATTAAACATTATAGTCAGCATTTAGCCGAGGCATAGTACAGCTTCATAGAGCTCCTACCACGGCTGCAGACAACCCTGGCAAGTGTAAAACGTAATGTATCAATGAACATCAGGCTGATTAACATGTGAGATATTTTGGCGATGAATAGATCATTTGTTGTTAGGCAGAACTGCAAAGGTGTTATTAAGATTTTCACATCAACACTGTGCCTGTTATTGATTCAGCGTCTGGCTCAGAGACACTTCAGCAGGGCAGAGACCTCATCCCTGGCTGCTCCACCTCCTTAATGCACAGGTTAAAGACTGGCCCGATGAAAACACCTTCCAGTTTTTGTGGGGAGGGGAAAACACATTACAGACGCTATAAAAATACCATTCATCATCATGACAGTGGAGAGACGATAAATAATCGCCCGCAAGCAGCTCCCTAAAGCAGCCATTCGTCACACGTCTAAATGAAACCACGTAAGGAACGACGCAATCACACAAAAGCGCGTTAATGCTGTGATCCGGAGCGGCCGAGTGCTTCTCTGTTTAAGTGTGTCGTGATGAGGGGAACCTCCGGGTAAGAGGGTAATGAGGTTGAGCAGAGCCTGTCTTAGTTGTTCAGCATCAGTACACTACAGTATGGGAAGCACGCATCGAGTACTCACGACATCAAAGAGCGCAAAGCCGGGGTACCATTTCCAAGATCAATAGGGAGATCATAAATTAAAAATCACTTTGGAGGAAGAAGGCCTGTGGATGTCTTTGCAGTTCGCAGCCTTTTGCAGCATGAACCAGCGAGCTGCTCTGCAAACTTATCAGGCTTTAATTAGTTTTTAGAAATGAGCCGAGTGTTTGGCTGTTTGTTTGAGGACGGAGCAGTGAGATTTGGGCTCGCGTTTATTGCTGCAGAGTGTGTCAAAGAGCTTACGCTTTCTTGGAGTTATAACTTCAGATCAAACTTAATATCAGAACTGTCCAATGACAGAAATCTGCTCACATATTAGAAAAAAAATGCAACTTAGAATTTAAGAATATGCCCAAGAATCATCCCATTTTCTAATTTTCAGCATACTTCTGATAGTAAAAGTGTCAGACCTTTAAAGTCTCTGGTTAAATATATTTTTGATGCCGTATATAAATAAATAAAAAGGGAGGAAATAAAAGCAAAATGGCTGAAAGGGAAACATAAAGTTAAAGAAAATTAAAGTGGAGTGGGGATTGAAATTCTGCTGCTGTTACATCAGAGAAGTATAATAAAGGAGAAGTCAGTGCCGTGATGGCAACTGCGGAGAATATTGATGTTTTTAAGGTGAAAATAAGTTTGGTAGGAAGTTAGACCAACTTTTCCTGCAGTGTACTAATGCTGAAATCCTGTGAAAATAGTAGGCCAAAAAACGACTTAATGAAATACAGTTTACACGTCTGAGACGGTGTTCATGTCTGTTTCTGTCCTGCAAACTTAAGAAAGCTCTGGAGCTTCCTGAGTGAAAAACTATTTTTTTATATATCTCTTATTGTTGTCTTGGCTCTGAAACTGGGAGAACATCTGTCTCTGCCAGGCCTCTGCAGCAGGTAAAAAACATTGTTAACAAGCTAACACAGTGTGAAGCTGCCATCAGAAGTGTCGTGTTTGCATATTGCCGACAACCACCAAACCACACGAGGTCACAGAGAGACGACACATCACACCAAACAAACCACAAAGCCACGGCCTGAGAGTACAGTGCCTGTGGGGCCAGCAACAGGACACAGTGTAATTTAATTAGATTTAAATGCTTTGCCCTTGGAACAGCCTTGAATCACATACATTAATTACTGGGGCTCTGCTACAGTATGTGTGTGTGTGTGTGTGTGTGACCCTGACTAATTTATTACATTTGGATTGTTCCCTCTGAAGCTTCTGCCCTCTACAATCAGAGGTCAGTTATGTCGTCACCTTGACATGTTTATGGCCGGTCTGAGACTGAACCTTACAGGTGCTGGGCCCCCGCAACACGAGGCCCACTGAACTGAGAGTGAAATCAGACGAGGTTTAAAACCACAGAAGACAACTGGAGCCACAACTGTTCCAACACATGCTGCTGTATATTTAAAATATGTTTGGTAATTGAGAAAAATGCCAGGATATGATTCAAAGATTGGCTCACGCGCCAAACTAAAGCTGAAGAAGGCAGTTTTGTTTTTGTGGTTTCATGGGAAAGGACCTCAGGTGGACATACGCAGACAGAAAGCACCCAGCAGGGCAACAGGATTTAATCCTCACTCTCATACCAGTCAGCAAGCTGAGGTTCAATTAACACCCCAGTAAAAAAAAAGTCAGTACAGGACAGACACTAAGCAGGCCCGATGTGGGTTAAAGAGCGAGGGAGTAGAAGTTTATCACGATGTTGGAGCTCTGTGGCTCCAGTTTAAAAATCTCCCATATCGGTGAGATCAAGCTTATAAGATGTCTCCTTCATTAAAACTAAACTCGCTCTGTTTGGTGTCGATTTCATTTAAAAGCTGGAATCTCGAGTCCCGGCGATCAAAAGGGACGCACTAAAATGTGCCTGTGGAGCGGCCTCCTTGAATTAACCAGGGCTGAAAGGTGAAACACACTCAACTGCTGCCTGAATGGGGCCTGACGACTGGTTGGAGGAGGGTGGAGGCTATGCATTGTAAAGGGAGGGGGGGCAGATTTTTCATCTCATTACCCTTAACCCCCCCCCCATCTTCTCCCCTCTTCCTGACCCCCTACTAGACAAGCAACGGCTGAAGCTGACACCCCCCCACCACCGCCACCGCCACTCTGCATAAAATACTCCAACGGCTCCTGCCAGGCCTCCTTCCACCTACAGCGGCTCACGTCACAATCGAGCCATCAGGACTCAGGAAAAGCTTCTCAACAAGGACCAAAGGCTCAATCAACACAGCACGCTGTCCAGGACCGCAGCCAGGATTTTAGGTGGCGAGTCAAAAGACCCACCAACAAGTGTTGACTAACAATCAACCGTACTCGGTAAAAGGGAAGATTTAAACAAAACGATCAAAAAATAAAAATGTTCTCACTTTATTCTTTTTAAAAAATCTGGATGTTGTGTCAAAGCACATAAAAGCCTTAAAAACAAATTAGATACATGTTAATTAGTGAGCTTCAGTGGTGCTGTTTCCAGTCTTTATGCTAAGCTAAGCTAACCAACTTCTTCTGCGAATCACAGTGTGGTTATGTATGATGGGACAGTAACACTAGCCACCCAAAGTTGACTGGATGCACGTACAAACAAATGACTTCTTGGACTTATAATTAGCATATAAGAGGAGATAAATCGAGATTTAATTTCACTGTGTCTTTAAGATACACAAAAATATCCACCATATACTGTTATCCAATCAAATTTAAACCCCAACCCTGGGTACTACACTGTCGAGCTTTAGAAGTCAAATTAGTAGCCTGCGGGGTAAAACATGCCACGAAGGCTGAGACAACTTTAAAGCTCCTCTAATCACCAAAAACATTCAACCGCCGCTCGGGGAATTTTCAGTACACGGTGACAAGAGACTGTCGGCGGATTGATGGTCGGTTTGGGATAAAAAGCTCCTCGCCTTCACCAGGTTATTGTCGGTCCCGATGATGAGAAAACCACAAAATGAAAACACATTTCAACAGCTCACGTATGACAGAAAACCTACATGCAAAGTGCACTCTCAAGAGGAGGGGAGGGGGGTGGACAGCATGCCCAAACTCCTACGCAGCAGATTTGCTGTTATCTGAGCAATGCTAATGCAGTCAGGCAACACAAATAACACAGAAGATCATAACGCGCAATTATCAATTCCCCCGTGTGCAAGTATGTGGATGCATGTTTGTGTATCCATTTGTTTCAGAGCAGAAAAATAACAGGCCAAATGAATATTCATGTCTCCGACCTTGTTTGAGAAATAACGAACTCTAACTAGATGTTTCATCTTCCTCTGCAGAACAATTAAGCTTAAGTAGCTAGGAAAGAAAAGAACAAAGGTCAGCTGTAACGATAAACACGACACCGCCTAATTCGTACAGTGCCCGTGAAGTCGATAATGAAAACTGCTTGTGTAGCTCAATGTCAGCCTGAGGATTTCCATCCAGAGGAGTCAGAACAAACCCACAATCTCTCTCCTGATTTCTCCATTCAGGAGGAAAGCTGACTATGATGGAGAGAGGCCGTTCGTACTCATTTGCGGCGGACCCTGCCACGGCTTCCCCCCGATGACACTTTTCTGCTGTATCGAAGGAAAAAAAAATAAAAACCCCACAAGACAAGGGCATTCCACGGATTCTTCCACTATAGTGAATCGGCTTTAGAGCGGCAGAAAAGGATCTGAACTCTTCCAATCAGAACATTTGCATCTCAAAGGAAAACTGCTGTCAGCGCGGCAGTAAAGAGACATTAGCATGCAGAGACGTGACCGAGCATGAGGCCGTTATTCAAACGTGCCAATAGACTTTTGATAGATATTGGATAGTGAGCATCTAGCAGCACAATAACCACTTTGTCATTTCTTTAAAAAAGCTTTGTAACAAAGTTTGACACGAGTCCTAAAGACACTGGACTGTTATATTAACTTGTCCGGTTTGAACGCTGTCACAGAGACAAGCTGGATCTGTTCGGATCGACAAATGAGAGAAAAAATCCTCCTGCATGTGAGCGAATAGTAAAAATAGTGATTTTAATTCATTCAGTGCTGGCGTACTGTGAAAGCACAATCGTACCCTCATACCAGCTCATGAGGAAACATCTGTTTTATTAGCCCGATACCCTCCTGTCAGTGTTAATATGAACTAGACGGTGACGAAACATCTCAAACTGCTGCACGCTACGGTTCACCACCTCCACCAGTCACACCTCTCACCCTCCAGTCTTAACAGCCTAATGTTGACAGTTTGCACGGCAGAGTTGAAGCATATGAAACCAGGTCACTGTGAAATCTCAGTCTGGTTCGCCGCTAAATGAGCGCAATGTAGCGGAAAGGTAGTGGCCTGTTAAATAAACATAATCTGTCACGTACACAGCATGAGAATCCATGTTCTCGTACGGATTTCTGTACGACAGCGGAGATCGCAATTATTTTTGCCTACTGTACTAATACTGTCAGACAGGCCCTGAAGATGAAGGTGAAGATTTACACCACCTGTCATTATTCATATGGGTTTAATTAAAATGATTCAAAGCTCAGCCATGTTCATATTTTTAGCTATTTACCCACTACTTTAACCATTTGACCCATGTATCTGTTAACCTTTTAGCCAGGATTTTTTAAGGGTTTTCATGACCATTACAGTGAACTATTCCAACTATTCTTCCATTACTAATTGCCATTACATCCATATTTTCCGAGAAGGGCTAAATCTCTGGCAACTGGACTTGATTACAGATCCGTGAAGACATCTCACCTCTCATCCAAGAGGCTTTTTCAGCTGCGAAGTCACCAGATTTAACACTTCTCGAAGAAAGATGACCTGGATGACTGAGAACTTTCACGGATGATATCCACTTATTTAATTTATTAACATTTTCTAGTCTAACAACTAGCTGTTGTTGCTCTCTAGTGTTCAATTTGTACATATTTGTTGTTGTTTTTTTAAAAATAAGTTACTCCACAATCTTTCCACGTACCCCCTGGCAACTAAAGAAGTTCCCCCCGAGGTTCTCCCAGTTGGGGGACTATATATTGTTTTATTATCCGTTCTTAGTCAGTGATTCACTGAAGGGAAGATTTTAGTGCCTGCATCAGACTGTACAGTTTATAGGTTAATTCATGGACGAAACACAGGCCAAGTGACACTGTAGTGAAGACAGCAGCACCAGGGCAAACAAGTGGACACAAAGACAGATGGGGAGGGGGGCAGCAGACAGAGCAAACTCCCATTGTCTGCTGGGATAGAGGAGACAATGCAGGACAACGCTGAGATACATACAAGCACCACAAGGTCTCACCCCAGCGATGCACCAGCCCTAATCCCAAATACGATTTCCCCTCCTAACACACGGATGATGTCATCTCTCCACCTCTTCCTCCTCCTCCTCCTCCTCCTCCTCACACACTCACCCTACCTCATCTCCTCCGGACCTTCAGTGCAGCCAAGCATAGAGGAGCGAGGCCCACAGGAGGATGTTGTGCTACTGAGAAACAAGAAATCAGATACCCTCTGAGCACATCTGTGTCACAAATCAAAGAGCTTAAAGGGGACACCGTCGTATCACCGCGAGTTTTCAACTCTCAGGTGCCTCTGAAGTCTGTCACATGCGTGACCGGACTTTATTCTTCATGAAATCACCGCAGATGGAAAGTTTATATCTGCGGTCAGGTGTCGGCTGACTTGGCTGCATGTGTTGTAAAAAAAAACGCTTACAGAGTGAAAGCAGTCGGCAGGACAGGTCACTGTGTGAAAGCCTTACATGCTCCACTGGAAAGAGGGAGAGGGGGACAGTTGCTCTTTAGAACTTTATGTGCCTCCCCTCCCCCCCATCTTCACTCCACAAAAGGGACCTTACCCCTCGTCCCCACCCACAAGGAATTTCTCAGGCATTGCTGGGTTCACCATGACAACTGGGTGCTTAACAAAGCATTTCTCTTAGGCATTCTTCCTTTCACAGGGGAGGGGTGGAGGGGACAACAGTCAAAGGAGGGAGAGACAGAGGAGAGGAGGAGGAGGAGGGGGAGGGGGAGGGTATATAGAGAGGGGTGGGGGTAAAGAGGGAGGGTGGAGGAGCTTGAAATGATGGGAGGGAACAGCGGAGGTTGCAGGGGTTAGAGCTATAGACCCGGGTAGATAGGAGAAAAATGGGAGAATGGTGACAGGCAAACAAAAAGAGGGAAAGAGAAACAGGATCAAGGTGATAGGTGATGTTAAAGGCAGAAAGGAGAGGAGAGACAGCGCTACAGACATTCCAAGCGAGCCCGCAAGTGTGACTAACGCCATCCAGCGAGGCACGGTGAATCAAAGGATGACTCTAGTCGTCCCAAAAAAAAAAAAAGAAAAACTGACTTGACTTTCAGTCCTATAAAGCAACCATAAGCAAAACAGAAATTAATCAACCGTAAAGAACACAGAAATCCAAAGGTACACTCCGCTTGAGTGAAATAATTACATGATGGCGAGGAGAAAAGCAATCAGAGCGGTCCAGCTGTTGGAGGCCACACACACAGAAATATACCAGATTTGGGGAGCTCGATGGGCTAGTGTTACAGAAGGCAACCCCCTGAGAAAGTCCCTCCACAGACAGCTTAAAGGTTTAATAGATTATAATGAAATTACCCAGGCTGGTGAATGTCTTGTCTCTAACTTACACCGTTAAGGCTTTTTCCATTAAAATTCCAGTCTTGTAGCATAATGTTATGCAAGGACGGCGACGGGCGGGGGGCAAAAACACGCTCAACCACATCGCTATCAATCCTGTGTCTGATCGCACAAGCAAAACTGAGCATCTGAGTATTGAAAACAAGTTTCACCTCAGACATATTTGACAGTGTGGTGGTGGTTTAACCTTGGAGCAGCCGCAGCCACTTCAGACACGCACTTAAAACTTAAAAGGGCCCCTGGACAGTGAGTGGACAGAGAAAATTATCTGCTGTCCACTATGTAATTTAAGCATCTGTACGACCTGCAGTGTGATGTGAGCTGAATCAAACTGCCGTCATTAGTTGCGGCAGGAGGCGTGTTTGTCTGTTACATCTCTGCATTGACGTTGGCAAAGTGAGGACGGGGGTTGATATTGGCTTCGGCTCAGAATATGATTAAAAAGGACAAAGTGTCCTGATGGCATAGCTGTATTTATGTATCCGATACATATATATGCCACGGGGGAGGTT
The DNA here is from genome assembly GCA_023373845.1 of Nibea coibor. Lineage (NCBI taxonomy): Eukaryota > Metazoa > Chordata > Actinopteri > Sciaenidae > Nibea > Nibea coibor. The sequence continues at coordinate 7,207,870 of CM041734.1, forward strand.
CAAATTTGAGCGTGTCGCTCCTACAGAGGAAACATATAGCACAATAGTGATAAAATTACAAAGGCAACAACAAATTGGCCTCGTATTCAAAACTACAAAGTATAATAAGGTGTTCAAAACTGAGGTATAATTAAGGATTAGTTATACTTTCTATAGGGAAATTAACCAAGGTTTCAGGATGAAAGGAAAAAGCAGGGGGAGGGGGGAAATCGTTGCCAGCAAATGCAAACACCTATTTATGCAGGCTCACGCATGCCTGGGAACAGTAGATCAGCCCCTGAGTATGTCAACACAGGTCTGACAGATCCCAGGATACAGATGCAGAAAATTTAATCCCACAGACGACAGACAGTTTCCCACTCTGCTGTGTGGACACAATTCATAACTCAGGTGTGACACGTGACGAATATTATCTTCATATATGTATTAGTTTGATCTTCAGCACGGCAGACAGTGAGCCAACAGACCTCAGTACGACAGCAATTAATTCACACATATGACTTTATCATTCTCCTTCCATCCATTTAGCGCAGAGGCAGGCCCAACGCCAACACACCGCTGCTGTAAATCTGACTCTTAACTGGCTAACATAATTAAATGGTCATAATAACTCATTTATGCCTGTGCGCACAGCCGATACACAATAAGGCGGCAGGATCGTTGCGTAATGTGGCTGTCAGATGCGTTTTTAAGTGCCTGCTTGTGGTTTTGAACGATTACAGAGCCAGTCTGAGACGCAGTATTCTCTGCTGAGAGGAGGGGGAAGTGTCATTTCTACTTTTTAATACATCAAATAAAAAAAAAAGGGTGATTAGCACATTTATGAACACACTTAATTGCCAGTGGCTCTTTCAGTCGCCAAATTATAGACATACAGCAAATTGAACCCACCTGACCACGTTTATAACTGTTAGTCTGAGTCCTTTATCCCCTTTGCGATCCATCTTCTCAGTACTTAATAGGTCATTTATAATGCTTTTGTATGGCTTCTTTACTTTGAGTGTTTTTTGAGGACTGACTAAGGAGGAGGAGGAGGAGGAGGAGGAGGAGGAGGGGTGGGGGTTTAGATTATTTAACTATTTATGACCACTTCCGCTCGCAGTTCTTTATGCATATTGTCTCTGATCATTCTAGACTGTAACTAACAGTGTTTGTTCTTCTATTTATTATGCATGTGTTAGCTGGGTGGCGAACTGCTTTGATGCATTTGCTGGATACATAAAACTATACCCGTTTGAATTCAGTACAAACATTTGAGTCAGTTTTACTCAGGCTGTGCTGCTTTGGATTTGAAAGTTTAGCACGGACCACTTAACTCAGTTTAATTTGCGCCTCAGGTAGCATGATGGTTAACAATTATCTTTATGGTGCGTTTGATGTCAGTACAGAGGAGGAGGCTCCGATTACCTCCAAGTTGACTCTTGGACAGAAGATAAAGCTGTCCAAGAAGCATATTTAGGTCAAATATCAATAAATATTCTAACATTTCTTCCTTTTATATCTCATTTTAAACTGTCAATCATATTATATTCATATTTTCTGTGATAAACATGCAGTTAGCCGCTTCATAAACAGCATTAGGTAAAAGCGTTTATCTGTTTGAGGTGTAACTAAACCTTCAAACCACATTTTTCAGAAGAAAACTAACATTTTGGGGTAAAGTATTTGAATTCTACAGAAGAAGAAGAACTAGCTGAAACCCAACTACTGCATTTGAATTTCCCTGCTGGCTGATCTGAATGAAGGTGATGTATATGATGGCAGCTGACGTCACCAACCAACCCCCGACTCCCTGCCCCCTCACAGAAAACCAACATCTCCAGACAGACACCTGCACCAGAGGCTTAGCTAACGTTACAACACACGTAACACATGAAACTTTTACAAACGGCCATGAGCAGGTCGACATTGCCTCATATGTCAGACACTATGTAACCACAAGGCCACACTTCCTGTTGTGGTTTTCCTTCCTTCCTTCCTTCCTTCCTGCCTTCCTTCCTATTGAGGTTCAGTTATAAGTATTTGCTGTGCATCAGGACGTTGGGGGCATTAAATGTGTGTGTATGTGCGTTCCTGAATTCAACTTTAAGAATCTCATCCTAATCTGTAAAGGCTACCTTCCCAAAGCCACTCCACAGGAAACACTAAACGCGTAGCTGCATCAGGGCCGTTGCATCTATTTCAGTGTGAAGTGCACTCCTCAAAAACGATGTTAATCACAGTCCAACAACATACAAAAGAGCCCATCAAAAATCGTCCATCATATGGGGCCTCTTAAACGGCAGCATAAAGAGAGAGATAATGGGAAGACTTGGGAGGTCCCTGGAGGAAGAAGCCTTTGAAAATTGGGGTCAGCAGCATCTATTGGAGGAGCTCATCTTCCTACCCCAGCTCCTCCTCCGACAGCCCCCCCGTCTAATGACTTTCCTGCTCTGTTACAGTACGACTGTATTTTCCAACACGTTCCCAGTTTATACAACCACAGCTTAACTCGCCCCCCCTTCCCCCACTGTCCTCCTGCCTCCCTCCGTCTAACTCTGTCTCCTGCAGGGGTGCTGACACATAAACCCCAGCAGGTGCGGGACGCGCTGGGGAGACACAGCCTCTAATTGGTCCGCGGTGGAGTCACAGCTGTTGCCCCCAACCACAGCCTGGTATGAGCTCTAGCGCCTGCCCCTGAATCGAAGGCTCCCTATTGTTCTCCAGAGAGAAAAAGCTCAGCTCCAATCCATTTGAACAACTACCCACTCTAACCATACAGTATCAGCTACTCAGGTCCAACTCATCAACGAATATGAAAGCACTTAAGGCTGTCAGTCACAGAATTGACACATCCACCGTCTCCTTCAGCCGAATCAAAGAAATCCCAAGGTTCCTACCAACTTTAATCCTCGCTGTTCTCGTTCAGTATCTGATTTCATCTTTAACCTTGATGCCCAATCTCTTAATAACATTGCCTGGTTCTTTTTCCTTCTCTCCGTGCCAAGGTCAAAGAGAAGACAGATTTACAGCGGATCACACTGCGTCAAATAAGCTCCTAACAGAGGGTAACAACAACACCCCCCCAAAGACACACACACACACACACACACTCTTTCTCTCTCTCTCTGTGGGTGCAATTCAAGTTCAGTCACATTTCTTGAACAAATAAAACTCTGTAATTTGTGCAGGCATGCAAAATTAAAGATGAAGGGAACACGGGCAGTTTAAGACATGCAGGTTAGGAGAGACACCACCAGCAGTGAGCATTAAAAGCAAATACGTCCGAACCAGTGAACCAAACAGTGATTTACATTTCCACCTGCTTTTGTTGTACACTGTATTGAAATACACCAGCATCCTACGGCCTTAAAGAGCTGGGGGAGTGATTCAATTTCAGCCTCTCTGTCAGATTAGAACAAGAAAAACAAGCCGGTAAAACAATACAACACTTAAAGAACATCAACTCTTAAACCTGACTCTAAACAAGCTATAGAAATAGACTATAATTGAATTAGGTCTTTCATTGTATGGTGGAGGGGGGGGCAATTATGGGGCATGATCAGCCTGCCCACTGGAGTGTGGATCCCACAGGATACAGACGTGCTCAGACAAAAAGCTATTTAAATCTCGACAATAGACCGAGCTCAATCAGTCTTGTGTAAACAAGAAAGCTCCTTAATGAGGGGTCCAAAAAAAAAAAATTACAGAGGCCCCCTCCAACATTAACCAAATGAAACAGAATTTAAATACTTAACGCATCTTTGTGACTCAGTACTTGGAGGGGAGTGGCTTACAAATATCCTGCAGTGAATAGTAATCCTGCTTCATGAATATTTCTATTATAGAGAAATCGCTCTGGAACACTGAAGCCAAGAAAGACATACTTAAGTCATCATCACCTCCATTATCCGGTGAAGTGAAGCGAAAATGTAAATGAAGACACAGGACATGTTAATGGAAGTAGAGTGGGAATACACCTCACTGAGGCTGTTATTCACTCACAGGGTGGAGTCTGCAATTACAAAGAGTTATCTAACACTCTCACCTGACACTGAGATCCTCATGGAGGCCTCCAGGGGCCGGTTGTTATCCAGGGCCTGGCTTAGCTGGATCTCTCCCGTGCTTTGGTTCAGGAGAACTAAGTTCAGCTCGTTCCCCACCTCGAAGCTGTAGTGGAGCTGATCGGAGACGTCGGGGTCATGCGCTGGGATGCGTCCGATCACCCCGGTCGGGAAGCTGCTTGATTTGTCGGTCACGTAGTTGTTGAAGATGATCTGGAAGTTTTTGAGCACGGGCACGTTGTCGTTCTTGTCGACGAGTTTGATGTGGACTGTGGCGCGGCTGACCAGAGGGGCGGAGGTGGCCTGGACCACGATGACATACTCAGACCTTGTCTCATAGTCCAGGTCTATCAGTGCAGTCAGTTCTCCAGAGAAGATGTCCAGCTGGAACACCTCTGGGATGTTTCCCTCCACGATCTGGTACATAATCTGAGCATTGCTGCCTTCATCGGGATCCGTGGCTGAAATATGTGCAACCACGAGGCCTATGGGGCTGTTCTCCTCCACCATAATGTCAAACTCATCTTTCTCGAACACAGGGGGGTTGTCGTTCACATCTAGGATTGTTACATGGATGTTCACTGGTGTTTTCAGAGCAGGAACACCTTTATCCACAGCGAAAGCCTGCAGGCTATAAACAGGCACATTTTCTCTGTCTAATCTGCGCAGCGTGCGAACAATGCCTGAGGTGGATTCAATTATGAAATCTCCGTCACCATCCTCCCCACCCTGGAAGGTGTAGAAGACACGACCATTAAGCCCAGAGTCTCTATCAGTGGCAGACACCTGGACCACGCTGGTGAACACAGGTACATCCTCCATAACAGAGCCCACATAGTGGTCTCTGAGGAAGCGGGGGGAGTTGTCGTTGACGTCATTCACGAGTATCTCCAGGTAGGTCGTGTCAGACTTCTGTGGGATGCCGTTGTCCCGAGCGGTGATGGCCAACGTGTAGGAAACCTGGTCCTCGTAGTCCAGCTCCATCTGTGTGGTGACGGCTCCTGTGTCCGGGTCGATGTCAAACTGCGGGATGCTGTCGTCCATGAAGTAGGTGATGCGTGCGTTCTCGCCTGTATCTTCATCTGTGGCGCTTATCACCACAACAGTGGTGCCCATGGGCCTGTCCTCATTGATGTTGACGGTGTAATGCGAGCTCTGAAACACAGGCCGGTGTGTGTTGGCGTCTGTGACGTTAACGAACACTTTAGCTGTGTCAAGGCGCGTACCATCACTTGCAGTGACAGTGAGGACATATTGCCGCTCCAGTTTGTAGTCTAAAGGCAAAGCCAGTGTAATGAGCCCCCCTCCGCTCTGACTCGTGATGGAGAACCTGTTGCGGGTGTTTCCACTTGATATCTGATAGGTCACCACACTGTTAATGTCCTGATCCACAGCTGACACCGTCACCACGCTGGTCCCCACGGCTGCATCCTCATTCAGTCTCATGTAATACGCCTTCTGAGTGAACTCCGGGTTGTTGTCGTTGACATCTAGGATAGTCATGCTAATGCTGGCTGAGGATGACATGACAGGGTAGCCGTGATCGCGGGCCTCCACTCCAAAGTTGTAAAAGTCTACGCTCTCCCTGTCAAGCTCGGCTGCCACTACAATCCACCCCGTGCTGTTGTTGATGGAGAAGGGGAAGTTTGGCGTGGTGTCAGTGAGGCTATACTCCAGCTTGGAGTTCTCTCCAGAGTCTGCATCCACTGCTTGGATGTGGATGATGGAGTAGCCAAGCGGGACGTTCTCCAGCACGGTGGCCTGAAAAGGGGTGCTGACAAAAATTGGGGCATTGTCATTAACATCCAGCACCTGCACTGTAACCAGGCCACTGATGTTGGACAGCGGAGGACGTCCTCCATCCTGTGCTCTGATTCTTAGAGTGTATTCTTTGTTAGCCTCGTAATCCAGGTGGCTCACCAAGTCCATTTTACCCGTCTGCGCGTCGATATAAAACTGTCCCCTGGTGTTTCCACTCATGATGCTGAAGTGGACGACAGCATTGCTCCCTCTGTCCTGATCTGTCGCGGTGACCTGCAGGATCTCTGTGTTGGGGGTCATGTCCTCCGGCACCTGGACCACATAGCGTTTCTCGCTGAACTGGGGAGCGTTATCATTATCATCCTCAACCACAATGTGAACAGTAGCTGTGGCGCTGCGGGGCCCGGGGTCACGACCTTGATCATTTGCCTCAACTAGCAGCATATAGGCTTCCACCTCCTCCCTGTCAACCAGACCTTTGGTGCGGATTACCCCCGACCTTGAATCAATCTCAAACACATCATTGGTCCCGTTACCGTTGATGATACGGTAAAGGATGTTACCGTTGACAGGTGCGTCCCCATCTGTGGCCCTCACAGTTAACACCTCATAGCCGATTTCTAGATTCTCCCTGATGCTCTCCTTATAATCCTGCTGTTCGAACACCGGGTCATGATCGTTGGTGTCACTGACTGTGATGGTGAGGGTGGCCATGGCTGTACGTCGAGGCGTGCCATGGTCCACCGCGGTCACGCGGAACACATGGGTGTCTTTCGTCTCTCGGTCCAGCACCTCCACTGTGGCCACAGCACCACTGGCCGGGTCCACGGCAAAGAGGTTGTTGGAGCGGCTATCAAAGAGGGCTTCAATGAAATACTCCAGCCTGCCTGCCTCCCCTTCATCCGCATCCACAGCTTTCAAAACAACAACAGGAGTCCCAGCTGGCTTATTCTCTGCCACGGCCACTTGGTACATTGGGGGCTGGAACTGGGGGCTGCTGTTGATGCTTCTCCTCCTCCTGCTGCTCACAATCCCTGAATCAGACTGAGCTGCCTTTTCTAACAGCTTCCCTAGGTGGCCCTGTCTAAAGGGGCCCTGGCCCACACGCCAGTGGATAGAGATGAGGTCGGTTTTAGTGCTCAATCCAACTCCTGTGAGCACATCGCAGAGCAGGTCTAACTCCAGAAGTGTGTCCTGCCTCCAGCAAAGCGTCTCAGACACAAACAAGTCCCCCTCAGAGAAGTAAAAGTCACGGCTGTTGGAGACTTTGCAGTGGATCGGTGCTCCTGGTAGCAGACCTCCCACTGAAAATAAAGCAGAGCCAGCTTGGCGGCACTCTGAGCGGTGTTGGCTGTGGCTGCTGAACAAACTAAGGACCTCCATGTCCCACTGTGGTTTTCTTTTACGCTTGTTTGAACAGTTCCTACCGTGAACATGGACCTCGTACTGGCTGGTGAGGAGGTGCCTGTAGCCGGAGTCCGTGCAGTCAGACACAGTGTACACGGTGAAGGGGTTTGAGCGCAGCGAGGTGCACTTTACGGAGTCCGAAACAAACACAGTGCCCGCCGCCGCGTCCGTCTCCAAAAACCGCTCCGTGAATTTAGGAGCGAGTACCTGATCCAAAGTACACCGCGCGCCGCGCTCCACGCCGGCCACCACTGTCCTTTCCCCCGCATCCTCACTGATGTGCACGGTGTAACAACGCACCAGCGGCGCCAGTTTACACAACCAGAAGACCAACAACAAATCCCATTTAAAGAAGTGCATCGCTCCTCAGTTTGGGTTCAGTCTCGGGTCTCCGGAGTCGTGGATATCTTGCAGCTCCTTATTCCTTTAAACTTTCCGCCTGTGAGTTTCCCTTTGTTGCAGAGGAGCCATGCTCTCAGCGGGCGCACTTCTCTCCGGTCACTCTGGCTGATTTTAAGAGAGGTAAACCCGCAGTAACCTTGGCCGGAGCAGCTCACACATACACACACACGCTCACACACACACCGCCGGCAACAACAACAAGCAGCGGCAGCAGCAGCAGCACCTCCGCTCGGTCCGCACAACTCCACTTGAATGGTAAAAAAAATGGCTCCTGCTCCCCCTGCGCCTTGAGGCTCCTCATTATCATAAACCTGTGTGTGTGTGTGTGTGTGTGTGTGTGTGTGTGTGTGTGTGTGAGGGAGAGAACAGCTCTGTTAGGGGTCTGAGGACTTGTCAGGATGACAGAAACCCTGCCACCGGAGATAAATGGTAACTTCCTAAAAGCTTCATTTATTATCCTGATCTGAAAACAACTTCCATTAGTTCACTTGACAACATTGTATTTAATTATCTTATTTTCTTTGGCGTGTTTGAACGTTACTCACACAACCCACCACTGATATTGCTCTCAGCCATTCAGGCAGTGTTATCTCCACAGTGTGAGGATAAAGCACCCCAACTTGGCAGAGAGATCTCGGAGGTTATGTACCCAAAACCTTAACTCCATCACTGACAGTCAAGTCTACCACTCACCTCCAATAAGAGTTTGACCTTGTTGGAGGGTTGTTCATTCACTAGCTCTGCCAAAAGTGGATCATTTTAAACCAGTCTGAAGTCAGACCAAGTTGAATTTGTGTGTGTTCACCAGCAGATGTGCTCTCCTTCTCTGTTAGGTCATGCTTTGGTCCATGTAGGCAGGTACACTGGAGCCTTTCTCCGTCAGTTTAAAATGCTGGTAGCTCACAAATAAAACAGGGAAGTGGATGAACACTGAGCTGAAGAAAACTGCTGTGAAACTCGACGTGCTGGATGTCACTGACACCCAGTGGACGAGCTGCAGACACGCAGCCTCCACCGGCGCTACAGTCATTATTCATGCCGCTCACCGCCTCACTACAGCGTCTCCATCCCGCTGATGACATTTGCATTTCAACCAATGCAAATGTCATCATGTTGTTGTGTTGCATGAATAATCGGGGCTTTTCTTCAGCCCCTGTTAAATATAAATCTGCTCGAAAGTCTTCACACTCTACATCCGCTTTAAAGGACTTCTGCATTTGTGGCCGAGAAGCAGAGGATCATTGTTGACCTTGCAAACATCAGCTGCCCGACTGCAAAACATGTTAAAGTATAGAGTTAAAATGAAAAATGCATTAGAAGAGAAATGTGAGCAGTTTGTTCATTTACATACATCAAAATGTTATCTAGATGTGCTTTTCCTTCCCATACCATGTTTTATGGGAACAATAAAATATTTACTGACAATGACAGGGACTGAAAAGGGACAAAGTAATTAATTAATGAACAGACAGAATTATGATAAAGTAGACAATACCAGCTATTTATCTATTATTATTATTACTATTTATCAGTACCAGCACTTTCATATGCATCTCTTCTTAGCAACAGAGACCCAAAACATTTGTCACTAATTACAGATGCTTTGATAAAAGTTAAGTAAAATGGCAAGAGTGAAACGACAAAGAGGAACGACTTAAAATCACCTTATAAAGTGGAGCTATAACTATACTCACTGATACATCTTAATGTGCTTTATCATTTTATTTTGTGTTGGCTTATTTTCTAGTGGAGGTGATGGATTTTGTTTATGAAAAGTGCCGTACACATAAAGTCTGACTGATTATTATTATGATCTGTTTACAGGCTCCACTTACGGGTGCTCACAGTTACAGCTGCAGACAGATTAACACTTCTGATCTACATTATATAGAGCTAAAAGATGTTTAAGAAGGGGACTCACGATACCTGCAAAATGAAGCACGTCGATGAGAAATGAAGACAAAAAAAATAAAAAATACGAGCGAGAGAAGCTTTTTACTGTTTTTATTGTTGCTGGAGGCTCTAATACAATATGAATCATAAGCTTTACAAAATAAAAACAAAACAGAAATACAACAAAAGATTCCCCTCCAAAATGGAAACAGTCAAAGGTTTCCACTGAGACACAAAGACAAACTGTGACCGCCAATAAAGACATAGTAGGTGAGGAGAGAGAAGTTGAGTAAGCAGAACAGAGGGGGAGACAAACTGTCATGTTATACACAGTGTTGGGGAGTCGGGGTTGACGACGTGGGTGTAATCACCCGGTGATTATAACAGTCCATCCCCATGTTTGATAAGTCTACATTTCCACTCACTGCAGCTCCATGCTCCCACACGGGCTCACATGCATGTGGAATAAAGAGTAAAAACACAAACCAAAGGCCGCCCTCGTGTTCACACCGTTTACATTGCCCGGAATAATGACAGCTATACACGGACAGTAATAATTTTTATACAAATATATCAGGGGTGTCAGAGACAAAAAAAAATATATAGGTGCAAGAAATAAATTTGATGTCCATAATAATGACAGGCCGGCTGAGCCAACGCCACCTACAGCACAATCTGTGTCCGTTTCCTCGTCATGGAGGAAGAGCGCGGACCCGAGATTGTTCATTTAAAACGGACACGTCGGCTGTGAGAACATCTGGGATTATTACTACAATGACCCTCACACCGCAAGATTATCATTAACCGTGGTAATACTATCATTATATTCATAATATGGGTGAGAAGAGAGGAGAGTGGTGAAGAGAGACAGACAGAGGGAGCGTGAGTGAATGGCTTCATGGCAGATGAGATGCATGAAAACAAAAACTCAGAACCAAAAAAAAAAAAAAAGAAAGAAAAAAAAACAAATAAAAAGCTAAGCATTTTCTCCTTTTTTGTTTTTCCACAAATAAACAAGAGTGCAGCACTGAAACAGGCATGGAGGGAGAGACGTAAAGAAACAGAGAAAAGATGGCAGAGATGAGGCGAGAGACAGAGAGAGAGAGAGTGAGAGAGAGTGAGAGAGAGAGAGTGAGACAAAAGAAAAACAACAGTAGCATCTCTAGCTGTGTTTGAGTTTGAGTGCCGACATCAGCTCGCACCGCATGGCATCCTTCTTCGACAAGTCAAGCAGAGGTTGAACATTCCTGTGTGGGGGGAGAGAGACAGAGAGAGAGGAGAGACAGTCAGGGTCAATATGCATGTATACACACCGCACACACGGAGCATCAATGTCAGTCGAGTTAAACGGTTACTTGTTGTCATGCCGTTGAATCGTGCTTTACCATTTTCTCCCACTAAAGGAACAATATGTAACTTTGCTTGTAAACAGCGACATCTAGTGGTTGAAAGCTGGCGTTGCAGTCCAAATTCAAAATACTGGAGTCGTCCCTCTCCCAAACTCGAAGCCAAGAATAACCAGAATCTTCACGTTCTCATCAGCGATGGCGTTTATTTCTGATTAGTGACGTGAAACCAATATTGCTGTGGTCCTTCTGGACTCTAAGCTGACTTTAATCTCCAATATTTTCCTCTGTTTTATGTTCTCGTGTCTGCTCACAGAGCCTTTTAGGTCGCGCAGAATCTTAACTCGGCGATCGTCTTAGTTTGCTTGATTTTCGCGGCTCCGAGTGTCGGCATGAGCCCTGTGCGGTATCACACCGGATCACACAGGAAAAACGAACAGGTGATCTTGTCTGGATGGCAAATTTCAAAAGAAGAAACATACTGACTGCAGTGTTGTCACAAAGCTCATACTTCAGGTTCCCTCATCCTCATTTTATGTTTTAATACAGTAACTATCTCACATATTGTTCCTTTAAATCATTTTTTGTTTCACTTTTACTCTTTCACCAATAATCTGCACTCTGTTTGCTTCCATGCCATAACATAAGGAGGGTGAATACTTATGCTAGTCAGATTTTTCTGTTATGTTATTTCAAAGTGTTTTCTTTAGATAGGACACGTTCAGAATAAACACACCATTTCAGAAAACCTTATTAGGGCAACAAACCAGAAAAACATCAGGAGTAGTGACTTTGTGCTTGGAGTAATCTCGACGTAGTTAGTGTGTCAAATCTGTTAGACTCAAAAAGGTAAACAAACCCTGCACAACAGGCATACACAGATGCTCAATCCTCAACACTCTCATGAGCATGCACGTGTGTTCATTTAGCATACAGTCAGTCACACACACACACTCGAATGTAAGCCTCTATTTTCCCGTTTGTGTCAATTTCTCATAATGATCCTATATAGAGGATCCAGAAATATAATCGTTATCCACATTTAATCACCCCAAGGCACGATTTGGCAGTTAAATGCATGTAATACAAGATGTATGGTTGGCAAAGTTTTAATCGATCACCTGTTTTTTAAGCTTCTGTCTGCTTAGTGCTTGAGGCTTTGCTCACAATATGGAATTGAGTTTGACGTCAAATATAATGCAAAGAAGAGAGAAATACTCATCGGCAACCTAATATGCTTGCACGTAACTTGGCATGTGTTCAGAGCCTGTGAAGGTGGCTTTGTTTAGAGCTTCTTGTACTCCGTTATATCGCCCACTTGTGTCGTTTCTACTGTAAAAATAACACGCAGAGGCTCAATGTGGCTGATAACAATGCTATGAGTGCGTCCACGATGGAGCAGCGCCAACCAAAGTTTGTTAATGTCACTGTGCCAGCCTGTTCTGCATTAATATGAAATCTTATGTACAGCTATGTGCAGGCCGACTGTTTAATAAACCACAAGCACACACGCACACACTTCTCCATGCCACGATGTACCTCTGACCCCTAATCAATGAAGATCTGACGCTGGGTGAGGACCTGCGACAGCTCCTTCTGGAGCTGCCTGTACTTTTGGTTATCAGGCAAAGACTCAATAGATCTGGAGCACAGAGAAGAGAGCAGGGGAGGAGAGGTGACAGGAGGACGGACAGTGAGGAAAGTGGCAGTGGAGATGTAGGACGAAAGGCAACAAAATAAAATGACATTGACAGGAGAGAGAGGGAGAGGGGAGGGAGGAGATGGAGTGAATAGGGGGAAAATGCAACTGAAAAAAAGGGGGCAGCGGAGGTAGAAAATTATAAAGAAATGACAGAAAGGAGATATCTAAGAAAGTCTGTAAGAAAATATCTGTTGAGCAGGTAAACAGACGATACACAGAGGTAAACAGACTCTGCTCTCAGAGTTTCTTCAGGCGCTGCAGACGGGAAGTGCTGCAAAAGGAGAGAGTTAGTCATCCAAACAAATCATGTAGTGTTACCTAAGGTCGTTGACGATGTCCTTGGTCTTGCCAAAGTAGATTTCGTTCAGTGTGGAGCGAATCTTGTTCTCCATATCCTGGAAAGACAACAACAACAACATTCTTAACTTTTAGCACAATTCTTTTCCATTTGTCAACAACGGTCTTATAAGACAGACTGCTTGCAGACATTTTGACTCGCCAAAGCTGGAAAAACACAGTTGGACTTAATAAAAGTAACGACGGCTCAATTCCATCCAGATTCCCTGTGAACCGGTACACGCAACAGGCTGGACCTCCACTAAGTGGAATGCAGCCGTCATTAATACACCTGTAATTATCCTCGCATGACACAAGCTGTGCTGAACAACTGATTGTGAAGCTGATCGCGGCAGCAGAGTTTGTGTGTGTGAAGTTTCAGTTCGGTCAACTAGAGACTAATCTCGGTCGAGGGAGGAAGTGAACAAGCCACTATTACTGTAGTGTCGTCTAATGTAAAACTGCAACAGCAACAAAAACGTGAATAACTTTTTATCTACTTCAGCAAAAAAACATTAAATCCAGGAGATTAAATAATAGTCACTGAAATACCATGAAAATAAATGCAAATTTAAACCCAGTTTTAATTGACGGCTCAATGCCTTTTCAACTGTAAAACACCAAAGACCACACCGACAGTCTTCATATGAGGAAGTAAGACTGAAAACAAGACTAACTACTGTTCTACTATCATTTGAGCTGCACTGCATTAGCCACTAGTGACCTTTCTGCTCAGTGCTCATGTGTATTTATGTTTTATTTAAATTACAGTTACAGAAGTATACAAACTGTGTGACACGTTAAAAATCCACAATCCTCCGCTTCATGACTTTAATTTCATGTTAATTCACCGCCAAAAAACAATTTTGCTGACAAAGAAGTGACTAGGTCCGACTGTATAGAAGGAATTCCACATTTGTTGGTTTATAATGTCATTAAAGCCTTCTAGAGTTTAATTACCACACATCTCTTTCCCACAGGTCCCGCCCTACTCGGCCCTATTAACTCAAACATCCGTTCTTACTCGTGTTCAGCCTGACTAATGAAGGCGTCGCTAGAGCGCACAACACATAAATCAGATTTTAAAAATGACACTTTTATGAAAAATCAGCAGAACATCGGAGAGACAATTCGCTGGTATACTGACTTCAACAAGGCGGCCGATGTTGGCGATGTGGGGTGAGGACTCTCCAACTGTCTCATCTTTTTCCATCTGTGAAAACAATAAACAGCACGTTTACAGATGAGTTTACAGAAAGGCTTGACGTATCAGCAGACATGTCTTCTTCAGTTCAGCTCAACGCTGTACCTGTCTTGTAAGGCTGCCACCCAGGTTCATGGTACCGGAGCCTTCTTTGTTTGTCTGGAGCCACAGCATGACGGTGGAGGTGAGTTTGTAGTGAGCAGTGCGACCGCTGGACTTCTCCTGCTCGCACAACAAACAAGCAGTGAGGCAATACTCCAAATTAAACTTGACTCCAATGTTTGTTGATAATTGTGCACGTTCTCTGTTGCCAATATGTGTAAAGCCAAGCCAACAAAAAGATTTGGCAGGAGCAAGTTTAAGTGTCAACCTGTTTCAAATGAGCTTATTCTCACCTGCACCTCCACCACATGGATGGAGTCCCAACACCCTTTGATCTTTTTGGATCCATCCCCAGCCTTCTTGATGAGAATAACTCCAGCAAAGCCATGATCCAAGTCCCAGAGGTACACGGAGGACACACCACCCTCAAAGTACCTTAAAAAAAAGACAGACATGAGAGGTCACAAGAGGGCGGCTCTCGTGGTTTACTGAAATCTCACAGTGAGATTTCTCGGCTGGTACTCACAGATCTCTGTACTGGTCGAAGGCGTTGTTGGCCTCAACCTCGAGTTTCCTCAGGCGAGATGAAGGCATTGCACCATCTTCAATGGGAGGTTCATACTTATTACTCCACGGGGATCTGATGGATTAAAGCGGATGACAGAAGTCAGTGTTAATAAGTGTCTAACTGAATGTTTGGAAATGAAAAGAGAGCAACACTGTGAATGACGCCCCAAACTTCAATAAATTTAAAATGTTTCTACACTTTTAGGCACTGTCTGTGGTCTAATGATCTGTTCCACAGTTGAACAGTTAGAAACTTGACCTGTAGGAGTCGCCATCTCGGTTGTAATCACAGAGCAGATAGTCTTTCCCCACAGCCTTGTCCCGGGAAATCTTCAGGGGCTGGTCCACAGAAGAGAGGAGGTCCTCACACAGACCGGGCACCTGGACGCAAACATGGAGAGAAAAATAAGACACACACGTTTCCTGCAGCACAGATACCTCGATGTGGGGTAACACATCTTACAGCTCCCTAAGACAGCGGCTTGAAAAGTGTTTTGTTTGTTTTGAGGGTAAGCAGGAGAGATGAGAACAAGCCGTTTTTGTCGATCTAGAAATCCTGTAACAGATGCCAGCTTTTGCTGCTAGACAGCAAACACAAAAGTAGCCTTGTATGTGATAGTCCTATTTTAGGTTAAAAAAATGAACCTTAAGTTCCCATCTCACATTTCAGCTTCACTCAATAAGCAGAGGTTGCTGAGTGGAGCTGGAATAAAATATCAGTGGGAAACATAATATCTAGAGGATAAGGGGGTACAAATTACTTCTCACAGACTGACACGGACGCCCCTCTCTATGTCCTCCTACATCAGAGCATAGACACAAAGGAGGTCCTGTTTTCCCGAAAAAGCCCCCACACCCCTGAAATCACACACACCTGGCAGCTCCGACCGGGTGAGACAAAGGTGGTGGGGGAGAGAGCGGTATGGGGAGAAAACGGAGAATAGCGGAGGAGGAGACGGGGGTGAGACGTGGGACAAACAGGAAAGACGGGAGGTGATTTCAGTTACATCTGAATTGGCAGGGAGAATCCGAGCGGAGATGGTCGAGCCAAAAAGTGCCTGGCAGTGGAGGTGACTGACAGCTGCGATAATAATCACTAACAACCGGACGTAGTGAAATGGGTGAGGAGAGAGCTGATGCCTGGGGAGAGAGGGGTTAAAGGTGAGGGAAGAGGAAGGTGAGCAGGTGGGGGTCTGGCTGTAAGAAAAATACATATACCCACGAAACAAGGTGCCATGGAAACACTGGTCAAAGTGTGATCTGATTTGTGTCTGGTTTAGTCAGCTGGCACTGCTCCGTTGAAGAAAAGACATAGCAACTTAAAGCTGCCTGTAAATTAATCATCAAAGTGCTGCACTGAGAATTTAGAAGCTTTACTTTACTTCCACTCTGTGAACAGAAATATCAGCGTTATACGCTAAAAACAGGACACTGTGATGTGCAGCAACTTTCAGATTTGCACTGCATGACACGCCAGCAAAAAAACCACAGAAGCACCCACATACACTCACTTCTGATGCTAACAAACCCTCTATAGATCTGCTGAAGAACAGAAAGCAGGGCAAAAGGAAATGTATTCACAGTACCGCAGTTTAAGTATAATTAGGTTCCATGACTTGATGTTTCTTTTGCATTTAACAAAAGATAACCCCCAATTTGATCAAGAATGACTGAGCTCAGACAAATACTGTCTACAGACGTGTCTCTACTGTCATTGTCATATGCTTTTTTGTTTCTTGGGAAATTTTGAGGCCAGGTTTCACAATGAGTATTGACTAAAGTGCTCAGTTATCTATTACGGTTATTATGGCGAAACCCCACCGAGGGACGTCACAGCCGTGATGCTGTTTTGGCCCGCCCTCCACTCGAGTTCAAATGCCACCAGGAGCAGAGCCCGACATACTTTGTTAACTTGCTCACAGTTGAATTGTTTTCCTTTGGGCGGTTTTATTTTGAAAATCTTCTGTATTCTCTGCACTGTTTCTGTGTCTGACTGGGCCAGCATCCTCAGTGGAGCCAGGCGGGGAGCCGCTTCTGAAAAGGACTGCAGCGTACCACAGATGGACTGGCAATTTTTGAGTCACTATCCGCTTAAAAAATGTGTTACTGACATATTTCATGTTTTATTTGTTAAAACCTTAATAAAAACACCTCCAGGTCTGCAGCTTACACACGTGTGATTTTAAAACCTGAAATGTCCATAGTGCACAGAGTGAGGAGACAGAATTTTAAGTCTGTTCTCCTTATTTCTAACAAGATAAGACTATTTTTAATAGTTATCAAAACATATCTGAAGAACTCACCAGGTCAATGAGGTCGCTGAGGTTCTTCTCGATCTGCTGAGGAGGCAGACGCCTCATCAAGTCCAGGGCACAGTCCAGCTGCTGGTCACTCTGAAACACACAACCAAGCAGAGACAACAATGATCACACTGGACTGGTCAAATAACAATCAAACACATCAGTTCAAAGCCAGTGCCATGAAGCCAGTGCCAAAAACTGCAGTCCCTTAGACGTCCACTTGAGGCTGTTTCAGTCTCCATAAGTCCCCATGTTAAAATGTCCAACTTTGCAGCAGAAATAAACATGTTTACAGCCTGGTACAAAAAACTCTTTTGGTCTCTATAGCTGATTTCCCCATTCTGCTACAAAATGCAGGTAGCATAATAAAAACTTTTTGTAAAGTGAGACTTATAAAGCCTTCTGCAGTGTAAATAAACATGTTGTACCTATTTAGATCCGATATTATGTCATGCTGTTTATCACCACAGATACAGTAGAAATACAACAGACCCAGATGTAATTGTGCAAAACAACAATTTCAATTACAAAACGGATGAATTTTAAAGTCTTTAAGATTATTGTTTCAGTACCAACAGTATTTTATCTGTGCTACATTGAGCAGTAAGCAAAATTTAATTCATCTAGTTTTTAAAAGGTTTTGATGAATTTCACTGCGACTTTACAGGTGTACCAGGTCTCTCAATCAGTGCTGTGACTGACAAGTCCTTCTGAGCTTGAGTAATACATTCATGCTGAGAGACAATTTGGTTTAATTAAACGTTCTAAACGTTAATTAAGTTCTGCTCTGACACTTTTCTATCCACCCTGACATTTTTATCTGAACATAAAGAGTCTTTAGAAGTCCGACTGTCAAATCAAGTGATTCCACTGTCCCTCTACTGGAAACATATTTCCAAAAGTCAGTGGCTGTGAAATGAAGCCGATGCTCAAGTGCCAAAAAATGCATTTCCTCAAATACCCACTTGAGGCTGGTTACAGAACAAGTCAGTGTCCCCTATGTTAAAACGTCCAACTTCACAGCAGGCAAGAGTTGGATCTGGCTGCAGGTTGCTACGTTTTTTGGCCGCCACCCCTGTGGCCCGCACCGCCTCAGCCAAAACTGACCAACCCGACTCAAATCCTTTAAAGAAAAGGCCTGCTCTGCTTATAAAGAGGTTATTTACAGAATGTAACTTTCAAACTCACTAGTTTTAAAGCTGACTCACTTCAAAGTGCAGTCTGCAGCTTTTTTATGTAGGAAAATATATGTAAATACTGGATCAGTACTCTGGAAAACCGCGCCGTCATAAAATCCTGCCACATTCTGTATGAAGGTATGAGAGGAGTTGCTGTGCAGGAAATCTTCACACCCTTGCAGGCAATCGCTGCTCACTGACTGTGAGATTACAGACACAACATTTTGAGATCACTTCCAGCACAGCAGACTGAACAGCACTCATGATTTGTCATGTGAGGATTTGCAAAGCAAAAATGAAACGGTAATCGGACCCTGAATATTCGGAACAAATTTAAATCGCGTGTCGATGTCCATATCAGTGATGTCAGTGCAGATATCGTCCGTCGGTTGTCAAAGGATGCGTTTCATTTGGATGCGGCAGCGTGAGACTCGTCATGGGGGTGATGGAGCACATTTAAATGGAGCACAGGTGGCATATATGACGCTGATTTGCTATCAGCGGATCAAACACAGCACACAAAGTGGCATTCATAAACTACAGACAGGTAAATGTCACAACACAACCATCATTCAGGACAAACATTGACTTTATCTGTGGATAGATTTTACCTCTTGGCAGTAAAGTACGCTTGGATTCAGCCACGACAAAAAGATTTTGTTTCCAAGACTGTGCTCTGAAAACACGTGGTGTTCGAGCACAACCTGCTTAATTTGCATGGAAACTTCGTCCTCTGCATCAGATGCCAAAAGGCAAAACATCTGCACTGACATCACCAGCGCTTTGACCGACTTACGTCTGCAGACAGGAGCTCCCCTGAAATTTCTGATCTCTAACCCTCACTGCCTTCCCCCTGTCAGCGCAAGAACAAGCTGAAAGATTCATAGCTTATTACACAAATTAAATCTCTGCTTGGAAGGTGTGAGATCCGGGGTTTCTTATGAAAAACTGGTAAAACTGGTGATTATCAGATCCGCAGTGCAGTGTTTTCTGACACCAGCATCAATCTGTGTTCGATTGTACATTGCCCAACTTGTAAAAACTTCCAGACGGGGCAAAGCTCCGATAGATTTCTGCAAGACAAACATACGATTGATCAAATCAACAAACCCCGCTGAGTGCAATCAAACAGGTCTTGATGCATGCATATCAGTGTGCTAGGTGTTGGGTTGGGTGTCTTTATTGTGGGTGAGAGGAGGAAACTCCACAACAGCCGCGTGAATAAATCAATGCAGGAACTGTAGACAGGTTTTTATGAACTCTGTAAAATAACGTATGTGTGTTTTGTAACAAACAAACCGCACTGTCATCACGGTCTACAGCCAAAGACCCAAAAGTCAATTCAGAGTATTCAATACAGCCTGAGACTGACTGGAACAATCCCTTTTTTGGTCACATGTTTTTACTGTTTACTGAGGCTTGTTTTGTTATTTACTCAGTCACTCGACATGTTTGATAATGTGGTCCATGCAGACCCGGTCTTAAACTCCCGCAGATGAACATTCCTGTATGTTGTATCCATTAGGTTAACAAAACACAGAGTTTTTACTGTTTGCACTCTTTGTGGAGTCGGTTTAAACGCTCGAAGACAAACTGGTTCTTGGTCAAAGCTCTGGAGAACATTTTATCCCTAAGAACACGTTTCACTGTTTAAGGCCCTTTGAGGAACAGAAAGCAAAAAAAAAAAAAAAAAAAGTTATTTAAGTCACGATTGCAGAACTTTTAAATCCTTTTTATGTCTAATAATCTTTTCTTTTCCCTCTTAAAAGTTCTTAAAGTCGACCCTTTTAATTCAACCTGGTTATGATGAAAACCAACAAAAGAACAGTTTGAACACTGTTGATGTACATATGACTTTATCTTTATAGACTGACATATACATATATATATATATATATATATATATATATATATACATATACACATTAACAAATAATGTAACTAAATTACTCATTTATTTATTTTTAATTTACCCAAAGTTGCATTAAAATTTTATATTTTGATTCTAATTATTATAATATTGCACCTTGAATAAACTCAAATGCTATTTACCGTAAATTCTGGAAGAACTTGACAATAAATGGGATCTGTCTCTGAAGAACCACTTAACACAAACCTTTCATTTTAAGACTGGATGAATGAAATGTAAAATATTCATATCCTTTAAGCGGGCAAATCAATCAAGACTAAATGACAAACTTATTTATAATGAGAGCTGTAGGAGACACAGAACAGCAGGACTGCAGGCCTTCCCCCAAGGGGCTTCTCCCCCTTCAAATATGCGCTAAGCACCAAGATATTAGCGAGAACGGGAGGACAGACCAGCCACAACATGAAACTCTGGGGAATGTGTGGGAAGATGTAGATGCATGGTTAATCACAGAGGGACAAAACCAGTTTCTCAGCTAACCCTGGCTGGCTGTGCGGAGATCATTTTCATCTGGACGCTATTTGACAAAGTAACTTTACATTGACCTGCGACACCCGACACGTATTTCATCATGATTTCTGCTACGGTACCTGAAGTTACTCTGACGTCAGCGTTATATAACGTAGACCAACTCACATTCTGATCACTCTCAGCATAACATTACGAACATTACTGCTGGTATGAAATCCCAGTGGGAAATCTCTACTCGGACATGATGACTGCAACGTTTACTAGTACTAATAAATAAAAAAGTGCTTATGAAGCGTGAAGGAATGCAGTTTGCAATGGCAAAAAAAGATGCATTTGCAGCAATATCTTTACATTATTTGTTTGTTTTACTGATTCACCTCCTTTTTTAGATGTCAACAACACAGCCCTCCATACCTTATCTATGGAGTATCCCCTCCTAAGTGCTGATTATACTCATACAGCTGCTAGCCGGTCAAAAGACAGCGACACGTTCTAACATAAAGATCCCTCTTTATAAACATTTTCCTTAAGGGTGACCCCCTTGAACATAACAAGAGATTTCAGGGCAACGTCTCCTCTCCTCTCCTAGCTGATGAATCGGTCCGCTCCATCAGACACCTGCGCTCCTTGACAATGTGTTTAGCGGTGCTGCTGTCTCCGTGTAAACACTCGCTCAGACCAACAACCCGAGGGGTCAAGAGGGGAAGGAGAGGGAGAGAGATAGAGGGAGAGGGAGCGGTGAGGCTGAGCCAGCAGGATGGATGAGGTGTGGCCCGAGGAGAGTGGGCGACTGTGGAGAGAAACCAGCTGCTCACCCCTCTCACCACCACCACCGCCACCAGCAGCACCAACTGAGGTCATGTGGAAGTACTACAAAACACACTTTTTATAAACAGTCTGAAAGCACATGATGGTACTAAACTACACAGGAGTAGCTCAAGTCAAATAAGAGATTTTAAGCATTAATATGAGCTCGAAATGTTGCAGTGGGTAGACAGTAATTTCTGGTGGGGTAAGAAGAAGTCCTGATTGAACTCTCAAGGCAGGAAAAACTTCGCAGAGGAGGCTGACAGCTCGTCACGGTTAGGAATAGGAGGAGCAGGCAAGTCTTATTTTAGCTACAGGCAACCGGGCGCTTGACTATTTTAGCCCCGAGTGTGCGTGTGTAGTGCACGACTAGTGGATGACTGTGTGTGTGTGTGTGTGTGTGAGAGAGAGAGAGTGTGTGTTATATTAGGAGTGGTCACTAATAGTATTCACGAACTTGTGTCAAATCCAAAACATCCTGTACTAACTTTGCGCCTACGGGGGCAATCTAGCTTGGCTAGCGAGCTAGCCTGCTAGCTTCGAAGAAACTAGCAAGCTAGCCTAGCCGCGAAGCTAATTCATTTGTATCCGGTACGCAGAAGTTTTGCAAACAGTGCAAGTTAGATGTGCATCGATGATTTATACTCTTGGGTCACCCCTCCTGCTGCCGCTGCCGCCGCCGCTCCTGCTCTCAGGTTACCACCCAGCACCCCCCAGAGCTAGCGTTAGCTTAGCTTAGCTTAACTACCCCCTAGCTTTAGCCGAGCCAGCCCCACCAAAATACCCCCGTCCCCATCTCTCGCTCCGGCGGGGCCCTTACCATGTCTGCGGCGGTCTGCGGCGGTATCAGCGAGGCAGGGGAGAACTATTTCACCGATGATGGTAGACTTTAGCTTCACTTCTTCCTCTTCTCGTCGCTTGTTGTGTGTGTGTTTATTTTTATTTTTTTTTGGTGAGTTAAGATGTTTTGTTCGCCTCTCCCTCACTGAACCCAGCCCTGTCAGCGAAATTCACTTCCTCAACCGGGCTTACAGGAAGGAGGCTGCAGCGAGAAAAACAGGCCCCGGTTGCATGTCCGGGTCACTCTGGGCTTTTTCTGCAGCAGCCAATAGCGAAGGAGCAAGAAAGGCATTGCCAAGTATGGAAAGAGAGGAGTGGTGCAGCAAATATGCAGTCAGAGAGGGCAGCACGCAGGCGAGCACGCTGAGGATGGAGCTGCACGAAGGCTTTGCTGTGAATGTGATGTTTACAGTGCCTCAATGAGAAAAAAAAACAAACGTCCTCTGCTGCTTTCATAAACATTTCTATGATGTCAGGAATTAATAATTAATAATTAATAAATAAATCTGGATCTATGTTCACATCCTTTGATACATGCATACTGCGCTTTTTACTGTTTTTAAATTGAATATTGATTATTTTAAAATGATCATAATATTTTGTCAGTCAACAAGAAACTACATACATACATGGGCCTTCACACAGTTCACTATACAAAATATCAGCTATAGTCAAAGTGAAAATATTTAAAGCGTGGAAGTGTTATTCATATGTAACATGCAAGCTGTTAAAAAAAATAACACTAGTCGTGGTTTTACCACCCAAAGTCATGAGTCTGCAGCTATATTGACCAGAATAAAGTTTACACATATAGGCCCAAAATTACAATAGACAGAGAGATGTAGAGAGATGCTGGCATGTTGGGCTGCCACATCGTGGTGCCCTTAGGGGTTCAGTACCTTGCTTAAGGGGCCCCTCAGCAGTACCCAGGAGGTGAACTAGCACCTCTACAGCTATCAGTTATCTGCGGTGACAGGTTCCCAAGCCAAGTCCCTATAGACCGAGCTGCCCCTGTATTATTCAGTATTAAGTGATAACAGTTAACTGAGGTGAAAGGCCTGTGTGTTGACTATCAGTGTGATTGACGGTATAAACATCATTTTTTTCATTACAGGGACTCATCTTTCATAAACTGCATTAATCAACCATCAGTCACTACACGTTTACTACATCTTTGAGCCTACTTGTACTGTACAATGCAATAAATAATGAAAATAAAGAAAAAACATTGAATGAGAAGAATCGCTCAGTTGAATGGAATATTAATGTCCCCTCCTTTGCAAGTGGTGCAAGAATAATGCAATGCAAAGTTTAAAAAAAAAGTATAATAATAAATAATTGTGTATTATGTGTATTGATGATCCTTTCAAATGTTTGTTGGTTGGTTACAGCTGTGGTGACTGGTGGTTCATTAATACAATTTTCTATAGAGCTGCAGACTCATGACTTTGGATGGTGAATGCATAACTAGTATGACTTTCAGGGAATAAAATAACAAACAGAGGGAAGGTTTTTAATTTCATACATACATATGAATAAACCCTTCCCTCTAGGTAAGATTATTTCTCCCCACTTTTAATTGTTTATATATAGCCGATATTTCTCAGGAGTTAACTATTGTGAATTATGTCATAAAGAGGTTTCGGCAAGAGGCCTGTGCTTATGTATTGTTTTGTGCAGGTATTTAGTTTCACATTATTTGGAAATATTTCTTATTTAACTCTCAACATATCAAAGCTATCATGACATTGTATAAATGTACTCTCTGTCCTAAAGATGAGAGTGCATCCTGATTTGTTTGCAAATGGGAAAGTTGCCTGTAAAACCTCACCAACATCTGAATATTATTGACTGTGTATGGGAAGCAGCACTTAAGTTTCGTCTGCTGGAGGTTCATAAAAGGAGAAGAAATCCAGCTGCAATCCGAAAACGATTCATGTTACCATGAACACACTGAGTGTTCTTGAAAAATATGGCTTTGCTTAAGGTGAGGCTCATTTTCCTTCACAACAACGCCGTGTTTAGATTATATCCTAAAAAGAAAAGTTAGTATTGTTTAATGCAACCATTGCTATATAGCACTGTCTCAAACTTTGGAATGAGTACCACTGGTGGTACATGATCTCCCTGTAGTCGTAACTGGAGGAATCTCTGAAAATACTACACGGTTTTAATGAAAATAAACTATGGGATCACTGGAATGTAATTTAAATCAAGTTTTGAAAAATGTTTGGTTTTAATATCCTGCTGCATAGTCAAGTTCTTGCCCATTGCACACATACATGTGCTAAGATGATGGTAAGCAAAGATGAAATAAGGAGTTAAAAACTGTGAAATTGTGGCTCTAAACTGGAAAAATCAGGAATGGAAGTGTGGATCAGGAGTACTGCTTTCCAACAAATTAGCTCTGGTTCTTGAACTGATTTCAGCCTGCCTGCTCTGTAAAATGTCTGCAGTTGAAAAGGGTCGTCCTACAATACTGTATTTTAACGTCAGTCATACTGGTGGTACTGAAATATATAAGTGGTGCACAGTGTGATAAGTTTGAGAAACACTGCTTTATAGGGAAAGGCTAAAGAGGAACTGCTAGTTGACGTGCAACACTTTGTGCATGAATCATCAGTTCCCATGTATATGGCAGGGCTGTTGCACTTCCACAAGTGATAAAACCAAGCGTCAGTCTCCATGGCTGTGAGGTGAAGCCACAGTGGTAGTGTCCAAAACTGCAGTTACTCAAACAACTTGAGGCTGGTTCTGGTCTCTAATTTCCCCGTAGTCAACACATTCAAATTATCTTAGTAACTGTAAAGTAGTAACTGTTGCAGATGGCTTGTTTTAGCACCCACGCTCCATTCGGCCTGCTTCAGATCCACTGGTGATCCACGTCCCAATTTTTAGATTAGACAGAAGAAGCAGGATTACACAAACATGACAGTGGCCAGAGCAATATATTTTGACCTTCAAAACAATGCTTCAAAAATCTGTGGGTGATGTCACATATACCCTATCCATTCTTTATACTGTCATTGTCCAGGACAAACTTTGATTTTATCTGTTGGCAGTAAACCAGTTGATCAGGGCGAGGAGTGCACCGGCAAGTACTTGATCCCTCACTGCCTTGTCATTGTCAAATGTATTTGAAGCATAAGATTCATAGCTTATTACACAAACTGAACAAATCTCTGCTCGGAATGTGTGCGATGGTTTCTCGCGGAAAATTGGTAAAACTGGTGATTATTAGTTTTGCTGGATAAACATGGTGTTTCAATATGGCAGCCTCCATAGAAGAGGACCTGTTCCCACTGCAGATATAAAAGGATCATTTCTAAGTACGAAAAATAAAACGATTCTCATTTTCAGGTGATTGTACATGCATGAAAACATAGTTATGAATATTATATTTCATGTCTTCCTTATCTTGAAAATAAAGGCCCCAAATCTTACACAGTGTACCTTTAAAAATGTATACTAATACTGCAATCAATAATAACTCAATAAATAACAGCTCAAGCATAATAAAATATACAGATAGCTTAAATAAAGGTTAAGATATACAGTATATAGAAATAGACAAATAAACAAATAAAAGTGAAAAGAAATAGCACTTTTGGGACTTAAAATAAAGAAAAAAGTTAAGAAAATATATACAGAAAGGCAAAAAAAAATGAGAAAAACTAAGCAAATATCCTAAATGTGTCTAAACAGAGAGAGTGAACGAGCGTAGTGTGGCGGTCATGTGACGTCACGTTCCTCTCGCGATATTTCGCGGAGTCTCGCGTCTCCTGACAGTTGGAAACATGGCGGACGAGCACGGACGGAAATGGGACCGCTGTCTCGCCGATACAGCCGTGAAAACAGGTCAATGTCTCTTCATACATGTCGATATAATTACCTGACGTCGTCATGAAGCGTGCTGCGGCGTGTCACACCTGGTAGATAAAGCCACGGCTGCGGCCGAGGTCCTTTTGTGCGGGACGCTTGTGTCACCGTGCCGGGACAGTTTACTGAGGTCAAGTGTGAAGTTGTCCTCTGAATGAATGTTAGCCGGTTTGTTAGTGAAGGACATTATGATGAAAGAAAACCACATACCGTTTAGATACAAGCGACAGAGTCAGTGAACAAAGAGTCACTCTGTGTACTTTAATCCAGGCTGTCTCATTTCCTCTCTGTGTCCATCACCCACAGTTTAAATCAGTATTTTACAGTTAAATACTGCCAACATGTCCTACTCTGGAGATCAGCATTTTCTAGCCCTGACACTAAAACATGTCTTGAAGTCACTTTGCAAATGTCAGAGGTGCAGTTTGAACATCCAAACTGAGCTGCTGGGTTAATCTGAAGACGTCCAAACCATTTATAAACGACTAATCTCTGACTGTGAAGAGCTGCATGATTAGCCGACATCACTTTCTGCGTATCCTGTGTTTTAATGCAGATCTATAGTTGTTCTCGTGTACGTATCGCTCCGTTTGTGGTGATTTAGGCCTGTTTTATCATTGTAAAGACATGAGCTCTGCTCTGTGATCACCTATGTTGACAGATTCATTCATAAAGTATTAGTTCACAGCCCTCTGAGCCTTTGTCACAGGTAATACATCGTCCCAAGTCAGTGTTCTCTGAGTTTTACACTCTGAAGACACTATTGCTGGATTAGTATAGACTGATGAATGAAACTCTTTCCAGCTTAGTGTAGACGTACATCCCTCGTGTCGTACAGCAAATAGCTTTTAAGCCAGTGTTGGAGTTTAGTCGTGACCCGTGTTCCTATTTGTTAAAGTATTTTTCCTTCTTTCCTTGGTTCAGTATGATGCAGTGAGCCCTTAGTTTCCAGTTATAACACGGTTGAGTTTTATTGGTTTACTTGCATGACTTGCATGAAGTCAATTTTTACTTGCCCTCGCGCCAATTGTTGTATTTATTAGTGGCTTAGACTCTTAGATGCCATGCACGCGAGATGCCGTTGGCTCTTGATTTGGTGTTTTTCCTAAACTTTGTGCGGTTTGTAAAAGGGCCGCCTTGCTTTCGAACTTGCGACAAACTGCTCAGTGCATGGTTGGGGTTTTGGCCACATTTTCGTGCGGATGCCTGATCCTTACTACGCTTGACGAAAACGAGACGGCTCATTCTTTAGCTACTTCTCATCCCTCAGCGTGAGGAGAAACGGTGTGTTTAATGTATCAGTCCCACGTGGTATTTTACTTGATTTGGTTTCCTCCATCAACTCTGGCCTTCGCTGGACCAGTCAAAGCTGATGACATAAAGACCCCATGGTCTGTGTGAAAGTGTTGTCCAGATCACCATGGAGAGTCTTTATGCAGGAGTTTATCTGTGGTATTTGAAACCGTGTTGGTCCAGCACTCTGCTACTTAGACTGGAAAAACAATCTGTCCCAAAAGACACTCGGTGACGTCATCTTTCGGCACAATAAAATATGTTTCTTGCTGGGAGGAAAAACATCTGCATTGTGGCATTTCTTTGAGCTCAATGTGTGTAGCAAACTGCCAGCTGTGCCATGGTGTCTCTGGTAGCCAGAGAAACTCTGCAGCATATGTTCTCCTCAGGGTGTTCTCTTAAACCTAACTTTCAACTAACTTTCTATGGCCATGCATTCAATCTGAGCCACCACATGAAAAGGTAGATATCGTCTGGTACCTACACCGCACAGTACATTTTATATGAAGTGCCACAGGTTGAGATCATGTGGTAAGACCTACTATGATTAAAGCCGGGGGAACAAACACGAAGTCAAATCCAACGTCTTTTTGTAAAGGAAACAGAAACCAGTTGCATTTTCGTTTATTAGGGAGGAAGACATAAGAGGGAACAACAGTGTTTACTGGGAGCATACTATCTAATAAGAGGAACTGGTAAACAATATTAAAGTGACAAAGACCAGAAATAGTCTTCACTCTCAATTGTTTTTGTTCATAACTATGTCTTTTGTACTGATGTTGAAAATGGTTGCACGTTACACGCAATAAAATGTTCAGAATTTATGTTTGTTCAGTGAACATAACAATATCTAGATTTATGTCCTGCTGCATCTTTATCCTTTATTTCAGAGTTTACGGCCGCAATAGCTCTGTAGGTTGCAATCAGACAGAACGCCCCCTTCGGGACGAATCGCAGTGTTCTGAGGGCGGTGACCGCCGTCAAACAATCATGAAATCTTTTTTATTTCACTGATTAACCAGGTTTATTTACGCCGGCGCTCGCTCTCTCATTGACCGCCTCTCCCCAAATTAAACTTCTTTGTCTCACTGTTTTGTGTTGGAAATTGTCTGAATATGTCCTTAAGCACAGCAGTGCTCCAAGGCGCCAGTATATTCTTATCAAAATCAGTGGGATTCATCCTCTGGAAACCATGAGCATTTGTACAAAATGTCCTGGCGGTCCATTCAAAGGGTGTCGAGCCATTTCAGTCACAACCAAAGTGCTGGATTAATGGACAGATTGACTTTGCCATTCCTGGAATCGTGCCCCCCAACACGGCTAAAAACTGGAAATGAAGCAGAGTTGCACAACCGAAAGACAATTATTTATATTACTTAACAGCAATTACTGTCACCAAGTCATGTTAGGGAAGATAATATCTTTCGTTCAAGCTGTTCAAATCCCAAACAGTCTCCTCTCCAACACACAGAAACATCATTAATTCTACAAAGAAAAGTGCTGTCACAATCATTTTAAACACACAGTGAATTGAAAAGAACAAGTGCCAGAGTTATACAAGTTATATGTTTGACTAAATTTGCCAAACGAGAAAAATGAACGTCTTTATTGATGCCATCTCCAGAAAAATAGTTGAAATAATAAACACATTAATAACGATACACTTACCAGCTCTGGACTTTATTTTCTGGCAAAGGCTACTGCGTATTTTCTGGCCTGCGGGTTATATATTTCATTCTACTCCAGCACAAATGTTTTTGTTATAATCCATCCCCCCTTGGAGATGTCCAGACAAAGAGAAAGGATGCCAAAATGAGATGTTGATCTGCCCTCATATTTTGCCAATGCTTTTACTGTATTACTGTCAGCGGAAAATCAGAGGCTTCAGAAATGCTCTGGCTGAAGAGCAAAGAAAGACCGTCGGCTGCAACAGACGGAGAACCTTAAATTTAACTAAGTCTTTGCCTGAAATGGATGTGGAGGACAATGATTTGTTGTTGATCTGCATTGATAATGAGGGTGTTTCGGGATCTTTTGTGGTCTTGTATGACATTTGTAAGTTGTGTAATAGAGAACAGTCTGATGGTTCTGGTTCAGGCAAATCGGTCATGCTGCATAGCTCCCTGAATCCAATTAAGAGTCGGAGGGGCCCAAATGGCTGTTTTTATGTGTTTTCTGTGCTGGCTGCGCCTGCTGTTGGGTGTGGTGTGGCCTGCAGCGAGGTGAAGTTAAGCGCACAAACACATTCTTCCTCTGGATCCGACTCTGGTCTGTGCACTTCTAACAACTTAGCTAACTTCTGTGTCGCCGACTATCCGGTTAGACCGTACTGGGTGACCATACCCGCACACGGTTGGCTCTCTGACCCATCCCGTACCCTGCCCTCCGCCTCCTGGACGCTATCGCAGCTCCTTCTTTTTTTGACTCCCCCTCTCTTGCACCCCTTTTTCTGTTTTCTTTCTGTCTCGGAAATGTTTGTGCTCTCGCTGCTTTTTCTCTCCGTCTCTCTTCCTAATGAATAGTGTCTTGCTAACTTGCGCTATTTACCGACTCTTGCATCCAACATAATAGCGGCCACCCCGCTGACCTCATTACAACAGATCTACATCTGTGCCAGCTAGTTTTCATACCGGATCGGACATGATCACATTACCTCAGCACTTAAAACCAAATCATTTGAACACGTAGTTTAATCACGTCACTCATACTTTTGTTCTTTCTTCTCTCTTTGCAGTGACTGGCCTCGCCGTGGGCGTTGTGTTCTCCGTCCTTTTCTTTAAACGTAAGTACACATTTTTCTTTTAAAAGCTGGATTTTGTTGCGTAAGCGCATACTTTAAAACGTTTTCTCCCTGCAGGGCGCACATGGCCTGTCGCACTGGGTTCAGGCATGGGACTGGGCATGGGATACTCCAACTGCCAGCATGACCTCAGGTCACCATACCTGATTCATGGCCACATAGTTAAGGTGAGTACAAGAGGGTGACATGTACTCATTCTTGAGGTGTGTGACACACTAACGCATCACGCTACTTCATTTTTGTGTGTTTACAGGACCAGTAGTGAGAGACTAAAGATGAGGAGCCCGTGAAGTTTCTCATCTGTTTTTGTGTTGTTATATTGCTGCTCATTTCTGTCCTGGCGCCTACATTCAAGGATGCCCACATTGTATTTTATCAAAGGGCAGTTGGTGTATATTTAATAAAGTGATTATGGAAAACTCCATTTCTGTTTTTCTGCTTGCATGTTTGAGAAGAATGAAATGTGGTTTTGGGGGTGGGAGGTAATTTTGTGTGTTAATGAGCTGGGAGACTCGAACTCCTGCTGTTTTGGAATGAGGGCCAGGTTCAGCATCTGCAGCCCTGTTAGAGAGTGGGAGGAAGAAAAGTTGCACAGAATGATGGAATAAAGAAAATACAGTTGGTGGAAGACTAATGATAGTGTTGAAAGAGTCTCTGAAAGAAAGTTTGCATGCATTTGTCATATAAACGGTATCAACAACCAGTTTTTTTTCTGAATACCGTGAATGGCTAGATTCCTTTCTGTAGACAGGAAAGTATCTCAGTCAGATCTTCACTCATGCCTGACAAAGCATTCGCGGCGTTTCACACTCTGTAGTCCTGTCTTAAGTTGCGTGAGTTGGTGCGTTTGCCTCAACCGCGACTGTTTTCGTCACGGGGAGTTGAAAAAGCACACGTCTCCATATCAAAAGGAATCTCTTACGTGTTGTGTATTCATTGGCCGCGTGTCTGTTTGGCGAGATTGTTTCGAGTGTGATTGATCACTTATGTGTGGTTGCACGGGCCTTTACAAGGAAAAGAGAGGGATTGTTTGTGTGAGCGCGTGCACGCGCACACATTTATCCAGCCCCCTGGTGAAGCAGAATCCGTGGAATGCAGAGGAATGCCATTTCTGGACTGGAGCTTGGTCTTATTACAAACAGGTGAGTTCTGCACTTTGCACTCTGAACATAACACATGGTTTACACTTTCACATCAAAGAAAACATTGGCGCATGCATGCTCTCTCCATTACACATGCACATTTTTCCTCTCCATCACGGTAACGGTTTTCTCATGTCAGAAATTAAGCCATGTCACTCGTCCCCCGTCCATTGAAATATTTGTTTGCAGCTGAAGCGTGAAACAGATAGGGGTGCTTATGGACACAAGCCAGGCTGAACACCTGTAAGCAAGGCTGTGGTGGTAGGATGAAGTGCAGGAATGAGGTGTGTGTGGGAGGGGGGGGGACCTGTGACACAGCTGAGGTGTGCTGGGACAGTCAGAATCCAAAGGCCTTTCTTTACCTGTCTGTGCGTGCCTGAAAACATCTCCATGATGAATCATAAGTGCTAGACTAATAAAACTACTTAATCACATTTGTTCATCTAATGGCTCAAAATTGTTCAGTCAGGGTTGGTGAATGTCTGGCATGAAATATAAGACCAGACATGCCATGTGTGCAGCTGCATGACTGCAGCTTGGAGCTGCTGCTGCTGCTGCTGCTGTAAAAATCCAACAGGCCTGGAAGCTGATTTAACGAAGGACTTGAGGACAACTTGAAGGCACGTGTACTTTTTATTTAATTTTGTGCAACTTAAAACAGTAGTGATTACTGTTTCTTGGCAAATAAAGATCGCACATGAAGCGTATCTACTGAAATACGATTCACTGCTTAGTTTAAACTACCCATCAGTAGAACTGTAGAGCCGCCAGTGGTGGAGAAATTATTCAAATCTTTTACTTAAAGGTCCGCTTTGTAGGATTTACTGGCACGCTCAAGCATGCAGAACCTATAAAAGGCTTATTCTAGCACACGTATTATTATTGTATTGGTGCATACTTAATTACACACTAATGAAAACATGCTCATACATATTATATCAAATTTCTGACGTATTCTGCAAGTATTTGCCCTAAATCCTACACACTGGTCCTTTAAGTAAAAGTAGCAATACAACACTAAACATAGTCGCATGTAAAAGTCCAGGAGACTGATTATTACCAAATGAAAGATTGTGTTGCAATCAAAGTATGCAATGTTATCCCATTATATGCTTAGGTTACAACCACTGAATGTGTAAGAGCCGTGGACGGTCACGGTGGAGCTAATCTTAATTTTTAAAGTATAACAAATCAAATATTTATCCCTTAAATGTGGCAACGGCAGCAGTAGTAGTAGTATCAAGTAATAAAGCAAAGTATCTTAAAGTTGGACTTAGGTGCAGCACTTGCGTAAAAGTCTGCCTAATGCTTATTATGACATAAACTTTTGGACTTCTCATAGTCATGCATATGTGAGTATAATTAAACACTGTGGTGTGTGTGTGTGTGTGTATTGGCTTTTGACATTCACCAGTAGCTGTCACAGGCATCATATTCCAAACCCCAAATGATAGAGCCCATATTCTCATTTATAAATGAACCCACACACAGGTCAGCAAAAGATTGGAACATTGAGTCTTTCCTGAGTGTGTCAGTGCCTTCACTGCAAACATATCCAGGACCCTTAATTAGATCAAGTTGTCATGAGTTTATGGTTAAGTAACCTGCACTTCATGTAATTTCGACTTCTTTGAATGTGTTTAAGGAAAGGGATCCGAGCATTGATTCACATCTGTTTTCCAGTTGTATTGCATTATAGTGTTTCATTTTTTTTTTTTTTTAAACACGTTAGTAAAGTAATGCCAGATGTATCTGCACAGTTTAACGCATGGCTGTAAATGTCCCCCTATTTGTGTAATCTTGTTGTATTTGCATTTTTCGTCCTGTAAATCTGATCTGAGCTCTCGCCTCGCTCCTACTTAGGGAAACATTTGAAACCTTCCCAACAGTTTCCCTCCCTCCCCTCCCCTCCCCGTTTTCTTTCGTCCAGAAACGGCACAGCAGGACCCCTGTCTGAGGGCTCAGCCGCGCCTTAGCCCCGCTACAAGAGTCTTACAACAAAAGGCAACAACTTGGAAAGTGTTTTTCACTGGAGTTACAAGGGAATTTAACACTGGACGGGAAACAGAACAAAGGGGAGGGACGGTCTGAGCTGATGGACGCGCAGATGAGATAGCGCTCTTAACCTAACCCCATCTCCCCATCCTTCCCTGTCGGACGGACCGGTTCTTCTTTTTTTTTCTTTCTTTTTTTTTTTGAATACTCCCTTTCCAGATAATGTAACTATTTTATGACAGGCTGGACTCGGATCTATCCTCACTGCTCACAAAAAATATTTCCCTTTAATCATCCGACTGCGAGCCGCATCCTCTGCGTGTCCAGGTTTCGGTGAGGGGGCTCAGCTCAGCTCAGCGGGACGTTGCGCAGTGCTCAACTGGCTGTTCCCCGGGGTCGGTGAGCGGTGGTAAGTATGTCAAACCACGACCTGTTGGGGACTCGTTACTTAGAAAGTACTTCATTACTGCTAGCTTGAAAAGTAACGTTATTAGTACTCTTGGATTTATAGTTAATCCCCCAAGAGAGCTGCTCTCCAACACTTTTTTTTTTTTCCTGCGATCAGTCCTGTTAAAAATGACGGCTGCAACTTCTCCACCTTCCGAGTGAGTAACTCGAGAAAAACCCCATGACCTCGGCCGGTGAAAAAAAAGTGGAAAGTGGACAGTGGAAAAAGGGGATAAGTAAGATTTATTGACCTCTCTTTAGCCGTTATTAGACTGAGCGCAAGGAAAGTAACGTAACGTGACGTTAACGTGCGTTACTCTCTACGTTACGTTACTGTAAACCGACCCCTTATTGGAGACTGTGGCGATAACTCACATTTAACCGTTTTAACTCTTATACCAGAAGTTTTAAAGGCGTTACTGGGTTGGAAACAGTAACTAATTACTGTAACACGTTACTCCAGGGCACAAGAGAGTAGACTGTACACTTGAGGTCTATCAAAATGAACAGTGCATCCCGGCAGCAACTTTATTTGTAACATCCATGAATACAATAGCTACCAAGGAGCTCAGCTGTCTCTGCTGCTTGTGTCAAAACATGTGGAAAGTGTGTGAAAGGAGTCGACGTGGTGGGTGACCGCTGGACACCTTTTTATAAGCAGCAGGAGAAAACCATTTCGTAGGTTGTAAATGACGTGACTGGTTGAGGCATTTTTAAAGAAGAGAGTTAAAAGAGCAGAGGACAGACTTGGTGTTGGAGTCAGGTGGTGTGGAGCAGACATTTAGCCTCCACTCCATTTGTGTTGCCTCTTTTGGGACGACATGAATCCAGTATACATGTGAAGCTGGTGATTCAGATAATCAAAGAGTTGTCTCTTTTTGATTGTTTAAATGAGTCAAATATGAGCTCTGGGTTCCACGTCGCTAATCAACAGGAAGCTGCCAATGCACATCTGCAAAGTTCATACTTCAAGTTTCATATTAACTGCAAAACCCATTAATATCTGACCAGTAGGCGTCCAAAAACATCAAGAGAGTTTGTGACTACTCTTTTGAGTGTGCGGTTTGTCTGGAACGAGGTTAAAGGAGCAGTAACATGCTGTGGTTTTCTGCCCCTTTAGGTGCAGTCATGTGGCAGAGGATTCAGATTTGCTGCGCACTGTTTGCACTGTATTCAGCGGCACCGCCTGCACACATCAACCGCCTGGCGCTGTTCCCTGACAAGAGCGCCTGGTGCGAAGCCAAGAACATCACACAGATAGTCGGGCACACGGGATGTCAGCCTCGCTCTATTCAAAACAGGTCAGGATGAAGGCCCTCTCTGTCTCGCTGTCTCTCTCCCTCCCTCTGTCTGAGTGACAATCTCTCAGCGCAGCTGAAAAAAAAAGTGAATAACCCGGAAATGTCTAGATGTTAATAAGTTGCACCCTCAGAGCTATGCCTCATTAAGTCAGTAGTGCATACTGAGGTTGGCACTGTCAGCGTGCTGCACTTAATGTCTTCTAACTTCAACCTAAAGTTCCACATTATAAAGATTTTTTGCCTGTTATAATCAGTTTACTACGAAGTAAAGTATAAAATATGTTTCGTGTTGTTACTGGCCATGATTTGAAACACACAAAAGTATGTTTATATTTTTCTGTCTTACAGGAGGATATTGGCTTCTATTGAATTCAGTATGGAAATTCAACTTGCAGCGACTTAAAGCGTGAAATTAATGTAAATTAGTGGCCGCTTGCATGCCTGGAAAAAATTGAATTTGGAAAAAAAAAGTCTAAATTTAACTGCAGGCGCTGATATTAAAAGATAACTCTGGTGAAATTTACATGTTTCTGAAGAGCCGACAATGTGTCAGTCTGTCTTGCATTACTCTTTGACTGTGCTAACCTGTCTGTGGCAAACAAATTATTTCAAACAAAAAACGAAAGAACTGACACACACTTTTCACTCAGACGGGGGTAAATAGTGCATTTAATGTGGAACTATACTCCGCCGATGATTTGTTGCTTTGGTGGGTATTAACTGCAGCGTGACGTTGCCTGTGGGACTGAAAATAAACTGCCTGTGTTCATGTTAATGAAAGAACATGTCACCCAGTGTAACAATATGTCTCGGTGATGTGTTTTTAATCGTTTTTTGGAGAACAATGGGGGAATAAGCTGTTTCAGGCTTTGGGCGACACAGAAAATATTTGTTGGAAGGATTACTTTATTGTTTGTTTTGTTCTTTTAATGGTATTTGTTCACATTTTTTTTAAAAAAACACAATTGCACCAGACTTAGCCTTTATTGACGTGGCTGATCTATAGGCAGTGGACAACACTTTTGCGCACCGCTTCCCAAATAGTATTTGCAGAAGGACACATTCTCATCGTCTTAATCGTGAGTTATAATCAGAAGTCGACTACCTGACATTTCTGAATAACAAATCTCTATTTTGTGATTGTATGTTTGGCCCGAGGCTACCACACAGCTGCAGCATGCCGTGTCTACAGACACAATGAAAACAATACACTCTATCCTCTTCGCAGAGCTTGTCTGGGCCAGTGTTTCAGTTACAGCGTCCCCAACACGTTCCCACAGTCGACCGAGTCTCTGGTGCACTGTGACTCCTGCATGCCTGCCCAGACGCAGTGGGAAGTGGTAAGTTGCACCACATTAGCTCATGTAACAGGCACACACCGACACCGACTTGTCAAACTCACACACAAACCACAAGTTTCCAAGATGAAAAGATGGCAATCACTGTTGAACTCGGAGCAGAAGTTTAAAAAAAAAAAAAAACTGGAGGATTTTGAACAGATATCTGTCACAATTTCTGCGGTTCCCTATGAACTTTAAGCCTGTATTTTATATTCCTCTGAAGTTCATTGTCCCGTTTAGCCAGAAGGAATCCAGTCTTGCGACAACAAAGGCTTTGTAGTGAGGTGTATATAGTTTGGAATGCTGCCAGGTAGGCTCGCCGGGTGGGACCACAGGTGAGGTCGCCTCATGTTTCACTGGAAAATATTGTATCTTATGGAGTTCGCCGCTGTTACCTGATAGATTCATTAATTTTCTCACTGTTTTTTGTTGCACGAGAAAGGCCAGGGAAAGGGCATTCACGGTCCGACCCTACTTCTAATTATCTGGAACTAAATGTTTATGTCTGTGGTTAAGATTGTTGTTGCAGGGCTTTAAAACAAAATTCAATTTGAAACCAAACACAGTCAGCTCCCACGAAAGAAGACACTGCTCCGTGCTGGTTTGGCACTTGTGGTAGATTTAGATAAAATAGCTGAATGATCAGTTTCAGTTGGTAACAGTGTGGGGAAGCTGCGTGAGGTCTGGAGAGCTGGAGGAGTTTGTGCAACACTGAGGTTCACAGTGAGATCGGATATTTTTTGTTTCTTCTTTATTATATATATGTATAGTGTTTTTTCTCAAAGTAAAATAGTTAAACTATCTTTAACAAAGCAAACACTAAGCAGGCCATGAACACATAAACACCCATCCACATAGAATAGTTTGTACATATTGTACAAATGAATTTAATAGAAGCAAATAAATATGTAAATAAAGTAAATAACCTGTATAAATGTAATAATCAAAGCACTGAAATACTATCTATTGTCCCTCAGTTATTCTCTTTGATTAGAGAATGATTATAAAAGAAAGCTGCAAGTTCACCTTATCCTGAAGGAAATTTAGCTCTCAGGCGGAAGCTGGAACACACAGCAGCAGATCGAGCCCACAATAGAAACACTATTACTATTCAGCATTTAACAAAGGGGAAGATTTAAGACCAAAGGCAAATAAAGGAAAATAAGTCTCAGTTCCTGTTAAGATTAAGTGCAGGTGTGCACGAGTTCACTGAGAGTACATCAGGCTTGTGTTTGTGCGTGTGTAAACAGGTGACTCTGGAGTGCCCGGGCAGTGAAGAGTCTCCTCATGTGGATAAGCTGGTGGAGAGGATCTTCCACTGTAGCTGCCAGTCCTGCAGTAAGGAGGGTGCCCAGGAGGGGGCGGTGATGCAGCTGTACCCAGCAGACAACGTCGTGGATGCTCCGTCTTTATCCGACACCCTCAGCGGTGCCCAGTCTCACCCTCTGCCCCCTTCGGACACACACTCTAATAAGCATGCTCACCCACACACAGACCATCACACACTACCACATACATCAGACGGAGGGTAGGGCCCCCTCCACACCGTCATTTGGCTCCTTTTGTCACTTTGCTCATCTCTTCCGCCCTCTCTACTCTCCTCCACACCGCATCCTTTGTACCAATCTGTAGTATTGTAAAGGCACTTTGAAAATACGGCTTCACCTTGTGTTAAAACGTTTCTCTAAAGGCACACACACTCACAAAGTCATGCTATCAGATTACACTCTATTGTATATAAACTCGTACAAACACACCAGCATCTGCACTCTTTTTGTTTGCTGATTAAACACGCATATGTGTGCATCCAGACATGACTGTAGTCTGTTAATAAGCTGTAGTCTCATTACTTTTAATCTGCTTTAATGCAATAAATTCTATTGTTGTGATAACTGCCCTTTTGTCGTTTGTTGTGTCCATGAAAGTCTCCGCTTTTCTGTTGCAGTGAGCCGCATCAAAAGAAACGGAGTTGGAGAAAGTGTCTTTGTGTTGAACCGAATAAAATAAGCCACAGCTTCCTTTCACTCTTTCTAAAAATGAAGAATGATGCTGTCCCTTTATTTTCGTCAGCTGCTGTGTGGGTTTGAGTTGTGGCGCATGGTGTTGTTTTCTTTGATCAACAAAACTCCAGTCACGGGAAAACATTTATTAGATGTCGGCGTGGCTTACTGGAGCACAGAAGAGCTGCATGATGGGAAAAGAGCCTGCTGTTTGCTGCTTCGCTGGCCTGAATCTGATCTCAACGTGCCAAAACGTTTAATGAGGTGCTGTGATGGAAAGACACCGAGGAGGTTTTACCCTGATATTTTCACTTGTTTATCTAGGTTACTGCAGCTAAAGCTGATATCAAGTGGCTATCTTACAAAGTTACAATCTTTCAATCACTAAATTCTCTGTTTGCTTGGCGAACTGCAGGAAAGAGATAATAACACAAAGACTGCGGCTAGATTTGACCAACTCAGACCGCTGATCTCAACAACTGGAGTCTCTTCACAGCCCGCATGGAGAGAAATAACCAATAACTCTTTCAGTAGAGATATGAACCGACCCCCTGAGGTATAATGCGAATGGAAAAAGTATGCTATAGAGGCCAGCAGGAGGAGGATTTAAGGCATTCAGTTCTCTTAATTAAAGGTCCAGATGGGAAAATAATTGGCACAAAACTGAAAGAAAGAAAAAAATAAGTACCTTTTTTTAAAGCTTTGCACTAGTAAACATAATAGTAACATTCATTCACCCATTTTCTGTAACCGCTTATCCTTATCAGAGTGTATCCTCGCTAGCGTTGGGTGAGAGGCAGAGTACACCCTGGACAAGCTGCCAGTTCATCACAAGGATGACACAAACAACCAGTCACACGTCTTTCTCACATTCATACCACCACGGGTGATTTAGCGTCACTCGTTTGAGAACGCATGCAGACACCAGGAAAACATGCAAACTCATAATAGTAACACTACTGTGAGTGAAATAATCTTGGCAACTTTCTTTCTTTTCTTTTTGTGTGTGGTCAATGTTGATACAGGGTTCAGTTGATGCACTTTCAGTTAGTTAAAGGTCCAGGGTGTCAGATTTAGGGAGCTCTGTCTACAGACTATGGCTGAAATGTAGAATAATAGTCACAACCCTGTTTTCATTGGTGTATAATCACCTGTAAATGATAACTGTATAATATATATATATAATTTTTTTTGTTAACTTAGAATGAGACTTTTATATCAGCAAATGCTGATGATCCTCTTCCACTGAGCGCACCGTGATAAGTTTCTACAGTAGTCCAGAACGGACAAACCAAACACTGACTCTACATGGGGTGTGTTTTCTGTGCATTTTGCAAACACCATAGTTTCTCATTCATGCTAAGAAAAGCAGAGGGTGAATCGAGGGGTTGCAATCAGCAGCTACACGGATGCCGCTAAATCCTACATGCACACTGCTCCTTTAATCAGTTTTACAAAGAGAGCCTTCTCAACAGTGAGCAGCAGGTAAGAATGAGAGCCTTATTCAACGTAAAGTTTCTCTTGAGTGAATAATAAATGAATAAGTTATTGGTTTTCTTTGTTTCACCCCAGGGAGTCCTTATTTCCCCTGTATTTACTGTTTAATTGCATAGTTGTCTACAGGACTGCTTCTAAATTCAATTACACTGCGATCTGGACTTTAATAATACTCTGACTGGGAAACACTGACATGATGTAACTCATTACAGTAACGACACATAATAAATAATATGACCATTAATAACATTACGCCACATAATTACTTGATAGCAGGTTGTGAAAGCGCTGTCATCGTGCCAGACGTAAGCCTGTTAAAATTATAACCACATTACATCTATTTATATTAGACAGACAGATTAATCATCCCATTCGAACCGGGTTCATAGTTGGTGTTTATGTGTTTCTTGTTGACCTGAAATGTTACTGGACCAAAATGAATTACCATGGCAACCTGCTGGATGCTGGATGGTGCTTAAATAAGTAAATGGATGGTGAGTGACCTCGTGCATGGCTGCAGGCCGGCAGCGACAGAATCAGAGTTGCTCCATAACTCTTGGTGGAGGATGAGGAGATGTTCATCTCGTGGTCTGCAGGGTTATGTAAACTAAACTTCACACCAAACAAACAGAGTGCAGTTAATAAAGAAAGGCTGGAGGACATCACTGAAGTGGCTGCCAACAAATATATTTGTCTGTGTCGTATTTAGTTCACACACAGTCCAGCAGATGTCAGCAGATGTTGTAGGTAGAGTCCAGAATGGTTATATTTACTGTACATCTCTTAACTTACCTCTTAACTTCTCAAAACCAAACAACAACAACCCGTCATCAATCATCCTCTTAATCTCCGTCCAGACAGTATCTTTTCGTCCATTTCTCGTCAGCTCTGTCCCGTATCCTCCCATCTTTTCTCTCTTGTTCTGTGTAATTAAATTTGAACAGCGAAAGGTTGACTGTCTGTCTGTGCTGCAAAACAAATCGATCATACCCTTATCTCCAGGCTGCACAGCTGACAATGCTCTGAGATTGGTGAAAGGCAGACCGCAAAGGAAGAAACTCAGACGGACATTTCTGAACATATCGCAGCTTATTGTCATATATTAACTTGTTTATCAGGCTTTGATTTAGTTTCTCTCACTCTGAACTTTTACTGTGTTTTGTTCTTTCACCTGATACACAACACTCCTTTTCTTTCCTTGTAAAACATGTTTTCTGGTGCTGATTTGATTTTGATATAGTTTGGATCTGTGGGAGATTTGCAAATGTGCATTCTTTGCAGCATGTGTGTCCAGGTCTATATGAGCGGCCTCTCTTCGCTCTATCGAATTAGATAATTGTTTGATAGTGACTCAATACCAGGCTGCAGTGTTTCACTGTCTTCTGCGACCCTTAACGGTGATGTCGCAGTGTATTGATCCCACCCTGGACTACACTTCTACATCACTGTGGTGCAATACTGGAGGTCAGCAAAACTTTTTCAAATGCTAACAAGCTGTCCATTATCAATAGAGTAAAAAAGTACTAGACCCAAATATTTATCTTTATTTATCTGATGCTGAGTGGGAGGAGCTGGTGTCATGCCAGAACTGGAGCTGGGCGGCAAGCAAGACCCAAGAGGAAGCTAGGAAGATAAAAGGAGAGAGTGAGCGAGCAAGAGGCCACCAGACAAGAGTAAATCTGGGACTTCATGAAATAAAAGGCTGAAAGGCAGACGCTCAGCTGGGCGTCTTGCTGTTGAACTAATTAAGTAATATTAGCTGGCTGTTATGTCTTGTGTTGTTGCACTTGTTTGATGTTTGGCTGTTAGCAAAGTTATCAACTCACTAGTTTTTGATCATAAGTAATAATCTTAACAAATTCATATGTACATATAGACATATACATATTTACGACAGTGGTAGCATATTTTCTGAAACTGGGGACATTAAATCACACAAAACAATTTCTACACAAGGTTATTTCAAGGACTTATAAAATAAAGCTTTAAAATAGCATTATATATCTCCAATTATGCATAAAGACTGGTGCAGCATTTCCTTCTTCTTCATATATCAGTTATAAACCAGTAACAGGAAAAACGTTTTGGCTGCCAGGTTCAAAGAAAAATCACCTTTTAGCTGTTTATCTATTTGATAAGATTTAAGCATTAAATACACGTGTGTAGTAATTACAACATAAATCATAAAGTTTTTACAACATAAATCCATCAACTCTGCAGGTGTGAATAAGTTGGGATTTTGATTGATAAACCTGGCAACCCAAAAGTTGTTATGATGAATATATAACTGATGTATAAACCGTTAGTAAATGACGCCGTTATTTATAAAGAAACAGCAACATGACTGCCACCGCTGTGTTTTGTGTGTTAGTAAGTTAGTATATCAGTGTGTTTTTTGTATGTTTACATTGGAAATGTACTCAACATGCGACCTCGTGAGCGCGCACTTCACGGTAGGGCGCGCGTCCCGGAGTGTCTCTCGCTCCCAGAGACGCGCGGATGTGCATCTCACACCATCATCACCTCCTCAGCAGCGCCGGGTTCAACTCACAGGTGCCGCTGTTCAAACAAATGACTGTTTGATTGTGAGGTGAATTAAGAGCTGCGGGTCGACCACCGGGACCAGAATCCAAAATACGCACCGGGGGGACTAACGAGATTTGTACTTGGAGGTAGGAAACATAAATCTTATTTGTGGCGTGTTGTTGTTTAAAGACGACGCTTTGGCGTGCATTCATGTTTGTGGCACTGTGATTGAACAGTTTGTAGACCGTAAACTAAAATACATAAAGGAAATAAAGGTAAAACAACAGGGCTGCGATTTAATTTATTCAGTTCTTCCCTGAGAGCAGCTGAACATGTGTCCTGTCCGGTGTGATGCTGAACAGTTTGCAGCTCAGCAGGACGCTCTCCCGATTAAAATATTTCGGACTCATCCTTTAAAATGGATCGTATCGACGCACGGTGCAGGTTCTAGTGACAAAGCCATGATCAATGACATCGACTGAAGTCACAGCCTTTTCCTCATTTACATAGTATAATGAGATATTGGCTGCCTGGATGGGAAAATAAGAAGAGGACAGTGAGGGGACATCTATGCACGGCCACTCTGATTTAAAGTTTTAAAATTCAACATGCAAAAATGAGATGCAGCTGAGTCAAACAGCTCCAGCCTGCAGAGGAAATATGCACTCCAGGTGTATTTTGTTCATGAAAGTGGCGAAAAGCTACAAAACTAACCTTTTTAAATGTGAAATATTGTCAATAACTTTATTTTCCATCAGTTTAATACAGATTTTTTCATGCACAGAGATGATTTCAAGCTTGCTAAAGACACACAGTGAGTCTTCCCTTCTCTCTCAGGATGTGCGGCATGGACGTGGACCTGGACGATGGAGGTTCGGGCGAAGAG
This sequence comes from Nibea coibor, assembly GCA_023373845.1. NCBI lineage: Eukaryota > Metazoa > Chordata > Actinopteri > Sciaenidae > Nibea > Nibea coibor. Next base: position 7,251,265 of record CM041734.1, read on the forward strand.
GAGAAAGAGGAGGAGCTCTGGATCGGGGAGGGGGTGAAGATGCTGCCCCCTCCCGTGGCCCACAGCGGTGGCAGCGTGTGGGGCAGCCGCAGGGGCAGGTGTGGCTGCGTGGCCTGCGGGGCAGCTCTCATCCTCTGGAACCTGTGTGTGGTCTTAGCCAGCACTCTGCTCCTGGCTGTGGTCTTCTCTGTGGTGCTGCTGCCTGCAATGCTGCTGCTGTACGTTGGTTTCCTCTGCCATTCCAGGGTGAGTCGTCCGCAGCACTGGGGTCTCAAGTTAAGGGTGATTTATCTGCTTTTTTAATTCCCTCTGTAGCAAGCTGAGGGCGAGCGTTTAGTGTTATTCAAGCTGACAGCTGGTGTGAATTGAGCTGCAAAATTCAGGTTGTAAAGTTGCATCTGAGCTCATCCTGCCTCTCTGGACAATTGAGTGTCTGGCACAGGGTCCAGACCATAATATCAGGATGCTATTTACCAGAAATCACAATTTTCGTAGTGAATAAAAGGATAAAGTTTTGGGTTATGTGAGTTGTGCAATAAAATCTGATTTAAGAAAGACTTATTCGTTTCATCTAAGTTAATCTCAGTCCAGTAGACTGAATGAACAGTCTGTTATCGTGCAAACTAAACCACAACACATTGTGTATGCAACCTGAACACCCTAACTGTATAAATCTCCACAATGTCCTGATTTGCTGGAACCAAACATACAGAGCAGAGCGTGGGAATGGTTGTTGACTGTGGGAAGGTAAAAAAATTACACCATATATATTTATATTATTATTATATTTTCCTTACATTGATAATTCCCTATTTAGATTTGGTTGCCAATGGCAACAATGTAAACAAGTAATCACCATCCATTAAGGCCTTGTCACTGCCCAGATTGCAGTCATCCTGTAACTGCAACATCTTCAGTTCAAGTCCCGGTTTGGAACTTTCCTCTTTCCACATTTTCTGTTTATCTCAACTTTAATCTGCTGAAACAAAGGCGAAAATGACCGCATAATAATAATATATATATATATTTTTTAAAACTTTGTGTGTATAAGTTTCTCTCATGTTTCTTCCAAGTTTCAGAAAATTTAGCAGTTAAAAGATTCCCACGTTTCTGCAGGAAGTTAACGAAATGAAAGAAACATAAAGAAGGTTTAAGCCCTGTCAGTATAAACAATGGACGGCGTATCCGTGATGTTACTACTCTTCTCTGGATTATTAAACCTGTGATATTTAAGATTTCTTTTACAGAAGCCCCTCGTTTTAGCAGCTTTGAGCTCATTGTTTTGGTTGTATGACCCACAACTTTACCGTTCAGGTTAATTCTCGCTGTTTACAGCCACATCAAGCAGCCTGTACACTGCCTGCCCAGCACCAGGACAGACAGACACAGTTATTAGTCTGGTGGACATGGTGGAGCATTTAACAGCTAAAGAGTGAGACCTTTTCCTGAGGAGTTGGTAGAGAGCACAACAGAGCTAAAGAGAGGGTGAACATCGTGCTGACATTCATCATATGGACACAAACACTCCAAACAGTTTGCCATAGCAACTTAAAGCTTGTTTCTGCCGCTCCCTCTGTGTGCTCTGTGGAAACTGACCTGACAGTATGTTTAAAAATAAGTTACAATGATGAATCTGCTGATGAGTCTCCGTTAACTTACCTTGACATTCAGACAAGTCAGCCCATGTAATTTACCTGAAGTGGGTTGATTATTAAGACGGATGAGTCAAAGTCCTGATTCCTGACACCTTCTCCACAAAGGTGTCCATTATTTTTCTTTTTTATTTTATTGTGAACAAAAAAAAAAAACAACAGATGACTGAAGTCGAATGTTGGAGCCTGTCAGTGTTTCTTAGAAAAAGGGCGCGGCTTGTTTTCTGTGAGTCACATGACGGGCCGAGAGATCATGAGTAAAATATAGTGAGTCCACGCATCGAGCCAAATCATGCTGTGAAGATCTACAGCTCTGTCCTTGGCTCTCCTGACAGGTCATAACATCGCATCCCACCTTTGAATCAGCTGCTCCTTTCTGCCCCGGCCGCCTCAGTTATGAATGATTTCTGAAGGTGCAGCCTCGTGCGATGGAGCAGACAAATTAAGAACATGCAAAGCCTGTGCGTGCGACGAGAGTGTAATAGCGATAAGGCCGGGACAAATGTCAGCTCAGAGCAAACAATTACAGACAATGTCAGTCAGAGAGAGTCTGGCGTCAGGCTGAACATGGCGAGAGAGGACCCACTGAGAAGGCTGTCTGATTTGCACCAGCTGTGCACAGACAGCAGAACGAGGAGGGAAATGTACTCTGTGAAAGCACAGTGTGCACTTGACAGAGGTGTGTCTGTGTGTGTGTGTGTGTGTGTGTGTGTGTGCTCATGTGTGAGTGTTAAACACTGCTGTTGCTAGGGTACATTTGTAGGAGGCAAAGTTCCTTCTGACAAAGCTCACTATAGGAAATCATTTAGAAAAACAGGCTTCAGACGAAACCAAATCATTCTGAAAGGAGGCAAGGCGCTTGTGCTCCGTGCGTCTGTGTGTTGTATGAAGGATGTCAGTCTGTGACTTCACATCTGATCTCACCCCTTGCTTGTTGTTTTATCCTTTTCCTGCCTCTTTTATGTTTGTTTTTGTAGGTTCCAACTGTCCCTCTGGCCTCAGTCGCAGGTTACTGAGAACTCAGAAGGCGACTGACCTCTTCTTATATGAACTGTGGAGCGAGCTTGAGGGAAACGGTCCACCCGCACGGCCCCCTTCTGCACAGATGCTCACATTAATCTTACCTATCCACCGACAAATCCCGCCTATTTGCTTTTTGATAGAGGCTGCTGTTGCCAATATGTTCATCTCATCCTCCGGAGCTCTTCTGTTTACTCTTATGATCCCCTCTTTGTTTGTCCTCCTAGGTCCTTGACGCGCCCTCTGCCATCTGCCGTTACCTTGACGACAACAGCTGCTCCGCCCTCATCATCCTGGGCTTTGTGATGATGTCGCCGCTCGTGGTCGTGGCGGCCGCCATGTTCTGCGGGCTCCTCCGAAGGTTTCGACTGTTGCTTTTCATTCAGCCGATCGCGCGCGCCTGGTACCGAGGACGGCTGCTAGACTGGGCGGGAAGCGTCCACGCCTGGGTCTGATCGAGGCGAAGCAGGAGGCGCTGAGTGTGGGATAAGCTAACAGTGACGGCGGATCAGAAAGTTACATTCGTGTAAAATCAGCCACATCGATACAGGGTGTAGACATAATAATAGAAACACCTCACAATGTAATCAGTAATGCTAGAATAAATATGACCTTTCTTGCTTCGGAGAGATGTTGACTTAACTAGCTGCTATGATCTTGGGGAATACGGTTATTTACTTTCTTTTGAGAGTTAGATGAGAATATCGGCGCCATGTCTGGACACTAAAGATAAAGCTAGTTAGCTTAGCTTAGCACAAAGACCAGAAGGAGGCAGCAACAGCTGTCCAAAGTTCAGAAATCGGCACCTGTAAACGTTACTAATAACACCACAGATCTGTTTTCCTAATCCTTACAAAAACCAACAGGCTGTGTGTTCACTGACCATAGATGCAAACTGGATACAGCTCACCCAGTCACTTTGAATGCGTTTGCACAGCAGTGTTTCAGCTCTGCTCATCGACTTCACACTGACATCATGCAAATAAATAACCCATTTTTTAGCCCTTTGACAGATGTAAAACCATCAATGGATTAAAAGTACAGACTGGCAGAAGTTATAATTGACTTTGTAGTCTGAGGTGTCCTGTCAACAGTGGTCTTCTTTCTAAGGCGAAAGAAGAAACATAGTGTATCCAGCTCTCTTAATACTTCCATGGGGTTTTACAGACAGCTCTTTGGCTGGTATCAAGCTACTGGAGGCTCCACTGGTTGCCTCGCAACCTCACAGTGTTGACAGGACTCCTTGTGGTCAGTGGTGTTGCCAGGAAATGGTTTTCGGACTTAGCTTCCCAGTAAAACCACATGGTTTTCTTTTTACACCTTCGTTTTTGTATAGATTTAACAAATTAGTGAGCTTTAGAGGTAGGCAGATTGTTACCTCTGGACATGAACATGCATATATTACTCTTCTCATCAAACTCTTAGAAAGAAGGAAATTCTAAAATATCCTTCAGTGCTAAATTTTGCAGTGTTGCTGCGCTAGATTGCCTCTTGAAAGATGTCTCCATTATTTTGTCTACCCTCCACCCGTTACCCAGCCACAGGTCATTTTGTGTTGTGTTGAGAACAAGAAAATAAGATAGTGCTTAACTTCATCATAGCAATTTTTGACCTCTTATTTGTCCTTTCTTTAGAAAGAAAGAATAATTTCCATTGATACATGGAGTGATGTCTTTGTACTTAAACATCACTGCTCTTATTTGATCTGAGCAAACAAAATGCTCCTTGGAACAGGCCAGAAAAAAATATTAAAATCATTTTTGTAAAATGGAGGTAGGGCGTAAGATTTTCCGTTTCCGTTTTCCGTTTCCGTTTCCGGAAGCAAGACTCAAAAGAAGTGCCACTTTCTTTTGACAAGGGCGGCAACACATCACAACATGGTTTATTAAGGTAATGTTCAGTTAGAGTTTGTGTATAAAACTAATATTTTTGTGATTTTGTAATGTTTGCGAACTATCTTGACATGGTTACACGTGTGACTTTCTCAGAAATACGTGGCTGTTAGTTATTTGTGGTTGCACATTACAGTTCTGGCAAAACATCAAAATGTAACTTGATATAAAATGTCTAGCATACGAGGACTTTAATGTCTGTGAGGTGAATTAATCAGACTATGATGTTTGTACTTGAACAAGTTAATCTGATGTAGCATCGTTAGCAGTCACGTCTCGTGGGATGGAGGGCAGTATATAAAATGTATTTCCTTTAAAGGTCCGGTGTGCAAGATTAAAGGGGCTCTGTTTACAGAGTATGGCGGAGTCCGCCATCTTAAACCAACATGTTGTCATAACAGGCGAACCAAACACAATTAATAGAGTTTTTTGCAGGTTTCTCCTTCACACTAGGAAGGCGAGAGTGAGGCGAGAAGGATGCAAGTTAGAAAACAGCACCGCTAGGTGCCACTAAATCCTACACAAGGGTCCTTTAAATGCCAAAGCAAACAATGCAACAAACAACCCTTCATTATAAAAACGACAGAAGTTGACAGTATGACAAAGTAATGGATATTTAGCGAGAGCCAGGTGTTAAAGAGGAATTTGAATCAGGATCGGGAGCTCGTTCTGCTGCCTCTTTTCATTGTGGTCATTTAAATTCATCAGCGACACACACACACACACACACACTCCACATCCTGTTTATCTGCGTGCCACTGCTCCTTGATTAAGTGTTCACATTCGAGGCTTCACTTCTCAGAAGAAAGCCTTAAATCATATTTTACCAGGAGCAGTTACTCCCCGTCCCGTGCCATTGTTATCGGACAGAAATGTGTTTGTTTTCTAGTTAAACTGACATTTTTAGCGTGCTTTGTCTGTGTATGTCATCAATCCGTCACTGTATGTAAATTTGTTGTTTACAATGATAGTATTTAAGAGAAATGTACATCAAAAAAAGATATAATATGTTTTAATTTATTTTCACTGTACGCAGGTAAATATCACATGATTATGGCAGCAAACTGTGGGTTTATTTTCGTGCACAGCTTTTTATTTTAGTGAGCAAACAAGTGTTCATGTTCAGACCCTTTATCAATAAAAAGCAGACTTTTTTTTAGGCCGTCTCTTTTGTGATGTGACCTGTTTACAAAGGTTTGAAAGTCCAGTGAGTGACGACATTTCGCTCTGCATAATACACACATAAAGACACACTATGACCTCAAAAGGCTCCGATATGACCCAGCTGTTGACCCTTCTCACCCTCGGTTCACCTTCTGCTACAAAAGAGTGCAAAGGCAAATAATAAGCAAATTAAAGTTAAATGTTGCCTCTGATGATGCGTTTGTCCAGTCTGTCCTGATGATGCATGCGGTCTATTGAACTGCTTCGGTTTAGTTGTGTTCATATTGACAGATACATCGCTCTTCTTTGGAGAGCCTGCGTGTGTTGACGTGTCTCGGTATCAGCCCGCAGTGGGATGGTTGTGTTTACCTAGCAATTTGTTTAAATTGTTCACAATGTGTGCTTGTCAAAAGCATTTGTTTCTGCCTGCCTGGTGACACACAAAAGCAAAAAGGTTAGAAATATCAGTATCAAATCTCCAAACCTTTTTGCTAAAGAAAAAAACACGTACGCAGCTCGCTGGTACTGAATGCTTGCTCTGAGCCTTGTTTACTTTTTCTTCAATCAGGTCATTTATTTAATCCAGATGTTTACTTTTTTTAAACAATGTATTCAGCAAAGCTCTTGCACGGCTGACTGAGCGCAGACCATGTGAGACATTTGGCTTCATTGTTAAAACAAAACTTAAAGGATACAGCTATGATGCTCGGTACCAAAGCAGAGTGGCGCTTTGAGCTAAATACTATCGTGCAAACACGCTCGCAGTGATGAACAGCTGATGGGCTGATGGGAATGAAAATAATTCTGCAGGTATTTGGTCATTAACTAAAGAACAGAGCACTCTATTCACGACACGACATGAATTAATATCTGTCTCTCTGCTAGGGGCGCTCAGGGTGGTCTCAGTGTGTCATCGAGCCAACACATTTCAGTAATCCAGCATTCATTTCCCGACATATTTAATGTATTTTGACAGAAATCTCAGAATTGCCTTTACACAGGGCAGGTAAATCTATAAAAAACATGTTGACAATGCTTGCTCACTGGAGCTTGTAATTGTTTCCCATCAGCCGAAGAAGTTGCTCAGTCGTCATGGAGTTACAGGTCTTTCTGTGCACTTAAAGGTTTTCTTGTTGTCATAAAAAAGTGTGCGTCCCAAGCCCTTAGTACAGTGACCTGGGTTTGACACGATTCTCTGCACGTCATCTCGTCGCTCTCCCCTGATTTTCATGTCTATCTCTCCAGCTGTCACGGCCAAATAAAGCAGAGAACGCCAAAAGATCAGACCTGACCTTGGAAACAATAGACAAACAATTGGCAACTCCATCTGTTGTGGAAGTCTGAGATAGCCAAGAATCGGTCTCATCATGCTTCTTAGTCTTGCGGTGTTTGAACAAAGCTTTAAGCCTCCTGTTGTCACGCATAACAGCCCTTATGATCTGCGCTGGTGTCTGCGTCGTAATCCAGCAATCTCAGAGCAGAAATACCAGTTTACCATCCAAACATGCAGTTACTGGTCAGCATCAGCTCACTTTGCCGTGTCTCCTCGCTGGGTGACTCGTGTGTACCTGTAAGCTTTGAAGTCGTCCTCTGCACGTATACCGTTTACTGTGAACAGACTGAAAATGTGCTCGATCCCCCGAAGAGAAGAGAGATTGAAACCATATTTTTTTAGTTTTTAGTTAACAAAGGAAATTGTCTTATGATGTGGGTCAGTCACTTCATTTCTTTGTTGTTAAGTGGCTGATAATTAGAATATGAGTATGGGGAAGGAAATTGCAGGAAGACGGACCAGACAATGAGTTATGAAAGCGAGTTCAGGAAGTGGCAGAGTGAGCACTGGGTCATTGGTACCGATGCCCTCCAAAGCCACATTATCATTACGCCTCTTTAAACTATAATTACAGATTATAAAATCCTCGTATCACCCCCTTGAAAAATGTTCCAAATTTCCTTTTCATTACTGTTGCCAGCTCACCATTATGCATTAGTTCCCTTCACACGGAAAAAAAAAACCTTTCAAGAGTCATTCGGTTTAATACTCAGCATTTCAGCCTTGAAATGTTTCCACTTCTTCTCATTGTCAGTGTAAAAAAAACAGCATGAAACCAAAAAATCCTACACACTAAAAATGACACAGAACACTGAAACATTTCACTGAAACCGTGTGACATTAAGGCAGTGCATTGGTTAATAGAGTATTATTTTATTAGTTAATTAGAATCACCCCTCAGTACAGTTGTCATGAACGAGGAAATTAGCTATAGAGACCAAAACTGTTTTTTCGTACCAGGCTGTAAACACGATTATTTCTGCTGTGAAGTTGGACATTTTAACATGGGGACTTACGGAGACTGACTTGTTCTGTAGTCAGCCTCAAGTGGACGTTCAAGGATTCTTCTTCACACTTCACTTCACGGCCACAGAGGTTGCTGCTCGGTTAGAAAAAGAATCCGGCTGTAAATCTTGATTCGTCACCTAAGTGAACGCTTTCCTGATGATTTCATGGTCTCAAACATTAGTTTTCATGAGGTTCATTTAGAAAATGATGGTCTCGTTTACTATTTAGATTAAAATACGCAGCAGAACAGGGTTCATGGCGACCTCCCTGGCTGCACCCACTCTTCCAGGCATAGTCACTTCTGGCTCCAAAAAAAACAAGATGCCGATAATGCCGAACGCGGGTGGGTTTGGTGCCAAACAAACAAAGCGTTGAACAGATTAGAGTTTTTCATGCTGGCGCTAGAGGAAATGCTGGGGGTGCACCATAGTCAGTAGATGGAGGTGGATACGTTCTCATGACAATTAAGTGACACACGCAGCTGATCTGACCCAACTATATCCAAGTATAAAGGTATTCCTTCAATCCATTAGTGTAAGAGTCCTTCCAACTGCCCCGACCACCACAGATTTCCATCAGAGCGATGAAAATGTTCTCAAAGTCTCAAAGTGGACTCAGTAATGGATGCTTCTATCTGTCTGCTTTTAAAGACAGACAGTATGTTAGTGAGGAGAACGCACGCAAGTTCAACTGTTAGCTGAAATATTTGAGTTCAAACGACAAACTGATAATTCCCATAAACACGGTGAAACACAGATTGCAGGTTATAGGCCTACAGGTTTACGTCCTGGTGTTTCAGCAAACAAAGAACATTCTCCACTGCTTAATATGAATATGAGCATTGACTGTCGTCTGACTGAGAGGTAACAACAACCCCGAGTTCACGATTATTACTTTAATGTATGTTTTAATGCTATTTTTTTATACACAGAACCTGCTGATTTGTCTCCATGACAACTTGGATTTTCCATAGCAACCAAATTAGAAATCCATCCAATATTTGTAACCACTTATCCTTTGAGGGTTGCAGCTGACACTAAGCACGAGGTGGACTACATCAGGCCATCACAGGTCTGAGACACGAAGACAAACAATTTTTCACACTCAAAATCACGCCTACAGCTAATTTAAAGCCACCAAGTAATGTGACCTGCAAGTCTTTCCACTGTGGGAGGAAGACGGACCCCCTGGAGGAAAGTCACAAGAAAAACTTTGTAGCTACCAAAGTGTGTTAATATGTGTCGTTTACTTGTGTGCGTTTGCTCTTGGTTTCAAACTATTTCATGCAACAACTGTCTGCAGCCACAAAGACCAAAGCAATAAAGACAGAAGCCTCGGTGAAGTGCAGGATGGAAAAACAAGTGAGGAACAGCTTTGTGTAACTTCATCCTGCCAAAAGACGCCAAAGAATGCAAAACAAACATTACATATCAACTGATCAGAGAATGAAACGACGCTGCCGTTAATATTCATTGCATTTTATCCACACGCTTCAGCCGTAAAGTATTACTTCATGACAGTGGAGTGTATTGTTTTACTCCTGCACTCCAGCACAATGGCTTCGAAAACAAAGACTCTCAGCTTTGAGGGTGTTGGAGGAGTGAACGTTTGGGTTTTTATTTTTAGTTTTAACAGTTCTACAGTATTAGGAGAATACAGAAGGATATGAATTATAAACAAGCAAGGAGTTTTTAATGGCCAACCCATACACTGTATTTATGTAGATTTTTATGCCCGGTATAGAGGCCAAACAGAAGGCCAATGACACTGAAGATGGGTGCAGCACAATAGGCTGACTAATATTTGGAAGCTGCTTGCACCAACTTTATGCAATATGTCCACTCTGCACCTGTTTTTTTAAGGGTCAGCTAAAGACTGAATGTAATGTGACGGCTCTTCTTTAGTTCGACATAGCTACGTGAACCAGCGGACAAAGCTAATGTTAGCATGCAAAGTTACAAAAAAATACAGTAATGCGATAACGCCAAAATGTTTCAGTGGGTTATTGTACCACCTGAACACTAAAGCTACAAAGAACTGGCAATTAAGTTGAATGCTTGTTTCCTAGTTCGTACTTTTATAAATGAATTGCTTGATTAAAACAATATCGTGTAACTTTTCTACAGTAAAATAACCACAGGTGTTTTGGGCCGCCTCCAGCGAAGAGGAGGTTTTCAGGCTCGATCTTGTCATTCAAGAAACAGAGCTGTAACTTGATTCAACAGCCTTTATGGACATTATGACAGAGGCAAGAAGAGGCGAAGGTGACGTTGGTGGAAGACAGTAAGGAGAGAAAAGGAGAAAATGATTGAGCAAGAAGACGAGTAAATCTGGGACTGACCTTTAGTTGTTGGCGACAGACAGGCTGAAAGACAGACGCCAGGTAACAAGTGGCATTAGCTGGATACTATGTCTTGTGTTGTTGATGCTTGGCTGTTAGCACGTTAATATTTATTTGAAATCATAACAAAGACACACATGTAACATGTAAGGTACAGGTACAGGCAGATTTCTCTTCTAACGCTTGAATAAGGGCCAAAACATTGAAGTGTTCCTTTCAGTCAGTGTCATGACCTCATAGTCATCGTCTCATTTATTTCAGAGCACGGAGCCAAAACAGTGAGAAACACTCCACCGTGTTCTCTTTGTATCAATCCACACAGAAATGTAATCAGATGAAAAATCACAGCAACATTTTAATCAAAACCACTTCATTACTGAAAATACCAACAAGGAAAGTGGCTTCCTGAATCTGGTCCAAAGCAAACAAAGGAACGCTAACAATTACACGCTGTCAACAAATTAATCTGCACGATTAGTGAAGTCGAAACACTGTTTCATCAAACAATGCACAAAGACTAAACACACCGTTATCTCACACACACAGCAGGATTAGATGAAGACAAAGAAGTGGTGGTTTGAGTTTGTTTGTGAACCTCCCGGTCCTGCAGTTTTTAAAAAATCATCACCATCATTTGTTGATGATGAAGGCAAAATTAAAATATTTTTATTAAAATGTAGCGTGAGCGGCTGCAGAATCGACACTTATATTTAATCTGTCTCTCTGGCAGCAGATGTGTTTGTTTAATGAGTGTTAATAAGTGGTGTCCTTGCATCAGAGTGATGTATGTGTACGCTGTTTGTTTTTGTGCCTACACTGTGTATGCATTATAATATGATTACTGTATGTGTGTGTGTGTGTTGGAGCTGTTCCCACTGTGTGCCTCCGTTCTGGGCACGAGTGCCCGAGCGAATAACCACCGTGGTGGTTCACAGATGTTCACGAACAGGCAAACAAATTCGGATCCCTCATTTTCTCTGCACATCCTGTGGCGGCCAACTGCTGGTGATAAAGCACAGGGATACAGGGGGATAATTACCAACAGGCAGCGAGGCACGGCGCCTGCAGTGGGCTGACAACACTTCCAGGGCGGTGCTGGGGCATGGGCAGGTGAAGGCTTTTTAATTGGAGTAATGAAACTTTTGTCATACGGGCTCATTTATACACATTCATCCAATTAGCCGCTGACATGCAGGAGGTATGGAAGTCCTCCAGAGCCCCGGAGTGCCAGAGCCACAGGGGACGGATCATCACTGTGATCTTGTTGAAGCTGTGTTGTCAGCACCGGGCAAGGAGCCTGGTATTGTTGTGACCCGGCGCTGGCAGGGTCTGGTGCTCCTTGCAGCGGAAAGCCCTAACCAGAAGCTGCTTGACATCTTCAGCTTCAGCGCCAAACACGTTGCCGACACCGTGTCAGACGTTTGCATTCGAAGGGACCTGATTTCCCACTCACTGCTCTGTTGCATCTCAGTAGGAGGACGTGTCAAGAGCTGGAGGCTGGTGGAAATGAAGCTCAGTGATCCGGAAAGAAGCCACGATTCTTGCAGCCAGTCTAATAGGTCCTAGATAGTCACAAGGATTTTTATACTCAAGACAGTACACTAATTAAAAATAATAAGAAGAAACATGAAGTAGTAAAACAGTATATAATAATAGTATGATGTGAAGAATGAGCTCTAACTTTCAGAGCTTTTCACTGGCTGTTTGTTTAAAGGTAGCTCACTTTGCTTCCTTGCTGAGATCTAGATGAGAAGGCTGGTTAGCTTAGCTTAGCACAAAGACTGGAAACAGGGGGAAACAGCTAGCCTCTCTCTGCAAACATGACAAAATACTACCAGTACCTCCGAATCTCACCAATGAATACACCCATGACTCCATCTTACTAACTACACCTCTTCCCCGGAGTTTCTGTGCTTTCTCGTCCAGCAGGTTCTCATGGATCGTGGCTGCCGCCGTGGTCTGCTGCTGACGTCCACCATATTTAGCATTACATGCCATATATAGTCATTATTGCTACCATCCCCACTACAGCTTTGTTGGTTAATGACTTAATGCTGCTGTGCATCTGTGTTCCACTGCTACTGCAATCACCTCACCATTTATTGTAATTCATTGTAATTGTACAATATGTTTGTGTTGATTGTTCTGTACATGTGACATCCATTGCACGTCTGTCCGTCCTGGAAGAGGGATCCCTCCTCTGTGGCTCTTCCTGAGGTTTCTTCCACATTTTTTTTTTCCCTGTTAAAAGGGTTTTTTGTGGGCAAGTTTTTCCTCACTCGAACCGAGGGTCTAAGGACAGAGGGTGTCACTCCCTGTACAGATTGTAAAGCCCTCTGAGGCAAAATGTGTTTTGTGACTTTGGGCTATACAAATAAAATTTGATTTGATTTGATTTGATTTGATCTTTGCAGGGATGGAACAAACAAGATATGACGGATTAATTAATGAACCTTAGAGGTGCAAAATTGGATTATCATGCGGCTCCAGATTGACTGTGCTAATGTGACGTATTGATACCTTAATTGTTCACTTGATGTCATGATTAACAGGTGCATATTCTCAACAGATGGACATTTGATCAACTTATCACCATACTCAGTTAGTGAACAAACATAAGCTCAATAATAACTCATTTTTCCCCGAGATCCTAGAGTGTATTAAAATACTTATTAATAATATTATATACTTAATTAATTGGCAAATGTTAGCATGCCAACACAGCAAATAAAGCTATGATGGTGAGCATGAGGCTGTATTCAGAGCAAAACAGGTGTTGCAATGAATCTCTGCAGGGTTGTGCAGCGGTGTGCAGGGGGACGGCACGGCTGTGTTTGTGATAAATGAAAACATCATGAAGCAATCAGAAATAACTCTTGATATCTCAGAGGGCTTTTTAACCTGTTAAAGACAGGAAAGAGAGAAAGGGGGAATGACATGCAGTAAGGTCTTTGCACCGATCCGAATCTTTATCACTTTACACACAAGACATTTGATCCAAAGTCCTTTTTCAGGACACAGAGGAAAGAAGAAAACAAGAGGCAAGAACAAAAATGTCTCTCTGTTCATGTTTGGTTGTCTGATGCTGAGCCTGTTGGATTTTTAGCAGCCTGGTTTTCTAGAATACAAGCTGTGCTCTTCCCACTGGTTGTAATGACAGAGCCGTATCATCCATTTTTAGGTTACAGAGGTAGGCTAATCACGGCTAATCACGCTCGGTGCTCGGTGAATCAGTGTATTCTATAACACAAATTGTGCTCACAATCACCGGCAATCATGAGAGACTATTCACGTTGTCGGGATGGTGTGATGTTCTTCCGGAGCTCTGTCTGCTGAGGATCAAAACTATCTGCAAAAATACGAATGTGGCTTTTTAAATTTAATATAATAACACAATCAAAGGTAATAAAAAAACAAACACGGATGTGAGCTCCGTGCCTCGTTTGTCCTCTTTGTCTCTCCCTCTCTCTTTGTCTCTTCCTGAAGCACTCTTGTTAAAATGAATCTGTGCAGCGAGGCATCTACATCAGGCTCTCTTAGTCCATTTTCCACTCTCGTACTCCTCCCCATCTCTCTCTCTCTCTCTCTGTATCACACAGACACACTTAGACTTTTTGCTCTTACTTCCCTGCAGCAGGAAATTACAGCTCTCCTAGTATTTAACACCCCATTCACCATCTCTATAATCTACACCTCTCTGACCTCCACACACTGTTTCCATCTCGTATAGCTCTTCTTTTCTTGTTTCTTGTTTCCTGGTTGTTGCCTCTTGCACAGATTGGTTTCTTTCTCTCACTAACCTCGCCTTCTTCTCGTTTTCATCCTTTCTTTTTCTTACATTTCTTTGTTCCAGGCTGAAATATCTCAACAACAACTATTAAAGCTATTAAATTTGCCAATACTTTATCACTAAATACCTTTAAAACTAAGGCTCAGCTGTGCTTTGTGTAATGGTAAATTTGATATGACGTTATAGCTAAACATCGACGCCTCCTGTTCCGAGCGTGAAGGAGAAACTACGGTAGCTGCTCAAACACAAAATGGCTTTTCACTGTCAAGTGCTGCAGGGCTTGCATCTAGTGGAAACAACAATTGAAAGGCTCCGTCTAAAGTCAGTATTTAGTTTGTCTGTTCTGGGCTACTGTAGAAATACAGTGTTCCAACATGGCAGCCTTCATGGAAGAGGACCCTCTACCACTGCAGATAGAAAAGCAAAACATTTTTAAGTAACAAAAATTAAAAAAACTTCTTATTTTCAGGCGATATACATGCATGAATACATAGTTATGAATATTATATTCCATGCCTGCTTATTCTTAAAATACAGGTCCCAAATCTTACACACTGGACCTTTAACTGAACAAAAAGATTGTGAGTGAAGCCTGAACCAGGCACGACCCCCAATGGAGAGGAAGAAGAAACAGAAATAAATGTGGTGGGTCATTGTGGTCCTGTTCTTGAAACTAATAACTTCAAATCTAGAGCCAGAGTTCATTGTAAGCAAACAAACCACACCATGACTGTAAGCTGTACAATCCTCCTCCGAGTGCGGCCGTTCAGATCTGACATGGTTGTCCAACAAACTCTATGAACTAGTTCTTTTGAACGTACCCTCACCTTTAGTCTGTCGTTACCCCCTACCTGAGAAAAGAAAAAGGGCGCCCACTATTACACATTATATTTTGCCTCTCCTTCGGCTTTTCTCTTATTATCTCTCGTCTCCTTTCAGTTTGCTGACTTAATACTTTGCGTCTTCAGCAAGCGCCGCTGTCCTCGCTCTTGTCCTCCTCCTATTCTCTGAAAATTAAAAATCCAGTTTCCATCCTTGTTCCTCTGTAGTCTCATTACAGCTTGTTTGACATCTCCTGTGGCTGCAGGATGAAAGGAGGAACCGGTACCAGCTTTTCATGAACACTAATCTCCATCCTCTGCAAGAGACCAGCAGCAGTCAGGAGGGGATTTCACTACACCTCATGGGGCCACTCAGACCATAACACACATATCACGGAGGTGGGAAATTAGATTTCTAGGTTCAAAAGACAGACGTGGGTAATCCTGTCCTTTGCACTGGTTTCTTGTTTTGATGATGGTTAGTCTAATTCTTCATTTTATATCTCCAAGCAGGCAATAAGCCAAGGTCAAATAAATAAACTTGTAATGATTTAATAAAGCAATATAAAGTTCATTTCACAAACTTAGTTGGTAATGTGTATGTTAAGAGGTCTGGAGTGCTTTCCTGTATTTTTCCTCTCTTGAGGTGAAGACTCTTGATGTTCATTTAGATAACTGATCCAGTTAGACCAACCTAATGAAGCCCGATGAGGAGATACTGTGTTATAATAATAATATCGCACAACCTAAGTGTCACCGTACAGAGTATCAGTTTACCACAGAAGATTAGATTAAGCTTCATTTAATGATAATAAGGATTAAAACCTTAACATCAGGCATGTAGGAGCTGCTGGAGTCTAATGTAACCCACGATACAGCATGTTTACATCAGTTTGTTGTGTTGTCTGAATGTCTAGTGAGAATTATTAAAACCTAGCTCAAACAGATACATGCACCTCACTGCAGAGCTGGTAGACAAGGGACTAAAACCCATTGATTAAAAAACAGGCTTTTGTTGCATGCAGGTAAACATCTCCATGTGGAGAGCAAAAGAACACCAACTGGCTACGTCTGTCAATAATTTAGCTTTTTATTAACTTATTTACAAATGTATCTCCATTCATGTATAAATATATGTTCATGGAGATAAGCAGAAATGTGTCAAGTTGCTAATCGCACTGCAGAAGAAGTCTGGATATCTGTTTTCTGTACATCCACTGGCTGCACTGGAAGCCCCAAAACCGTAGGCAGCATAAAACATGGACATCGCATCTGTGACACACATAGGTTTCCTGACTCTTCCACCTTCTGGCTAATCCAAAAAATCAATCAATCAATCAATTAATTAATATACAAAACATTTAATACCAGGCGGTAAACATCTTTATTTCTGCTGTGAAGTTGGACATTTTAACATGGGGGCTTATGGAGATTGACTCGTTCTGCAGCCAGCCTTCAAGTGGACGTTCGAAGAACTGCAGTTTTTGCCGCTTCCGCGTTGGCTTCACTTCACAGTCGTGGACGTTGCCTCTTGTCCGTTACCACCAGAGGCTAAGTTGCTGTCAGTCGATAATCAATAACAGAATAAATGACCCGCGTAGGGTTCAAAGCTGTTTGTTGATTTTGCCACCTGTGGCAGTGATGTGGTGCGTTAATCGTTTCTCTTGTTTCTCTCGTTTTATGCCAGGAGACGTCAGGATGAATGAATGAATGCTGGACACGTGGAGGGAGGGAATGACTTAAGCTTAAGGCAAGATCAAGAACAAAACATCCCTGGTAGTTTAGACTGGTTAGAGCAGGTTACAGTCCAACAGCTGTTCATGTGTGTTTATTTAATATTGTGTTAACCTGTACCATATAGAATAGGTTACCCACGGGCCAAGCAAAAATCTAGTTTGTGCAGTTTATTTATTCCATCCTGCCGGCACGTAAGATCAAGACACATGTTCCTGGTTGTGTTGTAAGTTGTGTAGCCAGGCCAAGTTATATTAGTACAGTAAGCATGAGTTTGTTTTAATATTTCCTTGATGTATTCAGATCATCTCTTCTTTTATTTGAAGACGATGAGAGACGAGCTGATATCGCCGCATCGCAGCCTCATCGCTGGCTCAAACGGCTTCGTCCTCGTCGGGTAAGTGAAGCCTTTCCAGTCGCATTCACAGGACAGCGGATTGTAATCTCTCAGAGGCCCTGGTTTCTTTGTTCGGTTTCACATTGAGACATGCCTGCACATTCCTGCACTGACAGAGGAACAGAGCCGCTGCTGTGAGATTAGGTACCTCTGGGATAATTTTCCTGTCCGTTCCTGGTCGGAGCCTCTGAAGCTGCTGCAGAACAAGGGCTAGTAATGGGCTGATAATGGAGAGTGGATCACAGTGACAGGAATGTACTTAACTGATGACAAGAAATGACATGAATTTTTCCACTTACGAAAGGAGACAATGACATTATAGTCTTGTTACGTATATTCTTAGAAACTGAATATTAAAGTTAATTAGAGTAATTATACTGCAAGTCCTACAGTAGTGGTTAAATTGGACTGGCTTACTTGATTGCACATTGTTTTGAAATGGTTTCATCTCATCAATTCTTCCCCCGGGAAAACGTGAAAAACTGTCATCCGGTTTACACCAGGAAGAGACGGGGTTTGAAGGTGGAGAACAACTTGCCGGAGGTTGTGTCAGCTGCTGTCTGGGGTCAAAGACAAACACATTGCCAAAATTCAAAAGTGTTTACCCCCCTCAGGGTGAAAAAAAACAACAACACGCAGCTCTTTAAATATAAATATTGTATTATATCTATAATAATGTATAATATACTGGAGCGTATCGAGACAAAGATGGGACCAAGACCACGGTTTGTTATGTGTTAGTTTAGTAGGACCTCTGACCCCATAACACAGACACAAGGCGAGTACAAATGGGGTTAGTGGGGGTCCAGGTAGGTGACATGAAAGGTGAACACAAGAAGGACTGGCTGAGCGTGGGCTGGAGGAAAAAACTGGGTATATATACCACAGCGGGAGGAGGTGGTTATCAGGTGAATGAGGAGCAGGTGTGGATGAATGGAAGAGAGGCAGGAGAAATCAGGTCAGCCACGCCCACGCTGCACAGACAATGAAACGAGACACACAAACACAGAACACGAAGGGCAGAGAAAACACGAGGAAAAGGACAAGACAGCGGGAAGTTTTGACTGGTTTTGTAAATCCCGGCAAGGCAGAGTAAGCGTCTTTCAGACCAAGACTGGTCCTGAGTAACACAACACTGGCAGGCAGCTACAAGGCACCAGCCAACACTGGTACACCGGTGCTCCCGTGTTAGAATAAATCCTGCAAAAGCGTCCTTATGGTTGATAAAACATGATGAATTACCATCTCGGGTGGCTTAATGTGCAGGACGACATGACGAATAACCCTGACTAAGCTCTTCCAGCACAGAAAAAAATGTTAAATAGTAGCAGGTTTGCAGTGGTTATACTCACATAATTTGAATGTTATCCAGGGTTTGTAATAGTTTCATGACTTATACAGTCCACGCCGTTAGCCACTTCTTCCTGTTAAGCACTTAAAACATGAACTAATCAAAAGAAGCCATGTGACTGAGGGATCTGAGGGACTCCACCTTAAAGACATTTAAAAAAAAAAAAACCTCAAGACATCTTTCGATTCCAGCTTTTATTTAAAGTCATTCACTGCTGAGCTTTTAAGGCTCAGTTTTTATCTCCTGTGTTTATTCACTTAATGCAACTTTTAACATTTTATTCTTTTTATTGTTTTCAGGTCCTGTTGAAATTGATCCTTTTTTCCCTCTTTCCTATTCTTATATTTTAAGTATTTAAGTATATTTGCAAAATGTATATTTGACGTTGTATGATATTTGTTGTTGTTGAATTCTGTTTTTACGTTTTGCTCTGAAGAATTTTTTTCATGAAAGGATTTTAATTAAAATATTATAATTACACTTTATCATATTGAATTTATAGCCACAGTGTGACTCAGTAGGCCCACCACTTTGGTCCAGTCTCACATTTTTCATCAAATATTGCATTAAGATGAAATTTTGTGCAGCGTGCCTTCGTAGTTTATAGATGACAAATCCTACTGACTGTGGTGATTCCCTGACTTTTCATTCAGCACACACATGCGAGGTGAAATGTTTTAACAATTACTGGATGGATTACCATGAAATTTGGTGCAAACACTCGCGTTCCCCCTCAGGATGGATTAAAATTAGTTTTGTGATCTCTTAACCTTTCCTCTAATGCCATCGTTTGAATTCTAATCTTGTCCAATGTTTCAGTTTGTGAGCTGGACTTTCACTTTTTGCTGATAATGATATCACAGTGAACACTCATTGACATTTTCCTGATCACTCCGATGGCAGCTGATCACAAAGTGCGAGGGCCACTGCGACTGGCAGAGAGCGACCGTAAAACTGTCAAAATATGTCTGCCGGGGCAGAAAAACATTTTTAAAAGTCACGGGATAATTACGGCTCAGCGTGATTAACTAGTAATCAAATCCGTCAAGTCGTCATGCATTTAAAATTTAAAACCAGAAACACTTTAACGTGCAGAGGCATGTCCCGATCCTCACATATATTTGAGGTTAATTGACAAACACACACACACACACACACACACACACACGTGTGTGTCTTCACCCTGCAGGCTGGTATTTCAGGAGTCTCAGTGAGTGAACATTTTTTAATCGTCCTCGTCAGTTTACCTGCCCCTGTCAGCAGAGCGCTGTATATATACAGCATCTGTGTGTGTGTGTGTGTTCATAAAGGGTTGAGCTTGGAAAATATTACCCCCGTGCTATCACACCACTCCCATAAATCAACATAAAAACACACATAAACAAAGAAACTCTGATAAAAAACAGTCGCTGAGAAGATAACAGTAAGGTCAGGAGTTTACTGCAGCGATCTAAAGTTTGTTTTAAACCTGAAGCAGACTTCAAAATGTGATTTAGATTTTTTAGATAAATAGTATTTAAGTTATAATAAATGTCTTTTTTAATAATTCTTCAGAGATAAGTTATAAATAAACATCTTTTGGGTTGCCAACCTTTGGCTGGTTTATAATATGAGCATGTCTCTTGTTTTGTCAGTTCAGCTCTTTATCAGGATGAAAACGTTTCCAGTTTTCAGAGATAAACGGCGGTGTGACTGTCGGGTCCTTCAGACATCTTCTGATAAAGGGCTGAGACCACAGTCTATTTATTAACTTATTATTCAGTGTTACAGCTGCATGCTCGGGTTATTTTAAGAACACTTTATTAATGATGTTTCACAGCCTAACGGCCCAAATCCTGAGCTTACTAATGGCTTTTAACTGATATACAAAACATTAGTGAATTCATTATTTTCCATAAAGCCATGAGTTATGGCCTTTCTAAAGAGTTGCTTATTTGAGAGTGATACTTCAAATGATCGGCTGTTCAACTCAGCGCTCTTACTGCTGTGTCACCTCCTCAATCACAGCTGATCAGAGTCAGCTCGTGTCTCAGCTGTGACATTAGTCCTGACCGGACTGGTGGCAGCTCTGCGTCCTCCAGAGGACTGACGGCGTGTTCAGGGTCGAGCGTGAAGAGAGCTGCAGAACCATGAATGCTGAGCATGAATCATGTATGTGGTCAAATACTCCTCATGAATACAGTGACCATGGAGCAGAATAACAATCAGGCGAAAGCTTTCTTCTCTCTACTATCAACTTAGGAAGTTACAGCTCACGCGTTTGTGAACAATTATGAGTGAGTCCTCTTTAATATTTACTCTCCTTTGAGCTCTGGTTTGGTCTCCTCCACGGCGTTCACCTGATGGTGTCTGTCTTCTGTTTGGTGCCGAACAGGTCCATGCACAGAGAGAAAAACACTCTCTCTGTCGATTTGTCACCATAAACGACACCGCTCACATTAGAGCAATTATTTGATCCAGTAAATGTTGATCAGTGCAGCTTTAATCTGTTCCTCTTTAATAAGGTTTGTATATCGTTTCAATCTGTTATCTGCTCTTGAAAATAAAACCTTTAAGTAGACCGTCTTCAAACGGTACAACCACAGATGAAATGCAGCCTGTCTGAAGAAGCTGCTGTGACACACGTAAAAAGCACGTATAATCATGGATCACGTTGCCAGAGTGAGATGAATTATTTATTTGTGTGTTTGTATGTTTCAGTTCGGATACTTACCTTTAATACGCTTCTGTGTAGTACAGTGTGTACACTGTGTACTTGCTGGTGTACTATGCTCACTTCTGCAGAGTAGTGTCCGATGATGGTTGCAACATTTCACCGCTTTTCTTCTTTCCCAAACTGGAACCGTGCAGAGTTTGTTACTTCAGCTTCAGGCAGCTTCTTTGGCCGCCATTTCCACAGTGCCGATGGACTCAAAAAAACAAGCACACAGCTTTATTTCAGACACGATTCAAATGTTTTATTGCAGCAGCAGAATCCAAATCGATTGGCAGATCAGAGAGAGAGATGGGAAATGTTGCTTAAATACTATAAATGAATTAGGATGATGTGTTTGGATGGGAGGATTGTGGACGGGAGGCATGTCACGTGTGTATACGCGGTGTAGATCTGCCTGAAGTAGCATGCAGGAGTAGCTCCATTTACTTTGTCCTTGGCACAGTGTTACAAAGGCAGCCATAATATGATTTTTTTTTTAAATGCACATAATTACCACTGAGTCAATCAACTGTAGATTGTAAATAAATTGCTGTATCCTCCCCTCAGCACAGTGAGGATAATGCCTCCAACTTTTTTGATGCCAAAGCCGTCCACTTTTCAAATCGAGAGTTTGTTCTTGTTTGCCTCGTCTTACTCGTCTGCAGATTTTTCCTCTCGACTCGAGTGCAGAGGGTCCTTTCCCTCCTGTGCATACATTCTCAGTAATGGTGTTTTGAAATATTTTCTTCCAGCAGCACATATGCCATTCTCTCTCTCTCTCTCTCTACACACACACACACAGATACATATAAGCCCTTGAGAAATCTGCATGCAAAGCAAACAGAGAGCACCCATAAATAAACCTGCTTCCCCTCTGCCATTTCCCTCTCAATGTGCCGTGATGGGAGCAGAGCGAGACTCCTCGGTTTGCCCCCCGGAGGCGGATGAAAGAGAAATACTGATGAAGAGAAAGCGGCTGACGTGCACCAGAGACAGGTGAAGCTGGAAATGAAGTTGAGACGAGTGAAAGGTCAGATGAAAGGGAGGGACTGTACAGTATTAATCAAAAACAGCAGGAGACCGTGAACATCCTGTAACCTGTTCAGTCCACCGAGTCTGGAAACATCTGGAGAAGACAACAAATCTGCACAAACATTACCTGAATAACAAAAAGGTCTTCAGACTAACACGACAGATCCTTTCAGTCCCAAATCAGGGTAGGGATCTACCTACTAGCTACAAGTAATGTTTTTTTCTGTTATTGATTAATCTGCAGATTATTTCCTAGATTAATCATTTTTGATTCACTGTTTGGACTCTGTTTGGTCCAAAAAAGGTCCATCACAGTCCTTGAAATGTCTTGTTTTGTCCAGAACCCAAAGACTATTATTGAATTATTGAAGTATCAGAGAGAGGGCATGGCGCGCTGCAGAACGGCCTTCGTACACGGCATACAGGTTATCTACAAAGGCGCCCGAGGACTGTCTAATAAATTGTTCATTCCAGCTGCTCCATCAACCATATCATGCAATATCCATCATGGATGGCGTTCACTCGGTTGTCATGGAGATGGACTGCTGACGTGTGAGCTCGGTAAGCTGTAATGATTTCATCTTTAAGTTCACTTCTTGATCTTGGATATATTTTATAATCTTCATGGTTATATAGTCAGAAGGGTCACTGTTTCTGCCATCGCGCGACCCTAACACATAACTTTATTATAATTTAAAACTTTTTCTAATGTTTCTAAACTTAAAGTTTCCTCACTATCGCCGTGTTTCCGCCTCAGGCAGGAATTCGAGGCAGAAATGCTGCTGAGCACCTCTCGCCCTCCCTCAGTCCTCCACCTGTCTCTTTATAGCTTCAGTCAGCACCTGAGCATCAACTGTGTGTGTGTGTGTGTGTCTATAAAACAGGCAGGCATATGAGGATTGCTGTCACACTGCGATCCAGAAACAGATGTGGTTCACACATAAGACACACCGACGAACACAAGCAAAGAAATAAGTTATTTATTCGATTTAAACACCAGAAATCATAAAGAATTCATTAAACACATTTTATTACAGTACTGTGATGCTAAAGAGGCAGTGAAGTACGACAGCCCTGGTGGTGAGATGAGCTTTAAATAGTAATGAGCTTTGGACAGTTCGGATGTGAGATGGATGGGAAGTCGAGGTTCCACACGAGGTTAATGTTTCAAAAGATTATGTGATTAAAACAATGCCTCAGGACAGATACA
The DNA here is from genome assembly GCA_023373845.1 of Nibea coibor. NCBI lineage: Eukaryota > Metazoa > Chordata > Actinopteri > Sciaenidae > Nibea > Nibea coibor. The sequence goes on from CM041734.1 coordinate 7,274,705, forward strand.
GCCACCGATGCTGAAACTCATTGATAAATAACCCATGGAGCTCCATTATAATACAATACATAAATAAATAAAATGAAGAGCAGAGGAAGAAATCTGAGAAACCTTCTTACACCTTTAGTCATGTTATTTCCAGCACGCAAACACAGAGGTCGAGTGATCCTTTTCCTGGTCCGAAACACTCTGAGCGATCGGTCCCAGGTCACAGGACGTCACACGTGTTGCTGCTGTAACATCATACTAATTTCCTGTCGATTCCCGCTCAATCCTGCAAACAAAAGCCAATCAGTGCGTGCGTCTGTGCAGCTTCAGCGCTGATGGTGAAGGTGTGTGGCTGTAATATTGACCCGAGTGCCGTTTTAATTGTTGTGTCAGAGTTATTTTCTGCAGTCTGCCAGGGATCGATAAGGAAATGACTCATATGTGTGCGGAGCGCAAACAAACAATGTGTGCTGCTGCATCGGCAGATAGATGATCTTTTCCTCCTTCGCGGTCTCGGAGTCTCCCATCATTTTAGAGCACTTTGTGAAACTGAACGCACATTAATCTCTCTCGTTTTTGAAGCCTCCGGGTTTCAACCAGCAGAACAGCCGAGGAGAGTTTGAGCGGCCTAAAAGCCTTGTGATGCCTGAAGGGGAAACTGTTGCAACATTTAGTGTTTTCACAATGCCGCAGTGTCGAGTTTATGTGTTTTGACAGTGTTTCTTCACCTCATTCCCAAACACAGTCAACATTTCAACTCAGCATTCTGTGTTTCACTGTAGAGCTTCCAGGAAGACTTACAAAATCTATTTGCAGAGGTTTGAAAGCAACAAACAACAAATATTTAAACTGTGACCAAAAATAAAATCCACATCACGTTCACAGTGCTGGTTTATTATTGTATGAAAGCTCCCAGTCGCGGTTAATAGTTTATTTTATTTGTCCCAAAGCCAAAATGTTTGTCTCTACTGTCCTGCACTGTTAAAGTCCTAAAGATGTCTGGCTTTGGTCGTCTGAAACAAAGTTAAAGAGAAGGTTGAATTTAGTTTCATCACAGAGGTCCTGAAGTCTGCTCGCAGTGCTGGTCAAGTAGTGCCGCGAAAGCCTCGTTAACTTTGTCGATAAATCTCTTTTTATTATTATTATCTACAAAAAAGACGCATGTCATTTTTCTGGCATTTGTTCGTCAGTGGATCGCTGAGAATTTCTGGCTGTGGCTCAGGTGGTAGAGTGGGGCGTCTCCTGATGGCAGGGTTGTTAGTTTGATCCCACCTCCTCCTGTTAAAGCGTCCTTCGGAAAGACGCTGAACTCCAGGTTGTTTCCGAGCCACTGGAGAGGCACAAACCAGTGCATTTCTAATTTCTGGTCCCAAGCCTGAATAAATGGTGAGAATGGCATCTGGTGTTAAACACTTCCGCCAAAACAAATCGTATCCTCAGATCTCCATGACGGGTTTGAGCATGGCCTGGTTCGTGAGCGAGATGGAAACAAATGATCATCTGCGGCGGCACTTTACGAGGAGCGTCTAAAAATAACATTAACAGAATAAAAACAGAGCTCACTGATGTGTTCACTGGGCTGTTCGATGAAGAATTAAAGGTGAGAGACTGCACACCTCAGCCAGGTGACCTTCACTGTGGTCCGCAGATGCATGGAAAGTTACCTGCATCATTAGCAGCACGAAATCTGGAAGGTGGAAGAGCAGCAGGTCACCTCTGCTGTATTTCAGACAAAGTAGCTGCTCTACATACAGTTTTGAACCACGTTGGCTGAGTTACTTACGTTATCACAGTAATCAGATGTTGCTGAATAAACCAGGACTGAAATCTTGATGCAGGATTCAGATTACATGATATCATCACAATAAAAGACGACGTATGGTGGCAGGAATGAAAATTGGTGATGGGGGAGAGAAACGATCATTACACCCTTTGTAGTGTATCATACTGTAGTGCAGATTCAACAACAGGTACCATGACGTTGACCAATAGCAGCACAGAAAAATGTTATTGGTGTTCCTGGCAGAAACACAGACAGTCGGTATCATCCACGCCCAATGACAGTGTGTCATTACAGCTTTGTGTGAAGTGAAGCCAACTCAGACGTGTCTTTTCTAACGAGAAATCTGATCTTTCTTTATTTATGGAATATAATATTTGCCTGCTTGAAAAATCAAGTGGCAACCTCCACGGCAGTGAAGAGAAGCCAATGCAAGAGCAACTAAAACAGTTACAGGCACTTGAGGCCGGCTACAGAACATGTCAGTCTCCATAAGTCCCCATATTAAAATGTCCAACTGAGAAATAAACAGTTTTGGCCTCTATAATTAATTTCCCTGTGTATAAGTGACAGATTTTGAGCTTCAAAACGACCCTCGGGAAACCTGTGGATGACCTGTGGGTTCTTTATATCATCAGTGTTGAAACCAGCCCAGCCTGCAGTAGAGCAGTCTCTTTACTCGTTCAAATGTTGTAATTTCTGGCTCGTGACACTAAGATGGCAGTTTCACTGGAAACTGGGCTCACGCTGCCGCACTGTCCCATTACTAGAGAATGTGTGCTTCAGTGTTTCATAACAGCGTTACGCGACTCTTCCGGACTGCAACTGCAGCACGCAAATGAAAATCAATGGAGAGGACAAAACATCGATGCTCAGTAAAGTGCCATTAGGTTTGTCTAATGTGGTCCTATATCACGCTTAAAAAAAGTCATCTGAGCCTGAAGACTACAGCAGAAAATAAATATACGACATTATCCTATCAGCGGCATATTTCCCCTGTGGCCTTTCAGGGCCGAGGTACATCTGACTGTATTTGTATACATTTCTCTCCGCTACTCTTCTCCAGGCTCATTTTCCAGGTCTTGCATCAGATGAGAGCTACTTAGTGCTGGCCTCGCTGCAGTTTGGACCTCTGCGTCTCTGTTCTCTCTCCTAGTTAACTCTGTTACAGTAAACTGTCTCTCCCTCTCTGCCTCCATCGCTCTGTTTCCTGTATCCTGCCCCAAAAGTCCCGCATCCTTCTTCATAATGATCATTTTATCCGATTAGAAACGTGACTAGCAGACATTAAAGTCAATTATACAACTTCAGCTGCTCGATTAGTTAAATGGCGCTAGGATCAGAAATCTGCCATCATCTATTACTCTCCAGCTGACCAAATCAGCCTCCAGATGAGTGCATGAATGAAACTATGGTATTCTTTCAGAGTATACTGTCAGAGTAACTAAGTGGCGAAATGCCCACAGCGTTTTCGTGCAGCCAAGACTGCATTCATGCAGTGCTCCTCCGAGTTTTATGAGGCAGGTGAAAGTTTGTGCTCTCTAGACTGACACTAAAGAGTTTTATTTATTCCAGTGGACTCATCTCCTCACAGACCTCCGAAACTGGTGATTAGATTTTAGTCTGTGCCAGCTTTCTAATGCACAAACGCCGTTATCGAGGAGTGAAGTCATTTCACACTTTAAATTGGAGATAAATTGTGTTTTGTTTGTGTGCTGTGGGGCTTTCTCCTTCGCCTACAACACTGTGATTATCTGTCAATTATAATTTGATAAACACTTTAATCCGCTTGAGAAAAAGTTGCAAAAGTCATACAATTATTTTCTCTTTTCTCACTTTTATAGGCGGTAACTTTTGCCATCATCAGAGCAAAGTTTGAATTTGTCCTATACCTCAGTTTATGACTCGATTACTGCAAAACGATCATCAGTCTGAGCAAATGTTAACATGCATTTACGATAAATTAAGACTGTAAACATTGTATCCAATACATGTCAGCATGTTAGCATTGTCATTGTGAGTATGCTCGCAAGCTGACGCTGTAATTTAGGGCAAAACATCATATCTGACCAAGCGGCGACCTCCAATTGTGAAGTGAGGCCTGCTTCTTGAACGACCACTTGAGGATGGCAGAACATTTTCCATAAGAGCCTATAATAACAGCAGTTTGACCTTGCTGCCCACATGTGCTTTGTGGACTTGGAAAGGGGAGTTGTTCTGGGCACATCCAACTAGGTAGGAGTCTTTGGAGCAGAGCCAGAACCCACTGAAGGGGCTGTGTAGCCCATCTGGCCGGGAACACCTCAGGATCCGAAAGGAGGAAGTGGAAAGTGTTGCTGGGGAGAGGGACGTCTGGAACACCCAGCTGACCCTGGATGAGAAGCGGAAAAGAAACGGTTGGATGGATGCACTGAACGGTGCGCTTCAAGCCAGACAGTGGGCACACTAAATAATACAGTATGATATTTTGTGATATATTTGGGACAGACTGGGACAGATTTTGAAGTGTGTATTTACGTTTCTATCAATAATTCACTTTATTTGTGCCCGGTGGCAATAATTCAATACATCAGACCAAAACAACAACACATCGTACATAGTAAACACACTCACTCACCGCACAAACAGGAGGGAGTTGGCATAGGCTATAAAGCCGGTTACCAGATGCCTGAAACTGTTGATATTTTCCCAAATTATGACTCTGGAGAGGAAGGTGTATTTTATATCTGTCAACAGTAATTAGCAATGTGATGAAAAATGAATGCTTGTTAAATATTCTCATTTTAAAACCCCCCATAAATGTCACAGAATTACAGGCTGTGCATCACATATGTGCTGCATCCTGTGGAACGAGCTGTATACGCCGTAAGAAAAAACACCTACACATGCTCAGACTCACAAACACGGACGTATTACGATCATTTGCATGTTTGCCGCACATAAACATGAAGAGAAAGCTTGTTGCCAAACTTCTTCTTCAGGGGAAATTCCAGTTTTCCATTTTACAGGATGATGCTGCAGGCCCGGACATGCACCAGACAGCGGATGAGTTTGGAGACGGATGAAAGAAAGGAAGGCTCCATCCTTATTAATCTGTCCTTTGAGTCAGCGCCTCTAATCAATACCTGTAAGTGCTCTGTACATTGAGTTTTCCATGCTTTTGCAAGAGAAGGGACTTTTGGTTCAAAGCCGTCCTTGAGGGCTTTTCTCTGCCACCAACGTCTGACAGACAAAGCTCCAACGTTCGCTCCACTTTTTCAACGTTCCTTATAAAAGCATTCGTTCTCGAAGGGGAAATAGGTTCCCACTTAATTCCTGTCCTGCGCGGTCAATATTATTGTATCACTGCGCTGTTGTGATAACAAATAGTGTTAATATGTGCAGCCGAGGCAGAGGCCTGACAGCACATTAATCTGGGAGTTAATCAGCAGGACTCCTCAGCAGAGGCAGAGCTCATCAACACCGTGTTAATAAAATGGCTTTTTAATAGCACATCTCTCTTACAAGCAGGCCGTGATTCTTTTAGACCACGAAGAATAAAGTGCCGCTAGTTTGTTAATCAGGAATTTGTTCATGCACAGGAGGATTTTATAACATGTAGCTTCTTCCGGATTAATTAGGTTGGGAGCATGATCACACACACACACAAACGTAAGCTGCGTGTGTGTTAATGTCTTACTTATACACGTAATTATGGAAATAAAAATAAATCTACTTCGAGTGGAGGTAAAAGCTGCATGCTGCGACTGAACGCAGCAAACTGCAGCTGATGGAAAACACATGACACGCGTACAGCTGAAGTGAAGAATGGGAAGCAGTGTGTGGCCTCTTGACTGAGCTGCTCGACCAGGAGTGTTTTCTTTTTTTGTCAGTATAGAGCTGGAAAAAAATAAAGAAAATGACTTTATAATAACAAACTCTTTCCCAGTTACTACACGAAGATATCAACGTACTTTTATGCTATCATCATCGAGACATCAAACTGTTAAATTAAAGATATTCTGTAACAGAAGATTACAATCTCTGCCAGTGATATGAAACGGTATACACATCCTGTCTCACAGTGGTGCCAGATGAAAAGTCCCAGGCTCATCAAAGCCAACAGGTTTCGTGCTCTGGGGAACGTGAATATCTATAAAATGTAACTAAAACCCACCTGATAGCTGCTGAGGTATTTCCGTCTGGACTAAAGTGGTGTGAAATCTGAAATGTCAGTTAAAGTCCGTGCAATTCTGAGATTTCTTTCAAAATACATTCAATGTGTTGGAAAATAGTTGCTGAAAACATGTGAAAAGACTTTAAATGATATATTACTGAAATGTGGAGGTTGAAACTGTTTTTCACCAGTGGACCAGTGGGCGGTCCTTAAAGGGTGGCTCGATGACACACTGAGGCCACCCTGAGCGTACCCCTGCACCCCTAGCAGAGAGACAGAGGTAAATTCATCTCTTTCTGAACTCATCTGACGCGTTTCAGACGCTTCAAAATGGCTGCTTGACTCTTCCCGCGCCTGGGCGTGGCTTCATTCAGCAGGACACACACACCCCTCAGTCCTGGAGCTCAGACTGGCTGCTGTAAGCGTGTCGATATTTTTAATCATTCACATGTGGCTGGGTGGTTCATCACACTTTCTTCTTTGGTCTGACAAACTCTCAAATATTTATTCTAACTTTAGAGTTAAATATGAATACACACTGAAAAATCAACATAGTTAAGATAATTTTAGATTAAAAAAATAATAATAGGAGTGTTAATGTGGTGATGGATACCAAAACGTCACGTGTGCCAGTGTCATCTTAGATAAAAGTAAATAAAAGCCACTGAGTGTGCTTAATTTATCAGCTTAATTATGTGTGTGTGTGTGTGTGTGGGTGTGTGTTCAAGAGTGTCGAGTCATGCTGGATGAGCAGCGTCACACACTGTCGGCTCAGATATTGAACATTAACTATGCTGACTGATCACTAGCTGGGACATTTTGCATGGATCACTGGATTAGTGAGGTTAATCGTTATTTTCATTCATTTACTAGTTTTTAAATATTCATGATGCTCAGCATAAATTATAAACTGTTAATGTTCAGTAGAAAGCTAAACTTTGAACACAGTGTCTCATGAAAAACTACAGGGCAGAGGTTCAGGAGGTGAATAATTAAAGTTTCTCTGTAACATTCAAAAATGTAATAAAGACGTGAACTGCAGTCAGGATCAGCGAGTGAATATCATCCTGCGCATTGGGCACAAGTCTCATGAACGCTGGGAAATAAATTACAACGGCATGACATTTAGGATAATGTTACTATCAGTTATGTTTCATTGGGATCATCGGCTCCGTAAAACTTGCCGTTGGAGAATCGCCCCCTCAGTCCACACCATGAGGCAACTAATGCCAGAATAGGCTGCCAAGAAGAGCGCCGAGCTTTGAAGTCATCAATCAGTTCAGTCAATCGCAAAGAATGGACCCCAGGCTGCGTCCCAACCCTGTCACGTCTCCACACCTGCACCCTGTGCCACCTGTTCATCTCCATCTACACGGCACCATTCCCCTCGTGAACCGTCTTGAACCTGATTCAGTTCTCTGGTTCGTGTCTAGTATTCATTGAACTTGCTCTTAGAGCTTATTAGAAGTTTCAGGTAATGGTGCGCCCGGAAAAATGAACTTTTCTGGCTTCATGCGCCACTGAGCAGCTTCCGTAAAAAATGAGTGGACCCACCGTCCAACGCTGTATCCATTTCTTTTTGACTCATGTGCCAGAGTCACGCCATGCAGTCCACAGCCAGCTCACCAACCCCAGCTTCTGAACACACCTGTTGTGAGTGAACGTGGATAATAAAGGGTCAATTCCTATGCTTTGCAATCTGTCACCACACCGCTTGATGCCACTATCCTCACACCCGGATCTGGCGTGTAAAATCACAAAATGATCAGGATTCATGAACCAACAGACTGTTTGTCTATGTAAACAGTCTGCAGTCACACCCACCTGGTATGTAAGCAAAAGTGTTTGTATAATGTATCATCAAGCACGATCAAAATATGCCCTCTGACAGCGTTATCTTCCTTCTGATTTGTCTACCTCACCATCCCAACCTGTATCCCGACCTGCACCACACCCTGTGTGAGACATGCTGGCAGTGTGGGGGGAAAAAAAAATATGAACGTCGCCACATACAGTACAGTCAAAGTGATCCATCATGTTACTTCCAGTGAAGTATCAGACGCTCGGTCTTGGCAATGGGGACATGCAGGGCAGCTCTCATCTCAAGAGGGCACATTCAGTCAGCGCTCTCCATTTATTAAGCCTTTTATCTTTATCTGGTGGCACACACACACAGACACACACACGTACAGAGAGCGAGGCAGAGACATGGTCCTTTAATGTAGGCAACTGCGATAAATGCATGCGGATAGCCTGCACTTGATCCAAGTTATCTTCTTGATAGGTCGCAGCTGTGGTATTTACTATAATCCTGTCTTAATGGACCGGCCAAAAGGTTTTTCTTTGGCTCTGTCTCGATCCAAATGGGTATCTTGCCCTCTTGTTACTGTTTCCCAAAGCCGGGTCCAGTATTGTGGCCCCGAGAGAGAATGAAGGTCAGATCGGTTTCATTGTATTTCCTCCAGCACACGATAATGTACAGGAAAAACAGATGAGATCATTCTTCCTGCAGCAGACGTTTAATTCTGGCATGGTTATGATGAGATTTTCCTGCTGACTCTAGGACCCAGCCTTTCACATGGGTGTTGTGTTGCAGGAGTAAGTGCGTTGACCCCTAGACTGAGAAAATTACAGTACAGAAGGAAGCATCAAAGAGCAAAATCCTGCAAAAAAAGGTGGCAATGATTTAACTTCCTGGCTCTGCAGCTTAGAGGAGGAGTAATCTGGACTTGAAACGGACTAATCTTACATTAAAGGAAATGGCTGTAGTAAATGAGGAGTACGCATGACGCAGGTGTATGCCGAAGAAAAAGTTTGGATGAGTCGTGCAGCTGCAAAACTGCCGAAGAAAAAGGCGACGGTGTCTAAGATCTGTGCGATGGGAACCGCTGACAGAAGACCTGCTGCTGGTTATTTCACCTGTTTCTGATCATACTCCTGTTTTTTAATGCCGCTCAGGCAGGATGAAAGGCTTTTCACTTCGCTGCGTTCTTCTTATCTGGGCGATGTTGCAGCGGAGCAACATGCAAGTTGCTGTACCTGCCACAGGTGAGTCGATAACATGAAGCTAAAGCTGCAAGGTGATAAGAAGCAGCGCAGGTCTATGAATATAGCCGAATGAAACACGAACCATGCACAGAGCTGACGCACAGATATGAAGTTGATTTCTGCTTCTTCGGGCTTAGATCCGGAAAATTACATTTTTTGTAAACGGAGTCTGGTCTGAGAGCTAAACCTTCAAAAGAAAAAAAAAATCCTGTTTCTCCTTTTAAAGTAGCTATTTATGCAAATAAACCCACAAATCTGTAGAGGGGGTAAAGTATTTTATAATTGCTGCTAATAAATATTTGGTGAGTCAAAGCTCAGCACGCCACATGGTGGTTAAGGATCACTGACATTAACAGGATCGTTTCCACAGACAGGCCAGTTTAAACAAGTTACCACACGGACAGTGTTATTCCGCAAAACACTCATTACTTTTAATTCAGGAGATAATGGGTGTGTCTTTTTATATGCTCACAGTTTATTATGGAGTGTAATAATAATAATGATGACTGCAGATAATCACTGTCTAGGCTGCAATATGTCAGTGTGAAGAAACAGATGGTTTGATGCCTATTCATTGGATCATATATTTATTTATTTACTCAGGTTTAATGCTTGAACTTCCAGTTTAATTCTACTCTATGCTTCTTCTCCTCAACATGTAGTAATGTTACACTTCATTTCCAGTTCTACTTACACATTAATGCAGTAATAACGTCATGATGTTAGAATATAACACACGTTTTTCTACTTTTTAATATCAAAGGTGCATAAATGTACTTTTACCAGGACTTTAACTCCTTATGGATTATTAAAAATGGATTTGGTATTGTTACCACTGCAGGTTTCCTTCATAAGTTTAAACTGGAAAAGAAGCTGGGTGGCTGAACAGGACTGGAGTTGTTTTTATGACTTGCTATGGAAAAACAGATCAGGGTATATTAACTGTGACAGGCTATGGGAAGACGTCATCCTTTCCAAATTATGACACCGCTGGACACATGACAGCCAAACGCCGCCAACAGTTTGCAAGAAATACGGTGAAGGTAAACAGCGTGTCCACCAGCAGCTGGTCGCAGAGAGTCACACGAAAAAGAAGCAGAGAAACCTTTAGCCCATAATTTGGGTCAAACTCCAAAAAAACAATCCTACACACCCTCTCTACCTCCACCCACATCTTTCCCCACCCGCAGTTGAATAGGGGCTGATGAGATCTAAACTGGTGCCAGTCCGTGAAGGGCTGAAATAAATAATTCTCCACATGCAGGTAAACTGATTATTGTTAATATCTGATTCTTCTCGAGCAGCAGCAGCAGCAGCAGCAGTCCATTACTGTATTTTTAAGGACAGCAGGAGCTTTGTTCTTCACTCTGGCATAAAGTTGTGGTACTCACAGGTGCCTGAAGCTAATTAAAAGTCAATATTTTCTGACTTATTGGCTACGTTAGAGATCGCCCTCCAAAAGAAAAAAGAAAAAGAAAAGCCCACATGGAATGTGTGGAATTTTTAATTAATTTGCGGTTTCACTTTTCAGGCAGGAAATCTGTGAACGTTTAAGGAGGCAGCAAAGCCACACACAGTTTATGTGTAAAAATGTTTTAAGAGTCTAGAGAAGTTGCCCACGCTGATTTTGATCCAACACAAACTGGATAGTCTGCCATCTGTCTGTTTGATGTCGGCGCATTTTGATAGCGCACTCAGTAAACTTCACAGGAAGCATTAACATATTTTTCATTCAGCTGTGCAGCTCCGCGGGATGGCATATGGCCTTGGCACAGCTTGAAACCAGTTAAATGACAGACGACATGCTTAAATCTCTCTCTCACGCATATACACATCCACGTGTACGTTTGCTGCGAGGAATGCAAAGATGGAGCTTGCACATCTCCATCAGCAACTTTAATCCAACTCTTCCTCGTGTTTCTCTCTCATTTCTGCAATTTCTGCCTTAGTTCCCCTTTTAGCTCCTCTCCTGTGCCACCATGTGTATATGTATATAAATATATACATATATATAGAGACAGAGGGAGAGAGAAGGAGGTTTCTCTTTGTTTAATCCTCTGCCTCCCCTTGTAGCATCTCTTCCTCCTCTTGTAATCTTTGTCAGTTATCTGAATTTCATTAAAGATGTCGGCTGACACCTCTTCGTTTGATTGCACTGTTCTCCCTCATTTCCTCTCCTCCTGTTTATTTTCCTGCTGCTTATTTTCTGCCTCCCTATAAAAGTTTAATGATTATGGACCATTGCTGCAGTAAAAGCAAAAAGGGCGTGTTCTGCAGAGGAGCCGAAAATGGAAAAGAGTCTAACAAGTTTAAGTGTAAACGATATGGAAGAAATGAGGCAATAAAGCACCCGGGTACGTTATTTAGGAGACTATTAGGAATGAGTGTGCTTGACGTGCAGCACATGCATTAAGCTAATGTCAGTGTGTTTGTAACAGGTGATGATGTAAGACCAGTGTTTTATAATATAAGTACAAGCCCCACATGTAACAAAAGCCACATGCAGGTTGCAGGATTAAGAGGAAACTCTCGCTGGTTTCCAGGAGGGACAGAGGAGTGAGTCACCAAATCTACTGGACACAAATCTGATCGTGCGGGATGGCGCTCGTAGATGGGACTGAGTCTTTTAATTAAACGTTATTCTGCTAGGATGATTTTTCTGATGGGAGATCCAGTTCAGGTTAAAATGGAGAAAACAAGCCCCGCGTTCATTGTATTGGAGAGATCCCCAGATGCGGGTTGTGCTTTTATCACCGGTGTTAAATCTCACTCTGGTTTCGTGAGATAAATCCACTCCTGTGACCAATTCCCCCGATTCCTCGCTCTCATAAATCCTCCACTGCAGCTCCACTTAAAGTATCCTCAATGCAATATTTTTCTGACATGTTTTGATACAGTGCGAGATCGTTGTCAGGATTTCACTGTTATGCATGAAACAAGACCACCTCATATACCTGTTATTGCCTTTCCTTCTTTGCATTAATACTTCCCCGTGGACAGTAATGGCATCTGTGACATTAATGAGATCAGTCTTGCCTGAGAAACATTAAATCAGTGTCCCTTTTTGTTTTTATACATGACTTAGATATTAATGTAGTCACGATGTGATGATTCATCACTGACAACAGTTTCTAGGACGTAGTGTAGGAGACCACGGTTGATGAAAATTACGTGCTGTTAATTAAAAACGTGCCTTGATGCGGCGTCTAAAAAAAGGGAAGTTGAAGCTCTACTCTGAGGTTGCTATGACCAATATATTTATGGCTCAAATCAACTTTCCACATACGCATACACTGAAGTGTGTTAAAAGTAAGCGCTTGTCGTGACAGAGGATTAAGTCTCCTCTCAGACACCGCTAACAACTTGATGCCGTACATAGTGACGCATTTAGCAGCTAAAGAGTAAAGAAAAGTTCATGTTGGACTCTAAATTGCTGTCACATATCAACATAAAGGTGATAACAAGCGGCAATATCCATTGCTTGAAAGTGAAGCCTATGCAGAAGTACCAAAAACTCTACATAATTAACAGTGTGGCCACTTTGATTGACAGATGTATTGTGTCATTTGAGCACCCGGGCTCGAGTATTGTCAGCTCGTTTCTGCTGATCCCAAGTGAATAAAACTAAAAAATATGTGAATGCAGGTTTGTATTTGTATGACGAGAGGTGAAATGACCTTGTTTTTCCTCCTGTTGTGCACAGTGCTAAACTGCTGTGAAGGAGATATACTCATCTTGCTGGACTCTTCGGGAAGTGTGTCAAACTACGAGTTCTCACGCATGTTATTCTTCGCCGCCGACCTGCTTCACCCCTTCTCATTGGGCCGTGGGCACGTAAGAGTCGGGCTGCTGCAGGTAGGTACAAAGCCCAAGCTGGAGTTTGGCCTGGACGTCCACAGCAATCAGCAAAGTCTGCAGAAAGCGATGCGGAGTGTCAGCCAGCTGAAGGGAGACACCAACACAGAGGCGGCGCTCAGTGTGGCCCGGCGTGTTCTGACAGAGACAGAGGCAAACGTGCCAAAGATACTGCTATGGCTGACTGATGGTGTGCAGCCCGGAGACGTGGACCAGCCGATGTCTGAGCTGAAGAGGCGGGGAGTTTCCGTGTTAGCTGTGTCTACGGTTCATGGCAACTATCAGGTGTTAAAGCGTGCTGTGACGCCGCCTCTGGAATCTCACCTCTACAATGTGGACATCGATAACATCGATATCATCACAGAGGAGCTGAGGGAGGCCATTATCAGTATGTGTGTGCTGTGAAATCTGAGGTTAAGCACAATAGAAGTGAAAGAAGTAACTCAGTCTATGTGTTTATCTTCTTCCCTCTCGTCGTGTCTCATCTTTAGAGATCATCGGTGCAGAACGCCTGCACGTTGTCCAGTTGACTTCCCACAGCGCTGTGCTGCAGTGGCGTCCTGTTCTGAAGCCCGGCAGCGGTTACTATGAACTCACGTATAAATCTGTGAGGAAAATGGACCCTGAGACCAAATACAATCTCCCAGGGGGATCCAGCAGGACAGAGCTGACCAACCTGCACCCCGATACCACATACACAGCTTCCCTCCGTCCAGAGTTCAACCAGAGGCTGTTTAAAACACTCTCTGTTAACTTCACCACACTTCCTGGTGAGAGGATTTAAAGGGGACTCTCCCATGTTTTCATACTTCTGTAATGCACTTAGAAAAACATGTCTGACCCATGAAAAAAAGGAAAACTGAGGAGAAGAACCAGACAGAAATAGTTGAGCTACAATAATTTTCACACTCTTGTTCTTCTTCTAGATATATACTCACACCATTAATGATCCTTTTATTGTTTCCTGTCTTGTCCTGTCCCTTGCCTGGACTCCTCTCAGATGTATTAAGCCCGACCGTGGTCTCCGTGTCAGACTCTAGCCCTCATCAGATCCGTGTGAGCTGGGGTCCCCTGCAGCCAAATCGAGTCCAGAGATATATAGTGGAGTACGGAGCTATTCCAAGTGGACGCGTCCAGAGTATGACCTTACAGCGCCAGCAGAACTCCACTTTACTGACCGGCCTGGAGGCGGGCACTCAGTACCTGGTCACAGTCAGTGCTGTGCATGTGGATGGAAAAGAAAGAGCCATGTCGGTGAGGGCATGCACTCAAGAGGGTACGTCTTCAGTTTGATGTTTGTGTATCGCATGTCTGTGTAGCTTATTTATCTTTGGTTCAAATCCTTTGGAGTTACAGTTTCACTTGAAATGTGCTTTTCTCCCTGCAGCAGCTTTGCCTGCCCTGGCAGACCTTCAGCTGACCCAGGTGCAGCATCAGGAGGTGCAGGTAGCGTGGCATGGCCACCAGGAAGGCTTGATGGGCTACTGGCTGAGCTGGGAGAGACAAAACTCTTACACCTCCTCCGTCTACCTGCATCCAAGCTCTCATTCAACACAGCTCACACACTTCACACCAGGCAGTCGAGTGTGTGTCTCTCCCGTCTACAGCTCTGGCCGAGGAGACGGGATATGCTGCACTGCAGAGAGGCACACAGGTTGGCTGAACTGAGTATTATTATCTGCTTTTTTTTTTCTCTCTGAATTGCTGCAATTATGTTCATATGTAGCCGGATCGGTTCATTAGCGGAAGTGTAATTTCCTGAGTCTGCAGCAATCAGGCAGCCGGAGCAAAACCAAACAAGAAGGGTGAAATCGAGCATTTTAGGTGAAGGTGCACAAGATACATTATGCCGGAGTGAATATTATTTCTTATATTAAACTTTTTAATTGCCACAAATGGTTTTATTCCATAACTCCAGCCATCATAATCAGCGATTTTTTCTCCTGCTGTCCTGAAGGCTCCCAGCCACCGTGTCACACATTTGTTCAAACATATCAGAGTATGCAGATAGGCAATATTCACAGTTTGTGAATGAGGATAATTATTTATTATTATGATTCACAGTCTGTAATGTCAGCCTGCTCGTAAATTGTGCTGTTGCATAAGGTGCATTTACTTGAAATTATGTGCATATATTGCCCCGGGGTGCAATTAGTCTGATATCAGTGCAAATCAAAATGTTCTCTTCTCCTTGCAAATATATTTAAAGTTGTTGAAATGTAACAAATGTAATCCGGTTTGCCCATCCTAATCAGATCAAAATCACCTGTTCATACCTGTCAGCTGAGCAGCGTCTATGGTTCGAATGGAGTTTTGGTTACGACACCTAAAGAAGATACTTGCAAACTCTGCAAGTAGAAATATAAGGCCCTTGATAAACTTCGACCAGAGAAGCTGAAGCACAGTAGCCTGATAATCAGACTGTATTTAAATTGTTTAAAAGGAAATAATATGATGTGAGCATCAACTCAGATATTTGATAGTCTAAAGCTGAAGAAGTGTTGAATGCCAAGAATAAGGTGAGGTAAGGTAAAGGTTTTTCTCAGGTCTTTCTCTCATTAGTGTAGAGGTCTTGATTTTTGCTTCTGTAGGCAACAAATCATCCTGAAAAACGTTGCTGCATCATGGTACTGCATCATTTTTATAAGCTATAATGACCAAAGTGCTTGCTTCTGCTTGTTTTGTGCAATTTGTGTCCATTCTGGATTATTCATTATATGTAAGGAAAGTTTCAAATGTTTTGGATTCGAAGCAAATCATGAATGAGTCAGGAAAATACTTTTTTTTCCTGACCAGACAATTTTCGTCCATTTTTCTGTTGGTTTCACTGACTGATGGACATTTAGCCCCACTGCAGCACACAGTAAAATTGGTGTCAGTGATAAAACACAGAATGGATCATTGATTTTGGCTTCAGATCAGAATAAATTGTACACTGGATCAGCTTCACACTTCTGTACAATGCTTAAAAGTATTCAGTTTTATATCAAAGATGTACTGTGAATATATAAATACATATATATTGTTAATTTACTTGTTTTTTGTATTTATGTGCTACTGAATTTATTGCCAGACTTGTCTGGTACAATGTTGGCAAATATATATATATATATATATATATATATATATATATATATATATATATATATATATATATATATATATATATATATATATATATATATATATATATATAGTATATTTTCTGTGTCCAAGAACATAAAAATAAACATTTTATGTTATAAAATGATTAATACATATTAAGAACACCATTAAAATGTGTTAACCTCGCTTGTTTTCCTGTATTTGGTTGTTTATGGGACCATCTAGTGGCAGATGGCTGTAATCAGAGGTTGCAAACGGAGTAAACTGTATTTCTCGTGTAATTTCTCATGCAACGTAAATGATTCATTTAGGGTGATTAGAGATGATGTACAATTATATTTAATTACTCAACAACACCCAAATCGATAAATGAAGCATTCTTCCAATTAAAAGGAAACATGGATGCTGACTGGAACATTAAAGTTAATAGAAAGGACCGAAAATTACTTTTGATGATCTTACAATAAGCAAACTTGCATTTTCTTTTATTAAAAATATATATCTTTTATTATTATTTATCCATCACGTCTCATTTATATACTGCGCGCTGCGGAAATGATTAAGCTGTGAGGACTGAAGTAAAGACTTAGAGGCATGTTTTATTCTTTGCAAAGTAGGTCAGACAGTCATACCGAGTGCACAGAGTCTGAGTGCAACAGCACTCAAGGCAAGGTGAGCCTTTCTTATAGCTGTTCAGAGGCAAATATTATGAACACAACTGGGTGGAGCTGGATGAAATCAGTACTGCAGTGCATCGACAGTACAAAAGTTCAAAAGGTCATATAGAGATACAGATTTTACGTTTATCTCCCCTGTTTTTGTCTGTAAGTGTCTTTGATTTGTGTGTGTGTCACTCCTAACAGTCTAATTCTTCATCCATCCATCCATTTTCTTATCCTCATCAGGGTTAAGGGTGGCTGGAGTCTATCCCAGCAGACTTAGGGTGAGAGGCTGAAAGGGAGAAGGCTGACACACTGAGGCAAACACCTATTTAAGGACACCAATGAACCTGCATGTGTTCACACAGACACGAGGAGAGCGTGCCAGCAACTCTCCAATGACAACCAAAGTTAACTTTGACCACTTAAAGCGCATTTTACAATGCACATCTCATTCATACACCGATGGCTACCATGCCAACTCATATCATCATAGCATCGATATGCTATAATAATGCCATATACTTGTCCCTGCAGTTTCATCTATCACCACTCCGAGGTCTTGAACCCACGATTCACAGGACTGCATCGTTTACACTTGCAGTGACTCTGAATTATTGCACCACTGATGCCATTTGTTGTACTATACGTGTGAATCTTTACTGTCCTTTGCAAAGAGATTTGTCGCCACAGTCCGTACAGTTCCTCACATAAATACGTAGATACACCACGACACAAACACATGAATGATATCGTGAAGTCAAAACATAAGATTAAAGTGCTATCAGTTGTTCAATGAAGAACCTTCAGGCACACCACACAAACAAAAAAAGGCTTCCACCTCCCTGAGGACGACGGCCTAAACAAATAAAGTTGCAAAGGAAGCACATTTCATTCAGGGAAGCTGATTAATCTCCTGTGTTTCATTAACATGCACCTCGAGCTCCCCGAGGGCCGAGGCTTAAAACATAGCGTTGCTTGTTGGCTTTCTGCTGGCGTAACGGGGATTGTCTTACCAGATCGAATCACAAAGACACCTCTTCTGCTATTTTGTTGTCGTGATGACACAGGTAGCATCGCCTTCTTTCGTTGGCCCCAACAAGGAGTGTCTTAAATTAGTTGACTAACATGTTGGCAGCATGCTGGAGGGTGAAAACTGATTTGTATTCAACTGACATGCATTAAACTGAAGATGGAGCATGCTTAAAGACTTCATTTCAGCTTTTGAAACTGCTTCATCCAAAAGGTTGTTGAGACAATGGCAGATACCAAGGACGATGGAGACACAGTGCTTGTGGGGATGGGACTTCGTGTCACCGTGTCCCCTGTGCAGACGGCCTTTTACCTGATCCTGGTGTTGCTGGGCATCCTGGGTAATGCCACCGTGATTGGAGTCATTGGTCAGAGCGTGATAAGCGATCGCAGTCGAGGACGTAACTCGGACATCATTATCATTAACATGGCTCTGTCTAACCTTCTGGTGTCTGTGGTCAGGAACACGCTGCTTGTCATCTCAGACATGGGACTCCAGGTACGTGGTTCATTCATTCATTTTAAAATTCTCTCGCGTCTCGCACCTTGCGACGCAGTTTTGACTGACTTCAAGATAGATTTTAAGATTTTGTCTGGGAAATACGCATGTACATACCTACAGTAGCTGAGAACAAGATGGATTACAGATGGCAGTTAATATAAGTGTGAGTACAGGATATTAGTTCCACATTTATGAACATGCACTGGTCTCCATCTTTTATAGCTGTACTCATCCAAAGAGTGGTGTCAGTTCCTCATGGGTGTCTGGGTGTGGCTGCGATCGGTCAACGTTTGGTCAACACTCTTCCTCAGTGCATTCCACCTCCAGACGTTGAGGCGTGTAGCTCCATCTATCGGGAACCTTCAGGGACCCCGTAGCACCCCTACATCCCTAACCCTGAGTCTGGGCCTCATCTGGCTTCTCAACTTTATTTACTCCATTCCTGCTCATATATTTTCGACTAGCGGGAATGAGAACAGCACAGAGGTGAGAGTGTGAGAGGTGAAGGTTTAAAGATGAATTAGACAGCTCATATTGTATCAAACAAAACAAATGAAGTACGGCATGCTTTAAGAAAATGTTCAGTAAAAATATTAGATCTGTATGCAAGGAGTTAAAACCTGCAAAAACACTGCTATGGTCTGATAAAGTTTGGAGAAATGTGTCAAAAGTAGATGTCCCAGATTTTCCCCACCCTCTTTCCTCCATGTTCTGGCTCATCTGCTCCTCTCTTGCTGCTCCTCCTCCTCCTCCTCTTCCTCTGCAGACCCTGATGCTGGTGAGCAGCACAACGCGCCCCCTGCTGGGCTGTGTGTGGAACTTTCCCAGTAGCTACAGCGGCCTGGCCTATGCCACCACATCTATGGTGATCCATGAAACAATTCCCATAATCCTCATGGCATTTACCAACCTGGGCTCACTTTACACACTGTACAACCACGGCAGGGCGCGGAGCAGTACGTTGCAGGACGCGCCCGTCATTAAACGGGTGCCTGCTGAGAAACGAGCAGCCAAGGTGAGGAAGAGGAGGGTGACTGAAGTTCACCTGAGAATTCAAGGTGAACATATCTCATCAAGCCTCAACATGTGATCAGTTTTACTTGACTTCTTTGTGTGTTTCATTGTGTGTTTCCAGGTGATTCTCGCTCTCATAATGCTCTTTATTGCATCCTGGGGAACCAGCATTATCTCTGTCAACTACTTCAACTACAACCAAGGCTCCTCGGCCGAGTTTCTCCTGGTCATTGCTCGTTTTGCCAACATTATCTTCATCGCCATGTCGCCCGGCGTTCTGGCAATTGGACACCGGCGTTTGCGTTCTTTCATCAAGTCTATGCTCGCTCACTGACCGATGACTGATGCTGAAGCACAGGAGGTGCAGCTCACACAATACTGCTAAGCACAAACTATTACAGTATTTGCATCAAGTTCCCTCAAAAAACAAGGTTCAGGGTCATAGGTACGTATATGATGTTTACTCTCTCTGGAGCTGGACTGATGGACAGGAAGAATTTGGAAAATTAAGGTGGATAGGTCATGTGATGTTTTTATTTTACAGGCTGCACTAGTAAAGAAAAAACTGAGATATATTGTAAAATAATAATAATACATTTCATAAGGTTCAGTAGAGAATTGATATGATTTGAAAGCAAATCCTCTGAAACAGGGTTGTCATCGAGAGCTACAGTTTCATTACAGCTTGTTGAAATGTGGCTTGAAATAGTAAAAATGCATGTATGATCTCAATTAAGCATACACAAAAATCTGAGTGCAAGTAAATGTTTAGAACATTTAGAAAAACCTGGTTCAAAAGCAGCTCATTTTGCTGATGTGCCGATGTGGACGGGGGAACAGCAAAACCAATTTAAAATCAATTTAAGGGTACGCTATATTTAGAATAACTTACCATTTTACGTTGCCGTCTTTTTATATTTATAGAAGTAGAAGTGAAGTCGTTATCTACGCTCTCTTCAAAGCCACCGGGCGAGACTCCTTTGACAAAAACAATCATTTAACCCACAGAGTGGGTGATTGTTGGAGCAGTGAAAAAACTGCCCAAGGATGGTTACT
This sequence comes from Nibea coibor, assembly GCA_023373845.1. Taxonomy (NCBI): domain Eukaryota; kingdom Metazoa; phylum Chordata; class Actinopteri; family Sciaenidae; genus Nibea; species Nibea coibor. Next base: position 7,294,891 of record CM041734.1, read on the forward strand.
GGTGATTTTCATTTTGTTTCTGTCGTGTTTTAACGCAGCATGTTTATTATTATTATTATTATTATTATTATTATTATTACACTAAACATAGCAAAGTGGTTCATGAGTCAGTTTCTTTCTGTTTGGTTTTGAGGCAGACTGAGTGAGTTCGAGCAGAGAGGTTTGCTTTGTGGAACAGCTTTTTATGATTGGTTTGTAAAAATGAATTCAAACACAATCACATCAGGAAAGTTTACAAAAACTTAACTGACAATATTTTTCAATCTGGATTTAAACTAATTCTTAGTTGCTAGATGCTTACTATTTTTCACATGTGACCCTAAATTGCATAGAAGGCTGTGAATGTGTGTTTCCGTTGCCACACTCTCCCCTAAGCATTTCATATTTTATCACCCTGTGTATCTCACAATAAATTGGTCATACACATATAAGAGAACTTGCTGAGTTGCTTCTCCCAGGTTTTCTTTTGCTTTCCCAGTGTGCTACATTTCTCGTATTTGAGATTTTGAGTTTGAGTTATTGGAAAGTTTGTAAAGCCTACTGAGACACGTTTTATGCAATCGGTTTATACAAATAGCTCGACAACACGAACAAAAAAAACCTTATTGGGATACATTTAATCTAAAAAGAAACAACAATAAAGTCCAAAGAAAAAAAAAACATTTGATTGGATAAAGTTATTCCAAAGATAAAAGAAACCAAATCACCTTCATGAAAGCATTATAATCATTTTATGACTTGCATTAAGACATCTCAAAATAAACTCAAATAATACTTGACAACAATTCTTCCCAGAGGAAACCCGCAGCGTGGCGCCTCTGGGGTGAAATGGCTGATGCGTCCATACTTGGTATAAATTTTTGTACTTTTTCAGCACTTTAATCTCACTGCGGTCGCACTTTTCATTATCATTTGTTTCTTTTAACTTTCTCCTCCACTTTTATGACTTTGCAATCTTTTTGAACAACAAATATTGTTTGTTTCCCCCTCTTTCCTTCAGTCTTTGGGGATTTAGCCTCGTCTTGGGCATGCTTTTTGTGACATTTAAGAATTTTAGACCACCCCAATATCATACTCATGATTCGCCTCCTTAGCTTGCCGTGTCCCAGGGCCACCACCATGGGACTGAATCCCACAAACAATGACGCAGAGAAATGGGACACAGTCAGCAGCCCTTCAGCATGGTGTCCCCCATCATGGTTGTAGTATGTCACTGCAGCAACCTGTAGCGCCCAGCAGACCACGAAGAGAGACACAAGCGACATGATTACGTGAGCTGCTTTCCGTTCAGTGGACACATGTTTGTCCAGCTCCCCGTGGGTTCCCCCCGACTCTCCCCCTGAGGTAACAGCTCGGATGTGTTTTGCCAGAGCGTGAAGTGTAGCCAGGTTGGTGCCAACCATCAGCACCAGTGGCAACACCTCATTGAGTGCCAGCGAGGTGGAGGCAAATGCTGAACCCTGCTCGATGGTGGGGAACTCCCAGATACAGCCCAGCAGAGGCCTGGTGGTGCAGCTGATCACCATCAGCTCCACGGTGGCGTTGCCATGCACATGAGTGCTGTACACCAGAGCTGGAATCGAGAAGACCAGGTTTGCCCCCCACACCACTGCCAGAGCGATCCAAACTCGCCGCCTCTCCCTCTGGTGTGCAAGAGGTCCAAATGTCACATGCTGTCGCCTCAGCGTGGTGCAGTGGAAGAGACTTAGCGCAAGAGTCACCCAGCAGCCCACAGCTCGCCACCACACCCACAGCAGCATGAACACTCGACACCAGCCCGGAGACAGAGTCACATCCAAGCCCAGGTCTGACACAAAGATGGGCACTGTGCGGAAAAGCGAGGTCAGCAGGTTGGCGAGTGACAAGTGCACCAGAATGGTGTCAGAGGGAGGAAGTTTCCGAGACGGACTCTCGACGGCCGACAGAAGCACCTGAGAGTAAAAGCAAGACAGACTGAGGACAATCCTACCCAAAACATTCAGCTCATCTAAAATATTTCAGATTATCTCACCACATGGATGACCAAGATGTTTCCCAGGATGCCAGAAAAGACCAAAAGTCCAAATAAAATAGCGTCTACGGTCAGAACCTCTGACATGGCATCATCCTCTGCATGGCGACATACTTTGCTTTTTCTTTGTGACACCTCACATGTACCGCTACCACTGCTGCTGGTCTTCATGCTGTTATATACATATATATAAATGCAGACAAACAAATTGGTTCGTCACACAGAAGGTTTATCTTTGCTGACCAGGCTCAAGATCAATTTAATCTAATATGTTGACGCTTTGAGTCTACATGCAAAGGCGGGCGTTTTCCATGTTTTCCTTCTGCATCACTGACCAAGTGCAAACACAACGCCGTCTCTCAACCTGGACGATTATTTGTTGTGTTCATAACAGCCTGTTCCCATTGAGTCATTCGTGCTAATCATCGTCTATGGAAATGCATGTTGTTAAAAACCAGTGTTCATTTTTCAGTTATTCTTGATGTCCCATATCTCAGCTAAATATGAATATCTAGTATCAGACCATCACATATACCATTAACTGCAGATCACACGGATTTAACCAATTATCCTATTTGACCTCTGAGGGACAGGTTAGCTAAGTTAGTCCCACTGATGCAGCATTTTCTCGCCGATTAGTCAGCCATTCATACTCTCCCATGGTACTAATTGTTTACTGGGTTGCCATGTTTCTCTCTTGGGATGAGGCAATTATTGCTTAGGTGCACTGCTTAATTAAACGTATTGTGAAAAAACGATGATGCATATTGATCTTTTTGAATATTGTCATGAGGTTTGTTTTCCTTTAGGAGACCATCGAGTAACAAAACAATTAAATATCACAAGCAAAAGAAATGTGAAAATGACAGTATGATAAACAATAAATCTGATTTGATCACATCATATGCGACATGCGACATATGGACATTATTTGATTTGTCCATAAACAAACATATGTTAATATACCATTCATATACTGGATATCCATTCATATACTGGATATGCAAACTCTGACAATCTGCAAATACTTAAAGGTGTTTACAGTGCCAAATACTCTGTGTGGTTCAGTTATCACTAAAATTTCCCCGTTTGTGACAACTGTACTGAGTCTGTTTTTCTTTTAATTCATCCGTTGAAATCATATTCAGGCTTAAAGTTTTGCATAACAGTGTGGCTGCTTTGACTGACATTACAGATGGTTTGTTTGAGCACCTAGGTGTCATTTAGCCCACCTCAGGTCCACAGACGATCAACGTCTTGCCCATCTTTTATTAATGGTTATAGATTATAGATATATTGATAGTAATCAACATTTTTACATAGCCTAAATCAAAACAATAGTAATATTACAGACACACTGGGCTCATTGGGACCATGCATGTCACAGAAAAGATTTTATAGGTTACTGTAGATGTTATTTACACATGTGGACCTATCATCAGCTCTGATCTGACCCGTTCTGTGCGTGGATGTGCTAACCTGCGGGTTTTAAAACCTCTCCACCCGTCAGTGTTGTCAGGACTCTTGTTATTGACAGACACCTGAAGCACTGTGTGGGATGATGACTCACAAACCGAGAGCTGATGACTACAAATATTTTGTGCACGCACCCACGCTCCTAAGCACTCCGCGGCGCGCACTCCTCCACGTGCACTCTCACACAGCGGGCACCAAAGCCTTTACGTCAAGCCAGACAGGAAGGAGAAAGCAAATCTGATGGCACGATAGCCGGGTCCTCACGTCCATCCGAAACAAGTAAGTGATTTTTTAGAAATGCCCGAGTCGGAGGCTGCACCGAGGTGACGTTTGGGCTTCATCAACTTCATGCTGCAAGCTTTTCCTGTGCAAGGTCATACCCGAATCTGTTAGGACTGCATGCCCGCACGATTAAATGTTATTTCTGTCGCAGATGCATACCCGCTTCTCTCGCCCATGGACGCGCTATCCTGTTTCACACGGATTTCGCGTGTGTGCACCGAGGCGGAGCTGATCTTATGGCAGACACCAGCACGCCTTGTACCATCGCCCATCTGATCCACTGTGAGAGAAAATTCAGTCGACGAGAGTAAGTGAGATGAAAAGCCAACAACGACCATCACTGCTCGCCTTGTCGGCACTCCTGCTCTGCACATTACACCAGACAGCTGCTGGGTCAAGCAGAACTCATCGCAGCAGCTCAGCATCCTCATCAACATCAACAACATCCCCATCAGAGGTGAGAGGCAGGATTCATTCGGGGACGCCCCAAAACTGGCTGAAACAGACTAACGTCAGTTCAAACTATGGCAATCACAGCCTCGAAAGTAGGCCATCACCAAAGCTAAAAGAGGTATCAGGCCAAGTGAATAGCTTCTCTTACAACACCAGCAGAGGCAATATTTCTACTGTGATATCCGAGAGGTCGAGGGCACCAAGCTGGCGCCCAGAGGAAGGGGTGTCACCGCTGTGTGCCTACCGAGTGATCGAGGGAGGCATTGGGGGGCAGCTGTGTTTTCGGCACACGCTGCCTCCTGGGTACAAGTGTCGCAAGGGAGACTGCAGGACAGTGGTGTCTTTTGGGAATCTGGTGGCAAATATTCTTATCAATGGCAGCGTACTGTTACAGTGGACCCATGAGGGAGAATCCACGGTGGCCAGCCGAGATGTAAAGACAAAAGAGGCTGCAGCTGGTCAGGGGAGGAGCGGGGATCCTGGGACAAATTTAACAAGGGAGCACACTCTGAGCTCAAACACTGTTTTCGGTGGCCGACGCCACAGACGGGGAGGGTACGAGTTGAGCTGCTGGTGGAATGGAAGCTATACTCAGTTTGAGTGTGCCGGTGTCCATCTTGGATCCGGCTGCAGGGACTTTCTCCTGACCGAGCTGCACGAGAACATCCCCTACCGAATCTGCCTGCGCTCCCTGGCCCACTCTGATCCCGCTCAGAGAGCGGACCAGCGGGACTGTGTCGAGTTTACCCTGCCGCCGTCTGGGATGCAGGACATTGTGATTGCCATGACAACGGTGGGGGGAGCTATTTGCGTGATGCTGGTCATCATTTGTTTGCTGGTGGCATATATCACAGAAAACATTATGAGCCCCACGACGCAGCACTCATACTCCTACCGCACTCACTCGCATCACTGATGCTACGCTGAATCCAAGATGCTAAATAAATAAAATGGCCTACATTTAACATCCATGATGATGACCATGTCTAATCCTTAAATCACTCATTGTCAATTTTTCAATCAGCCACATAATATGATATACACATCCTGTTATGACTGAATTGAAGCCCAATCTACTGTGGCTCTGCAAATAACATGCCTTGTCAACCTCTGCGAGGATGCACTGAACCAAAAGTACTGATAATCTACATTTATTATTATACAGTAGTTTACTGTGCTATGTTTTTGTTCAGGGTTGTCTGTGATTGAGTTTGTCAGTCTGTATGCTGGCAGCAATTATACAGCAATACAATCGGAGCGGAAACAGCAGTTTTTTGTTGTTGGTGTTTTGTTTTTTCTTGCTAAATGTGCAGCCAGTGAAAGTGTCCAGTCAGGAAAATAAAATGTATACGGATGAAGTTTTTTCCACGGCTAAATCATACTACCATCTAGTTTTGCTTTAAAAACTGCGTACAGTATGTATTTCTACCATTTTGTGAGGGGCAATCCAATCTGGTGTACAATCTCTAAATACTGTGCCAAACATCTTGAGTTAGAACGCCTTCATGTCCTGCTGTGAGTGAATAAAATACCATGAGGTCATTTGTAATACTTTACAGCTGTCCTGTCCTTATTTTTGTCCTTGTGTGTGTGTGCGCGCGTGTGTGAGAGAGAGAAAGAAAGTGTGTGCTCGTTTTCACATGCCAGGACAATTGATCAACAACAGACATGAATTCAAAATATCTGTATAAACACAAACCCTTGCGAGGAATCTCATGTAGGTCAACTGCAAAACAGAAAATGGGGCTGGATGGTTAAACTGGATACAGATTTATCAGATCAGGAGAGAGAACCATGCATCCTCTCTCATGGTACGACTTAAACCCAAATTCCTTGCATGTATTTGCATATTTGGCCAATAAAGATGATTCTGATATTGCAAGATTAACAGAAACGTTAACGTCTGGCACATTGAATCACACAGTGCATCACACTGATGCAGAAATCATATTGGCTAAATAGATCCAGAGCTGTTAAAGGTAAAGTTACTGCAGTACAAACAGCATGGCAAAATCCCTGATGATCAGCATCTCAGGTTATGCATCATCATATACTGTAACTGAACTTTAGATTAGATGCATAGCTGTATAGTTGAAAGGTATAGTGTCTTAATTTCAAAGGTAGATAGATAGATAGATAGATAGATAGATAGATAGATAGATAGATAGATAGATACATACATACATACATACATACATACATACATACATACATACTACTATATATGCAATATATTATGCACACATGTATAAATATATGTATATATACACATATATAATATGATACATAGTATATGCACAATATATGCATAATAAATACTTGATTATACAAAATATACATACCAGAAATAATATACTATGAATATAAATATGAAATAGAATGAGCAAAAAGATAATAATATTGTATACGTATGATATATAATATCAATGTGGTTTACATCAGCTCATATCACATTGATATGTAGACTGGGATACTAGGCTAATAAGTAGTTTAAACATGAAATATTGGTATTCTATACAACCTGAAGGTAAATGTGTGTGACTAAACATGAGGTACTATGTCTGCTTCCAACAGTGTAGCCTAGATAAGAGTTTGAGGTTATTTTTGGTGATTTTGACTCAACCGCAGTGTCGGTAGTTGCTTGTGTCATCAGATCTGAATCACAGATGTGTCTCTATTTTTGGACATTTCTTGTTCTCGTATCCATTTTTTACTGTAGTAAATAAATATGTCCAAAAATAAAAAAAATAATAAATCATATTTTTCACGTTTACATATTGACGTCACGGTTACGTCGCCGCATTTCTCGGCGAGTCCCCGCCCCCCGGGATGACATCACTTGTTAAAGCCGTACTCAACCGGAGGGGCTCCGCCATTTTAACTTCCTGCTTCTCCCCAAAGAAGACGACACAGTCTCTGCACTCGAGGCGTTGTAGTTTTATTTACCGTAATAACACAAAGCCTTTTTTGTCTTGTTTATTTTTGTATCACCAGCTGACTTGCCTGTTAGTTTTCTGACAGCGTGTGTCGGGTGTTAGGTTCAGCCGGAGAGTCGCAATGCCGAGCCACCCGCTGCGTGTGGCGGTTGTGTGCTCTAGCAACCAGAACCGCAGTATGGAAGCGCACAATATCCTCAGGTAAAGACGAGCCGCCGGGAAGAGGAGAGAAGATCCGAATATGTCCGGTATCGAGACGGGTTTTTGGTGTTTTTTTTTTTGAGCCGAGTCACGAGTCCAATCATCCCCGGGAGCCCGTCGGGCCTCCTCAGCGGTGTTAACAATGGACTCGCTCCCTCTTATGAGTGCTCACGCCGGGGCGCTGCTTTGTGATTTTTAGGGTTCAGGTTTGCTGTTTCCCTGAAGCAGACACCCACACTGTTTATATATTCAAGGCTCAAGACAATACCAAGTTATTAGCTCGTTTTTTTTGTGTTGCTTTCACACCACATGTTGACAACAGCGCCACCCTGGTAGGGAATATTCCGGAAGGGAGCAGCTGTAGCTTCTTCATTTACACACCATTTGTCAAAGCCAGGGGTGTGTGTGCCGGTTTGGGACTGTCCAGACCTGTCACACTTCCTAGTAGCTTTTTTTTTCCCCTCCCTTCCTCTTTGGAAAGCATCACAGATGTCACCGTCTTGGTGACAAACAGTCACCCGTGTGGTCAGCTGGAATTAAAGTTAAAGCTCTCGAGAGCCGAGATGGAAAACGGGCCTCCACGCTCTTAGTCTTAATCTGAAGGAAACGCGCTGATAACTGCGTTCCCGCCTGTGTTTAATGTTTTCTTGTGCCCTGTTGTTGTTGTTGTTGCTGCCAGAGATGGTATTTAATCCACTGTCTTGTCCTCTTTCGTCCTTACAGCAAACGTGGATTCGATGTGCGTTCATTCGGGACAGGGTCTCACGTGAAGCTACCCGGTCCTGCCCCGGATAAGCCAAATGTGTATGACTTCAAAACAACATATGTACAGATGTACAACGACTTGGTCCGCAAGGACAAGGAACTGTATCCCCCCCTTCTCACTCACTTTTCCACACACACACACGTGCATATACTCTAAGCCACTGGAAGCCAGATAAGTAAACTTGGCCCATGTTTAGATGTTGGTGACGGCGTTTGAACGGCACAGCAGATGGGACCGCACCGATGGGTAAATCACATGCAGGGGTTTTAAGATGTGTCACAGATACATGCTTTTATTAAATTTAGACGACACGGAAGGGGGAGAAACACCTCGCAATACAACAGTTGTGAAACAGTAAGTGCAATTTGGTGAAGACCATCACTGTGACCAGCAGATTTAAATCTACCTGCCTTCTGTCGTTGAGTGACTGTATTTGCAAGAGTCTTCATGTTACCACTGTTGTTCCCGGCTAATGCAATTTTCCTTTGTTTCTCTTCTGTGGTCACAATGGATGCCTTTGTGGTTTGAGTAACACCAGAGCGTTCTGCTTTTCAAACACGCCCTGGCCCACTTTGTCTGTCGTAGTTGTAAGTGGCTGTAATTGTTAACTGACTTGCTGGTGCATCAGTAATAAATACTGTAAACCACCACATCAGAGCTCCATTAGCAGAGACGAACAGTGGTCACAAGTAGACAAGACTGACGGAAAGGACACTTAACGGGACGTTTACATACATTGATCCAGGTATAGAACCACTTTACCTGGTTTTTGGAGACTCCTTCATTTTTTGATTTAAGATACAGAAAATGATGCCCAATTACAACTCACTGTGGACTGTATATAACATGATCAAACTAGGGGTACTCAAAAAAATCTTATATTTCAGTTACAAATCTTCAGATGTGAGGGATTGCTGCTTCTTTGCACACGCAAAAATCATTTCAGACGGTCATCAAAATTATCGCGGTTATAGCTCCAAAGTACTAACGTAAAGTAAGTACTGGCTGGTGGTATTCTTCATTCTTGACTGACTGTACTCATAATTCATGTCCATAATCAGCTGGCTTTTTAAGGGTTAAGCCTGTACCCTCATAGGACGTCTTTTTAATTAATTAATTTAATTAATCGCTTACTTAATTGCACTGTCTAATATTTCTTCTTTAAAGATTCTGACCTCTGAAGTGAATATCTCTGCTTGAAAGTAGGCGTGATCTGCTTCACCAAATGTTTACTTACTGTTGTGCCGTTGCTAATGATGCTACTGTATTGCAGGTGTGCCGCCCCCCACGGTAGGTCACAAGGTTCAGATCTGTATTCCTGCATATCAGAGGTGCTGTGTCTAGCTGTCCCATTAATCCTGATGTATTATGAATAGAAGATGTACATACCTCTTGTAAAACTCAACTTTGTATATTGTGTGATTGAGACTTTGCATGGAACTTTTTGAAAATATAGTCCACTATTATAGACAATTCACTATAGTGGTTGGTCTTTTTTTTTATTTATATATTTGGCAGTTTCTTGCCTGATGGCCATGTAGTGAAACAGCAACATTGCCTTACTGTGGCTACGTTTTATACACACAGTGTTGGACAGACGTGACATTGTTCGTAAGAACATGTGTGGCCTGCCAGTCTCAGAATGGATTGTTGATAACAATATTAAAACTTTGTTGAATGGATTAATCACAATCTGAAATAACGGATTAATTACTGCTGCTGCTCTGAAACGCTATTTTTAGCACTAATGAGTGGTAATCTTCTGTGGCACCACTAGATGGTGCTGCAGTTTGTCTAATACAAAAGGCCTGCTGACACTATTCAAGCGTACCTGACAGTGTAAACATAATACAGTCTCCCAGACTTCCTGGGTGTTTGTGGGCATGTTCCAGTGTTCTGTTGGTTCAAATCCTTTGTGTGTGCGTGCGTGTGTTGTATTTCCTCTTGCTCCTGTTGTTGTATTCCTTGACCTCCTAACTCTTCAGATACACACAGAACGGCATCCTGCACATGCTGGACCGCAACAAGCGCATCAAATCAAAGCCGGAGCGCTTTCAAAACTGCAAGGATAAGTTTGATCTGGTCATCACCTGTGAAGAGAGAGTCTATGACCAAGTGCTGGAGGGTGAGGCTTCACACGAGAAATGTCTAATCCCCGAAGGGGAGACTGTGGGCGCATGATAACCGCAAGACTTCTTGATTGTATGACACACTTTGTATTTCATTTGTCGTTGCTCCCTCAGATCTGAATTCAAGAGAGCAGGAGACTCTGCAGCCTGTGCATGTCATCAATGTAGATATTCAGGATAACCATGAGGAAGCCACGCTGGGCGCCTTCCTTATCTGTGAGCTGTGTCAATGTGTGAGTGTCTCAGGTTCTTATGTGTTTTACAGGCACAGTATTGTAGTTTGAATCTATATATTTAATATGAATAAATGGTCATTAGGTGTATATAACTTCATCAAATATATGTCTAAGATTGGAAATTCAGTGGTCATGCTACCAGTGCTACAAAAGGGTGTGATAGATGCATAAATAGGACACAGATGCCCCGTTCAAATGAGCCGTGTTCACGTGCAGACTGTGTTTAATGCGCCTCCTCCTCCACCCCTACAGATCCAGCACACCGACGACATGGAGAATGAAATCGACGAGCTCCTACAAGAGTTTGAGGAGAAGAGCAACAGGCCTTTTCTTCACACTGTCTGTTTCTACTGATACACAATAGAAATTTGCAATAAACACAGACCCAGATCACAATAGCGGGGACACACATTCAGTGCTCCTCAGTCATCTACGATACAGTGCACACTGTGTGTCTGCACAGCCGCGCACACACATACACATACAGCTTTGGGTCAGGACTAAACAAATGGCTGCTGTTGGACATTGGTGATCATGGGTTTTTTCCTCCATGCCGAGGACGGACTCGCTGCTCTCGCTCTGCCTTTATTTCTCCAGATCAAGGTCAGGCCAAGGTCCTCCCTCCCTCCATCCCAGTCCAGTGAAAATCCCTCTACCATGTCTCCTCAGGGAGAGCCATAAAACCCACACCCACCCCAGATTCAACAACTCCTTTACAATTCTCTCATTCTGTTCAGCACATTGATGCTGATTTTTTTTTTCCTTCCCCTCTTCAGATTATATATAATTGTGCTTCGTTTAAGTATATGTCAGATTTTTATTCCTGATCTGGGACAGTGTAAATGTGGAGGAGAACTGAGTTGAATGCGTGTTTGTTGTGCGTGAATACTTCACTTAAAAGTGGGTGGGATAGTAATGAATAACCAAACCTAGACCTCTCTGAGGATCTCCTCCAATTTGTTTCAAATATAATGTGTTGATTCATATTTAAACTTGGATATGCTATTTTTCAGGGCATAGTATTTTTTTTTTCTTTTGTAAATGTTAAAGAATTGATGCATTGTAATTATTTGCAAAATGCGAGCTCAGCTCAGAGTGCCTGATTTTTCTGTATGTACATATGAATCCACTAAAGAAACATCTCTAAGAAACATGTCATGACTCTTTATTTGCTTTGTCATATTTAGTTTATGGAGTTTTTATGTTTCTCTTGGTTATTGTTGCACTGGATTATTAGCATTCAGTCAATAACAGAGCTGTCAGGAGTGCCTGGTTATTTTCATATTTGATGAAAAGACAGTTTTTAGATAGGGAAAGTTTAATTGTGTTAAAATATTCCAACAACCACTAGGGTAAAAATATTGCAACCTTGTCCTCGATTTGAACCATCTTGAGGTTCTCTGACAGAGACCAAAGTGTGATAAATCAAGTTGTAAACCTGAAGAGTGAAGATAACACTTTAATATTCTCACACCAGGGAAATTCACTTGTTACAGCAGCTCCAAGCAGGATAAGAAAATACTCCTAAAGAAGAACACATAAAAGAAATCTAAGACATACTTGAAATACAAAAATAAAATAAAAGTTATACATTATAAAGACCTTTCAAGTGTACAGATGCACGTTGAATCATCTGTACATATATGACACATTGCTTTTATGCAGCAGTTCATTTATTGGTTCATACAGATACATACAGTTTTTGTGTTGATTTGATCGTTTTCCAGTCGCCTTTGGTGGAAATATCGATCTTTGTTTCATCATGATGTTCCGATAAAATTATGAATATTATTGTGATGTCGAATCGACACGAAGACTGTCAACATATGACCTCCTTTATCTTGTGTTTCTGGTGTTTAAAGGCTAAAATGACAGATTTATTAAAGGGAGTTTGGTGTCACAGCACAGGGAGTTTTACTTTAATTAAAACTACTAATATGTTAATTATCAAAACGTTTATTACTTCGATTAACAGTCTGTGTGTTGATTACTGACGGGTGATCAGGTTTATTATCAGCTGATCGTATTTTGTGCAGTAGGTGTATTGCGTAATGTGACTTTTAACATTATCGCCGGCGTGGCCAGTAAAAGTTACCATGGCAACCCATTTGAAACGCGACTTTTAACATTATCTCCAGTTTAGTTAATGGAGGTTATCATTGCAGTCCATTTAAAAAACAACTTGTTTGGAAAGCAATGATCAGTTCAGGCTACATGTGGCCGAGAAACACAAGCGGAAACTCCAGAAGAAGAGCACTGACATGTAAGCACGTGAAGGCACCACGAACACCATCTTCTGCTGATAATAATGTTAGTTACAGGATATACAAATATTATTTTTTTCTCTCGTCCATAGTGTCGTGTTGAATACGTCAGCTTACTTCAGGTGTTGTTTCTTTGCAGACCTTGAGTCTTCTGATGGCCATGAACGCTCTTCTTCACAGCTTTCAGAACATCATCATGCTGTTAATTAAAGGAGAGGACGGTGTCTGCGACTGCATGTGTGGAAGGTAAACTGCAGTCCAGTAAGGTCCATGTTATGTTCAGAGTGATGCAGAGGGTCACACCTGTTCCCAAAACAGTGCAAACCTTCCCATCTTACCTTCAAGTGTAGAAAAATACAAAAATATTATTTCCAAAGATGCTGCGATGTGTGTGAATATTAAAAGGGCTCATTTGAAAATGAAAAATGCTTTCAAACAAGGAAATTAAACCTAAAATGTGTATTTGTTGTGAAATTGACACCTGCAGACTTAAAATACTGATTCAAACTTTAATGTTTTTTTTTTTTTTTAAATGTTTAAAACCCTGCGGGCTTTATCACAATCATGGGAATGTAATACATCAGTGTGGTTGTGTGTGTAACCTATGAACAGTTAAACCACATAAATCACGCAGGACAGTGGTAGGTTACGTCTCTGTCCTGCAGTTATACAACAAGGACTGGCAGAACTGAACCATTTATTTTAAAGTTTATATTTTCAGGCAGGGTTTCACTTAGGTTGGACACATCACCTACTCTGCAAATGTCATATTTTCAATTACTGTATAGTTACTTTACTAACTTTATCCATTGTGAGACCAGATTTATCAGGATTTGGGTACCACTGTTAATCAGTTTTCTTGTGAGATACCCTGGCTGGTGAAAGATTATACACCTTATTATGAGTTAAGACAATTTTTCTAGCTCTTAGGCTCACATTGCTGTTTTGCAGGCATCAGGTCCATCATGTCATCCCTTTTGATGAGACCCAGCACACGGTAGCTTATGAAGAAAACTATGTTTTAGCTAACACGGTGACTCAGAAGCAGATGTGCGTGATGTCTGGAGTGATCTTTGGCCTGTGCATCAGCTGGTTCTTTCACTGGCTGGAAAGAGCTCGGCTCAGATACTGGAGATGAAACTGAAAGAAAGGTCAGTTACAACTGAACATGTGGGTAAAGGCGAGGCTTCCTGAGGAAAAGGCAGTTATATAGTATATAGTACGTTTATTTAAAGCTAAGCTTTCTGTGCGTGGAATTTTCCTGCCCAATGTTATAGCGGATTTAGTTATTTATCACAGAAAGGAGCACACAGAGAAGAAACTCTTCCTCTAACTGTACTAAAATTATTTTCCTGACTATTCAGATTTTTCACCTGACTAAATTCTTGTCATTTATGCCCAAATTCAGCAACACATGGGACTTGTATCAAGGACAGGGAGAACATCAAGCAAGATGTGTCCCGTTATGTTACCAGACGCATCGAGATAAAAACTTGGATTCAGTTCAGAGGTTACTGTGAGTGCTGTTTTCTGTTCAGTAACCTACAGTAATAGCCTTTGTAGGTTCGATATGACTTTATTCTTCAAATATATATTTTTGGCCATTTCGTGCTTTTATTTTATTTATTAGCATTTAGTGTTGAGCCAACAGGACGATAAAAGGTCTATGACTGGATTCATATCAGGGATTATTAATATATGGTCAGTGTCCCCCCGCTCCAGGTTATCCCCATTTGAAAAAAAAAAAAAATCAATAATTATTAATCAGTTTTTTAAAAAAAAGTTACAAACTGCTTCATAATCAAAATAGATAAAATACAAAGAACTTTAGTAACAGAGATCAGTAAATTATAAGCAAAACTCAAAGTAATGATTAAAATACATGATGATGATAAAAAAGGCAACAAGAATAGTCTCCTCATCGTACAATGGTCCTAATTGTTTGTGTCTTTAACTGTCATCATGTAGCCACTGAGCCCTAAAATGTCTGTAAGAAAGAACAGAACTTTACTGTTTATAAAAAGACAGATCCATTTAATCATTTCAACAGACACTCCACTGTGTACAACACTTATATACTGTTATTACAGACAGAGTCTGGTCTCCACGTAAAGTACACTTTGAGCTACACATTATACATTAGAATGAGTCTCATTTGTGTTTTGAAATGTTAATCGATTATTTTCCCCCGACCCACTGAATGATTTTCTGTCATGGACAGTCCTTCAGACTTTTAGACATAAACTGACTAACTAGTTAAAGAGGCAGGACACTAGTTGTTATAAACCAGGCCACCCCGCTGAACAAATCTTTATCTCAAACTGGAGTTCCATCCTTTGGAGGAGATCCAGTTTTGTTGTCTTTTTCCACTTTGCCCTCGCCTTCAGCAGAGGCGGCAGGCTGGGCTAAACTCTCTGCTGTCGTTGCAGCTTCGCAGTCCTGTCTAGCTGCGGCACTTTCAGCATCATGTTTCGTATTTATCTGAAGTACCGGAGCAATCACCCCCTCAGCCTGAGGTGCCTCACTGAGGGGCAGGTTAAAGCCCATTTTGCCCCCAGTACCCGTCGCCCCAGCTGGGGGAGGCGTGAGGGTCTTGTTCTGAGCATCCTCCTCTGCATGCAGCCAGTCCATCTTCTGAATGTGTTGCTTGACAGCGTCGTCAACTCGAGCGTCGATCATGGCCTCTGTCAGGACGCCATCTTCAGAAGAATATGCTGCCGCCTGTGAAAATTAAGATTTACATTGCAGTTTTTTTCAGTTGATTACAGCTATGGATTGACAAATGACAACAGATAACATACCTGCCAGGCCACACCCAGCTTGGAGATCTCTCTTCCAGACATTCCCTCTGTCCGCTTTGCTATCTCGGAGCATTTTTTACCATAGTCAAACTGTGCCAGCTTCATCCTCCTGCACAAAGTAAGGCATGAAAATAGATGAGAGGCACAAAATAAATGATTTCTTCACTGTACTGGCATGGATCTCATTTCTTTCTGACTTTGTTGTGTTTTTGGATCGCTCTCCACCTTTCAGCCTCCATCACACATCTGAGCTCTTTGTAATTAATGCCTAAACATGGCTGGCCTCTCTCAAGATGCTCAGCAACCTGTTTCTTGGCCCTTGAAAACACCTGAATCAAATCAAATCCTCATCCAGCCAAGGATCACTCAGAACTAATACATGCATCTCTGAGACACAGACACAGTGAGTCTAATGACTTGCCCTGTCCTGTTTAACTTGTGTGGTTGTGTGGGGGATTGTACTCACTGCCTCCCTCCGGTGGCGGGCTCCAGCACATATTTGTCAAAGTACAACCGCACCAGCCTCTCCCGCTCCTCAGGACCCGGCAGAGCAAAATTCACTATTTCATCTATACGGTCATTTATAGCCCAGTCAAACTGCTCCGGCTGGTTACTGGCCAACACCAGCATGAACCTGCAGGAGGGAAACACAGGAATCGAGCAGCTTAGAGACATGCGGGGAAGTAGCCATCTTGGTACTAGCGAGGCAAAATTAAATTGAGGAAAACAGCAGACACATTTAAGGTTTAGATTCAAGCCCAGATTCTGCAAGGAACATAAATAAATGTTTACTTGTTGCTCTGTTCTCCAGTGCGATACAAGAATGCATTCAAGGTGGCCCTGAGGTCTTCACTGATCTTCTCCTGCAAAAGAAAGTAAAGATTAAAGCAGTGAAAAATAAGTTAATGAGAACTAGTTACGGGAATACATGTAAGGATGTAACGCTTACTGTGGATCTCTTGCGAAGGAATGCATCAGCTTCATCAACAAAAAGCAGAAGTCTGCAACAGGATAGTAAAAAAAACACACGATCAGTCTTCATCTGTTGAGATTACGTTTGTGTATTAGCCTCATTTAACAGAATACGGAGTATCATACCCGCGTCGACTTGTGTTGGCCCAGTCGAACACTTTATGCATGGCTGTCACACCGTCACGGCCCATGGGTGCCACGTCACCGCCAGTCATGATTGCGTAGTCCATCCCAGAATGCATTGCCAGCTTCTACTCAATACAAGAACAAAACAACCTCGATGTTAGAGAGAGCGCCGCTCTCCACGTATCTAAATGGTTCCATCGGTCATCACTCACGTACCTTAGCAAAGAGAGTTTTGCCCGTGCCTGGAGGGCCGTACATGAGGATGTTCCTATACAGGCCGTTGTTCTGCCTCGTGTTTCTCGTTGCTATAGCAACATCACGCACACGCTCTTCTAATGAAGGCTAAGAGATAGAAAAAAAATACATTCATATCAAGTGGTTCAAAATGAAGTGGCAACACATTTTTAGGGACTTTGATGTCTACTTACGCTGAGCACAACTCCCTCAAGGGCATCCTGAGGTTTGCTCTTCAGCCGTTTGACCGTCTGAGAAGGAGCGACAGACAAAGCATAATCAGCACGTTATAATCTACGGCTAACAAAACCAGCAAAAAGGATCAGTTCCTTATTAGCTACCTTGACTGGATGCTTGATTGCCTCTCCCACGGTGAATCGGGACGTTTCCCGCACCAGTGACGGCTTCCCGAGCCTGGCCTCGATGTAACGTCCCGCCACCGCTGTGGCGTTTCGGGCTGAATAAACTCCCACAGCTAAAAGGGTCAGACCTGCCACCTGGTGATGGGACAGACACAGACAGTGAGGATCAGGAAAAACCACACACAGTCCAAACATTTAAAACAGAAATGTATGGTTACTCATGTTAACAGTGGTGTAATACCGATTGTTCGCCCATCTGTGTGAAATTCTGTGACAAATTCAGCTTATTGTGCATTCGTAGTATAATCATTCACTAAACTGATTGTGGATGGAAACACGTGTCTCACCGTGGCTGTGACTTTGTCCCAGTCTGACACAAAGGCCCTGAATCCTTCTCCAAACACAGCACCCGCAGTCCTAAAAGCAAACACCAGTTAACTGTGAAGCATGCACGTGTAACTACAGATCAAGATTTATAAAACTGACCGGCATTTCAACACATTCAGTTTGGAGTCACATGATTCAGGACACCATCAATCACCTCCACCGTGTGAAATCTTACTTTATGGACTCCAGGACGGTCTGTCTGTGTTCTGCAGCCTTCAGGCGGATCTGTTCCCGGATAATATCGGCGTTCTCTCTCTCCACGCGGCCTCGTGCTTTGGACTCGGCCTCGATGCGAAGCAGCTCATTCTTGTGCCTCAGCTCCATCTCGTGCTCTATCGTCGCTACAAAAACCAACAACACAACAAAGTTCGTGACCCGCCGTTCAACATCGTCAAGAGTCGCCACAAGATCCTCCCTTTAGTTCATACCTTTCCTCATGGCCTCCTGCTTCTGTACAGACTCCTCCTGTCGGCGGAGGTTCTCCTCATTCAGAGCTTGCTGTTCAAAGAAGAGAAAATCATTTTGGTATGGCGCTTCATTTTAAAGCATTATATACCAAACATGAAGGAGGCCACCTCACCTGTTGCCGTAGTTGGTCCTCATATCGCTGTCTAGCAAGCTTATCTTGATACTGAGCTCTCTGCAACGGAAGAGGAACCAACCATGTAATCAATCAAGTCTAATTCACGCTGCAATATATTTGTTTTGTTTGTTTTATCTTAAGATACAAAAAGAAAAGAAGTATTTCTGTTCTCACCGCTTGATGCTGCTTCGTCTCCTCATTCAGAGTTTTCCTCCTCTCCTCCGCCTGGACTCGTATCTGGTCGCCTTTGAGCTGCTCAACTGCTGCTTCATACTCCTGTTACAGCAGCACGGACAAGGAACGTTTAAATCAACTGCAACCGCCGGGCGCCATCTAAGTCCTCAATGAGGTACTGAAGTAGAAATCTCAACTTGACAGATAACAGGCGGGGATGAAAATGAACACTTCATTTATATATAAATTTGTCTGCTTTTATCCACAAAGATAAAGCACTAATAGACGGTGTAATGTTTACTTACAGTCTATCTTCTTCTATGCAACAAAGAAACACAGTCCACTTTACTGCATCTCCCAGCATGATTTCACTTCCCAGTCCAGCAAATCAAGATCATTAACACCTTCTCCTGCACTCTTACCTTCATTTTGCTCTGATGCTCCATCTGAGTGGTCTGCTCCTGCATCCGAGCCAAATCCAGAGCTTCTTTGGCATGTCCTGCGTGGAGGCGAGAGGAACATTAGTTGAAGAGTGTGTGAGGTATTTAGAGATCAGCGTAATGTGATGGTTGGCCTCCTGACAGTCTCCGGTCCCTCTTTACCTCCCATCGCTTTAATCGATGTGTAAAATGAAATCATGGACACAAAACAAATCAGCAATTGATTGTGTGTACAGGCGGACGGAGGAATTTGGGTGTTGCAAGCCAGATAGCAGGGTGGTGACCTTTGAGCCCAGTCAACTAGTTTGAATGAAGGGGAGAGGAGCACAGCTTTGGTGTCATCCAGCAGCCATTCATTCACCAAGATTAAATTAAAAAGTGTATAAGTGTGGATGCCAGCTGTGAGAGTGGGCCTCTGTCTAAGCTGCTGCAGCTGCAGCACTGAAGCGAGCACCATGAAGCAGAGAGCAGCTGGATGCTGGTGCACACTAATGCTGTTACACCTCCACACACACACACGGAGCTAACGGGTCTTCCTCAACACTTACGGGACTTGTCGAGCTCCTTGGCCGCCTGGGCAGCCCGCTCCAGCCCGGTGGGATCGAAGTTGCTCCATTTGTCCTTGGGTTTATCTCCACCGCCGCTGGAGCCTCCGGCCGGCGGCGGCGGCGGTGGTGGAGGCTGAGCCGGGAGACCGGGAGGCACCTCCGGCTGCCCCTTATTCAGGCCGAACAGCCACGACATCTTTTTAAAAGCAGATAATTTAAATACAGTTTCGCCGGTTCAGTGAGGACCGAGAGGCTTCAGACCTGTCACTGCACTTCCTCCACACGCGTGTCGCCGCAGTCTTCTACGCGTGCGCAGAAGAGAGTCTGAATAATGCCCGGAACGATTGGCTGCGAGCAAGTACTCCGTCTCCTGATTGGCTGTCCCAGCAGCTGTCCTCAGCAGAGGTCGTTCGCGTAGTCCCACCCAAAATCGGCACGGCAGCCGCGGAGGGTCAAAACACGTGTTTAAATGGAGAGGACACGCTTTTCTTCAGGGTTGCGTCAGGCTGTGTCTGGTTTTGTCAGTCAGAGGTCATTGACTTTGGTCTGATGTGTCCTTTGTGTCTCCTTTTCCTACAAGGAGCATTCATCAGCCACACTCTGCACACTGTTATTGTTGCTTATATATGTATAAATCTACATATTCATATATATATTTTTAATAAGTCAAGCTTTTAGTTGTATTTGTGTTATTGACAGTATAAAGAATGGACAGCGCGTGCATGAAGTCACCCTCAGGTTTCCAGAGAGCTGTTTTAAAAAGCTCTGGCTGCCACCATGTTGGTGGTCCTGCCTCTTCACCCTCCTGGTTAATCTAAAAATCGGCCAAGACGTGGATCATCCGCACACCTGAGGCGGGCTGAATGACGCCTGGACGCTCAAACAAGTCATCTGTAATAATCAAAGCAACCATGCTGATAATTATGTGTAACTTTAAGCCTTAATATAATCCGAACTGGTGAATTAAATAGAAGACTCAGTACAATCTACAGGGAGACCAAAACTGTTTGTCGTACCAGGCTGTAAACATGCTTATTTGTACTGTGAAGTTGGACATTTTAAGATGGGGGCTTATGGAAACTGACTTGTTCTGCAGCCAGCCTCAAGTGGACGTTTGAGAAACTGCAGTTTTTTGGCAGTTCTGCAATGGCTTAACTTTACAGCCACAGAGGTTGCCGCTTGATATGTATGTACATTTAGAATAAAGTGAAACCGGAGTCAAATTTCTTATGTGTGTACATATGTGGCCAATAAAAGTGATTCCGATTAGAAATAAATCTTGGGCTGTTTCAAATCTCAGTTAAATATCACTGCACGACATATAAACATAATTTTGACCTTGTGCCGTCTCATATTGCTATGCAACATAAAAGCTACAAATTACTAGTGGAGAATAAAGTGCGTCTCAAATGACAGGCTTAAAATAGCAATGTGTTCACCAAAGAGTCAACGCACGGTGACAAAATGTATATCAAAATGTTTAATGAACTAAACATTCGGAGAACAGTCGCACAATAACAAATGGTAAAATATATTTACACAGAGACAAAAGTCATTTCATGATAAAGCTTGAGGTCACTTTTCTTCCCCAACCTCCAAAACTCACAATCCAATAGCAAAGTCATAACTTAACAAAAGGTTGCATTTGATAAACACAGGGAGGATTATGGACATCACTTCCTCTATGATACCAGAGGTAATCAGGAGGGTTGAAGTGGGAGGATTTGCAGCCAGAAATCTCTGGCACACATGATGAAATTTTTTGTAAGCTTGGATTGCGATTATGTTGAGATGAAATAGGTCACCTGAAAAGAATTCACAGCAATATTTAATGTGTTACATTTCCTTAATAGTGGGTAATGTCATACATTTGTGAAACCCCTTTCATTTCTGCTTTTGGACAACACACTCACGCAATGAGAAGAGAGACTGTCCTTCAAGGTCAGGGATAAAGGCACTGCAACAGAAATCATATGTTCTGCTGGAGTGTCCTTGAGCAAGATTTTACACTTCAGGGACATCTATGTTTTCATACATAGTGCAACAAAGAGAGTTGATTTGGCAGTCCAGTTAATTCCCCGCCTTCAGTCAACACTTTTCATCCAGCAACTCACATTATATATGGTGGCCAGACTCTGGTGTTAACATTTATGTGGTTGTTAAACAATAGATAACCCCATTTATTGATCAATGCAGTATCACAAAATTGTGTAACGCAACTACAAGGAACTTGGCCCCCTGTGGACAAAAGAAGTTGTTTCCATCACCTCATTTCAAGAGGATTGCTGATGGCCATGTTTGTTTATGCAGATCATACACAGGCATCCATATTAAACTGAGACCGTTTCCTTGGAGTACGTTTAACTAAATGAATGTTCTGAATATTATATGATATGAGAATATTATATGAGAAATACTCAAATGAATGAAAACCATAAAGAAAGGAGGTGTGTGTGTTTCTAGAACATCTCCACAATCCAAGACCGCTGTTCTTTCAACCACGACTGAAAATCTGCAACCGTATCAAGTCCTTTACTGCATCAAAACAACACGGGAGAGGACACCAGCAGGCTCTTTGCCGTCACCCAACGCTACCCTGAAGCCTTCCTGTTGCCGAGCTCGCGCCAGCTTCGCGAGTGCGAGGAATGACCGAGGCTCCGTGATGGCCAGATCGCTGATGACGCGTCGGTTGAGCTGAATGCTGGACTGTATGGAGGGAGAGAGGAAATGTGTGTCAGCCAACACCATAAAGCACATACAGAGGAGTGACACAGTGACGTTCAACACAACTAACCTTGGCGAGGTTGTGCATTAGGGCGGGGTACTTCATGCCGTGCTCTCGTGTTGCTGCTGCAATCCGCGAGATCCAGAGCTGAAGAAATAAGAGCACAACAAATATAATTAATGCTTAATTAATTGATTGATTACCCTACTATGGGATCATAGGTTATGGGCGGCTGTGGCTTGGATGTAGAGCTGGTCGTCCACTAATCAAATGATCGGTGGTTTTGATCCCCGGCTGTCCAGGCTGCATGTTGGCATGTCCTTTGGCAAGATACTGAACCCCAAATTGCTCCTGAAGGCTGCAGCATCAGTGTGTGAATGTGTATGAATGGTTAGCTCTCAAAAACCGATGAGCAGCAGGCAGCTGATGCCATCAGTGTGTGAATGGGTGAATGAGTCGGAAGACTAGAAAGGTGCTATGTAAGTACAGTCCATTTACAATTTATGACCTTGACTGGTGAGCTGTTTGAACAAAGAGACACTTTTCTTTAATTTAAAGCATTTTGGGGTCCAGAAGAGGTAAAAATATGGGAGGAAAGTTTGAAAAATGAACATGCCATGCAATAAATACCTGTTTTCATCCATTTAACCATCTTGTTACTCCTTACAGAGCAGTATTGATACTGAATACTTGCACTGGTTTGGTAAAACACAAAGACACTAACCACTCTCAAGGGAGAGACATGCTGTGTCTGTGCTGGGTCTGGATTGCACAGCAGTTAAAGGACATAACAAACCGTGCCACGATGGGTGCTTGTGACTTACCGTCCTCATGTTGCGTTTCTTCAGCCTCCGAGCTTTGGTGGCGTAGACGAAAGCCCTCCTGACCGCCCGCACGGCCAGACTGTAGCAGCGGTTCTTCCTGCCTCTGAAGTGCTGCGTGGAGGAACCGACAGGGAGGATGACTTAAACATCATGACTCCTGTTTCTATTAGATCAGCATGATGAGGCAGCTTTCTAACCGGATCAGGCAGCATGGGTCATCTTTACACATCCCCGCACAACAGACTACAACATGGAAAGTTATCTCAATGTGTCGCTTCTCCGCCGGGACATAGTCGCGGCCTTACCCGGGCATGTTTGAGAACTTCTTGGACCTTCCAGTATCTGTCGGGTCCCCGGCTTCGGATCCAACAAGACAGCGTCAGGAACACCATGTCTGCCCCCCGAGTAAACGACAAAAATGTCGGATTAAATGACCTTAAAGCAGCTCCACTTGTGCAGAGAGTCGGCGTGTGTTGTGTGCGAGTTCAATTCCGCACGCCGCCGTACCTCAACTGACAGAGGCGTGCTGGGTGCGTTCGATTTACAAGCCCGGGCAATCTGGCGTACGGGAGGTACTCACAGGGAGGGGGAAACAAGAAGAAATTGGAAACAAACAAACATAATCTGTGTTATCAGGAGAAAGGGGGAGAAAACAGAAGGAAACTGGATAAAATCCTAACAACAGAATCACATAAAACCACGCTCTTCTTCTCTGGACTCTACATACGGGAGACGCCGTGTAACAAAACACGCGCCTCTACCGTTGCGCGATGACGCAGTCAGAGAGGATGCCGGGATAGCAGGCGGTGGAGGTCAGAGGAGGAACATCCAAAATGTCGGTTGCCAGTTTCACGTCCTTGAGCCGCTGTGGTGTTTTGGCTTTCCGCTCCCCCGCTGGCCTGGTGGTACGTCGAAAAATCTTCACAGTTAATTAACCGCTTAAAGTTAGCCGTTACTGTCGGTTAGAGTTTGAACCGGAGGGAGAGAGAGTGATGTCTGAACACGGTCAACGGTCCCTTTGACAGCGACGGGCTCCGTCTATACCCTGATACATGTACTCCAGTTATTAGTCCACTGTGAACTGTTGTTAGACTGACTCAACTGTAAAAGGTTTAATGCCTCAAATATAGATAAAATAAGGACACAGTGCGGCAGGAAAACGAGTTAAACAGACTTGTAAACATTGCCGAGCTAATTATAGCATAATTAAGCAACCTACATAATTTAGAGATCAAACAACCAGACTAAAGTGATTAAATTATAGCTCAACCCCGGGGAATAGTCGAGCCATGTTTAACAAATCACGCCATTGCAATCGTTCATAAGATCAGTGATAGCTTTAATCAGTAAATCACTAAATACTGCACTCACTTTGTGTTGTTTTTAGGGATTATTTAGGTTTGTGAGCACAGGAGTGATTATCAAACTCTCCCAGTCTGCAGTTCAAAGTGAAAGTAGCAAGGCCAGACCGAAAGAAATATTATTGTTCATGTTTTAATTCACCATCTCTCTCTGCATACATGTTTCCAGTAGCCCAAGTGTTTAGCCGTGAGTAATGTAAACAGCACAGTGACCGTGTGATCATGTTTCCTCAGGCGGTGCGGTATGCCCAGACAGCGGCGGCTCCGGCGGCACAGCCCAGAATAAAGAAGTTCCAGGTGTACAGATGGGACCCCGACACTCCCGGAGACAAACCCCGCATGCAGACCTACGACATCGACCTCAACACGTAGGTGTTAAAGCATGGAAGTCCAGGAGGTGCCGTAACGCGTCCGATCTTTGTCCCCGCTCGTTAGCTACTTAAATACCTAAGTGATAAGGTGTCCAAAAATGATGGGTGAGGTGGAGCTGACTCCTCTATCTTCTACATGAAGACACCTTCATATATGAATTTACACCTGGCATCCATGCAGGAATGATCTGTGGCCGTTCTCAATAAATATTCAGCTGAGGAGCTGTAGAGGACTTTGTCAGGTTAAGCAATCAATATTCAAGTGAAATCTCTGCTTATCTTTTACTATGCATGCTGGACAATGTTTTAATTGCACTGCTATTACTTCATCACACCCGCTTGCACAGGTGCAGGCTCATTGCTTCGTGAAGTTCAAAGCTGTACCCAAGCGTGTGTAAACAGAGGGCGTTATTAACGAACAGACAACAGCCGTCAAGTAGATTTGACTCAGCTGAATTTGACAGCCTGGCATTCTCCCAGTCCTCTTCCTTCGTCTGATCCTGATCCTCTAATCAGCTTGGGGATGCTCTCAACTCACTTCTGTCAACATGACTCAACACTCTGTAGCTATAAAAACCTCTTTCAAACACATCAGAAAGGTCATTTTTGACTCACCGGCTGGTTTTGCGCTCCTCCATATAGTTGTGGCCCAATGGTTCTCGATGCCCTGATCAAGATCAAGAATGAGATGGACCCCACCCTGACTTTCCGCCGCTCCTGCAGAGAAGGTCAGTGACACGGAGACTGGAGCCTGTTTACTACACAACAATAACAAATAACTTGATGATGATGATACTAAAAGCTTTTATTATTTTTGTTTTAATTGCAGGTATTTGCGGATCCTGTGCGATGAACATCAATGGAGGAAACACACTTGCCTGTCTCAACAAGATTGACACCAACGTTAGCAAACCAACTAAGATTTACCCTCTGCCTCATATGTATGTGGTGAAGGACCTGGTACCTGTGAGTAAATATCCACCACACCCTGAACTGTTTGAACAACTCTCACTGCTCCAAATGAACCCGAATGAATCCAAACATTGCAACCAAGAGTAAAGACTTTTCAGTAATTTAATTCAGCCTCAACACTCAATACCTTCAGCTAAATGTGACACATTGCACAGTTTTTTAAATTATGTTTTTGGATGCATTTAGTCATTTTTAAAATAAAGATTTATATTAAAGATTGTAGGCTGACCGGATCCTTGATTGTGCAATTGTGTTTGCAGGACATGAGTAACTTCTACGCGCAGTACAAGTCCATTGAACCCTACCTGAAGAAGAAGGATGAGTCAAACGAAGGGAAGGAGCAGTACCTGCAGTCTGTGCAGGACAGACAGAAACTGGTACACACCTGTTTTTTTTTATTTTGGTAAAACACGAGAGTTTTCCGGTTTTCCAAAAAATAACTATCCTCGTTTTTTCCTCCTGTGTAGGACGGGCTGTATGAATGTATCCTGTGCGCCTGCTGCAGTACGAGTTGTCCCAGTTACTGGTGGAACGGGGATAAATACCTCGGGCCCGCTGTGCTGATGCAAGTGAGTGTCTGAGCACGCAAACATTTAAAAATCACTGATTTAAATCCTGAATCCTCATCCAGAAATGAAGCAAACAGACGAAGAGTTTTACATCCTCTTGTCTCTCAGGCGTATCGTTGGATGATTGACTCACGGGACGAGTTCACAGAGGAGCGTCTGGCCAAGCTGCAGGATCCGTTCTCCCTCTACCGCTGCCACACTATCATGAACTGCACAAAGACCTGCCCCAAGGTAACCCGTCCACACACAGCTCATGTTTTTTATTGTATATTATCACAATAAAAACTATTCTTACATCTTTTCTCATCTGTGTCATCTTCCTCCTTAGGGCCTGAATCCAGGTAAAGCGATCGCTGAGATCAAGAAGATGATGGCCACGTACAAAGACAAGAAGGCCGCTGCGCTCTGAGGCCTCGGCTGTCCTCTTGTTCAACTTTTCCCTCCATGATTAAATGAAATATTGATTAAAATAATGCTTATCGAGGTCTGAAGGGCCAGTACACCTGTCAGCTCCACCACCACCACCACACTGCGACTGTATAGTCAGCTGTAATTTAAATGGGAGTGTGTGTGTGTGTGTGTGTGTGTGTGGTTGGACGACTTGGTGTTACACAAACGCACATGTACAGTATGAATGCAGGAAAGAGTGTGTGTCTACATGTACCATAACAGAGGTATTTATCTCCAGCTCGTCTGCGTGTATGTCCGTGCACATGATGCTGCGTGTTAATGTTTGAAACAAAAAGAGGCGTTATCTCGTGTAAACATTTTTATAGCTCGTTGCTTTTCAGGTCAGCAGCTGCTTTCACACACATGCAGGTATACATGTTCCCTCTGATTCTCCCACATACCAACTGCAGTCTCTGTTTTGATGGAAAATAAATAGTTGAAACACACGCAGCTGTTTTCGCTGGTTGTTATTTGCTGTCACTGACGCTGCTTAATCACACACCTCTTAAAATTCACTGTGGTTAGCTGTGGTGTCCTCTGGATGTCACTATTGTGCAGAATCTGAGCTGGTCGACTTGCAAAGACAGACGTCAGTGTTGATGTGTATATATAATCAAATGGAAGATTATGAGTGATGTTTAATCTCACTGTTTCTATTAAATGTTTAATTGACAGGGAGTCTAGTTCGGACAGTTACAGTTTGTACTGGTTTGTTTGGCGGCCAGTCAGATTGAATGTGACGAAACACCAAGATTATGAAGACGTATCTCCAAAAAAAACATATGGTAATATTTATGAAACATGTTCACATAAGAAAAAACAGTAATAACACAGGATGTATTAACAATAAGCATAACATACTGTACATACACAGGCATAGCATGGAGAGAAGGCCACTGTACAAAGTTTAAGCAGTGAGGCTCATCAAATACATCTACAATCTAATAAATGTTATGAGTAGGATCTAAATACAGCTAGCTTCTTAGTGTTTATATTAGTTTACACATCTTAGCTCTTAATGCAAATGGTACATTAGTCAGTGGTACCAGCAATGCACAGAAAGTCATGAAACAGGACTATGTGAGAATCACTAGTAAAAAAAGAAAAACACACCAGGAACTATTACCCTAGATCATTTTACCACATTTTGCACACTAGAAGGCCACCTTAGAGGGCACTTTATCATGTTTGGTCCACTGGAAGATCATCTTAGAGGGCACCTTAACATTGTACACTTTTACAGTGATGCCTCCATGTACAAGTCCACCAGTGATGTTATTAGTCACATAGATCAGTTGACGGTGGTGGAAGAGGTATTTAAATCATTTAAGTAAAAGTGGCATTACCACAGTATAAAAATACTCCATTACAATTAAAAGTCCTGCATTCAAAAAGTAAAAGTATCAGCAACATAATGTAAAGGAGCCTGTTAAAAGTAAATATCATCATGCAGAATAGTTGCTCCTGGCAGTGTTGTACTATTATATAATTGTATCATCATGCAGTGAATCATATTTTAGAAACTGATCATGTTTTTTGGTGCAAACTTAGTTTGAATTGTAGCCAGTAAGTAGAAGTACACAGTTACATAAAGTGGAAACATCCAAGTAAAGTAACTGAGCTGTGTATTTAAGTACGTCAATAGTACTTAGTTACTTTTGGTCACCTTGCAACAGTGAAAGCCGACCAACATTTAGTCATCGACACTCCTGTCGTGTCACGGTATCTGTCGGGTCGCCAGGATCACCCTGGTCTTGTTGCGGGTCGGTACTGGGACCGGGGGCTGGAGGCTGACTGGACGGGGAGGAGACTACAGATGCGGGGTGGTACAATGTGGCGCTGCGAGGTCCTCCTGCACTCAGAGGACGCATGAGAGCTGAGGATAGTCGGAGCAAACTGAATCAAAGTTAGGTAAGACACTCTGGGAGAAGTTTTGAGTTTGTGCTTTCACTTTTTCCAAATGCACTTTATTTGTTTTTATTCCATGCACATGTCGGTTCAGATATTTAATAAGACTTTGCTTGAATTGCATTTGTACTGAGAACTTATGGAGGGGGGGGGAAATGACGAGATATGATGTGACTGTGCACAGATTTTATGCAGCCTTGTCTGTAATTAAAGCATCCTTATCTGTCTGCTCAACGTAGACCGAATAATACGTGGATAATTTGCGTGTATGTTAATGGCTGTTGAGAGCTGACATGTGGTCCTGTGTTTTCACTGGAGAGAAGAAGGAGGAGGGACTTCACAGCACTGCCTGCAGTAATGGCACTACAATGGAGAGAGGGTGCCAAGAGGGAAAACGAAACACACACACACACACTCACACACTCACACACGCACTGAAAAGGATGGGGGTCGATGAGGGCACATGGAAAGCTGATTTTGAATTCTTATGTATTCACTTATTTGTCATAGTTGCACAAAAACAAAAGGCGTAAAATAGATGACAGCAGTGCACCTCCTGTAGCTGTCCTCAGAAACTCTTACTAATGAGTGTGTGTGTGTGTGTGTGTGTGTGTGTCATGGGGAAGAAGAGGAGGGGGGGGGGGGGGTCTCTAGCTGGGAAGGGAAGGACTCAATTGGGGAGAGGGAGGCTAATCGCTCCCAGATGTGTGCTGTGAAAACATATGGTTTCCGATAGCCACTGTGATGCACAAGAAGAATGTGTGTGTGTGTGTGTGTGTGTGTGTGTGTGTGCTTTGCTGGTACACAAACACACAGGGACACACACACACACACACACACACACATTCACAGATTTATTGATACACATGCAGAGCTTGTGCAAACAGTGTCTCGGTCACGTCTTGCATCCAGTGTGGAGTCACTAAAATCTGCACGCAGTAACACAAAGAGTGTGCGAGAGAGGGAGTGTGTAGAAAAAAATGAAAGGGGTCCAAATTAACCGCTTAGTGCTGCGTGCATGAAATAGTCCACAGTTGTTGCAGCGCAGAGGAGGAGCATTCATACTTTCCACAAAGTGGAAAAGTAGTTTAGTCAGTGCTACAGGAAGCAAAGGTAATGGAGTTTACCGTGTGTAACACTTTCACACTGTGACATCCAGGATTTCATTCAAGTTACTAATCTGCTTCACCAGTCTGTGATGGTGTCAGCGTTCCTGTTTTTCTGGCCACATGTCATTTTCACTCAACCTGAGAGGCTCTTTTGCTTGGTGGAGTGAAGAAGAAAGAAAAGGGGAGAAAGAGAAAGAGGAGGAGGAGGAGGAGGGGGTTCGAGGAAATGACCAGTGAGGGCGACAGAAGGGAAATGAAGGATGTGGAGACAGACAGAGAAAAGGAGGGAGGGAGGGAGGGATGAAGAAAACCCAGAGAGCGAGGGGTGGGGTTGAGGGGTCCTCTGTTTCTTTTCCTGGAATGCAGCCCCGAGACTGTCTGCTGCAGCGAGGAAAAGTAGGAAAACAGAGGGATTGTTCTTAGGAAGACAGACGTGCCACATTCTTGCTGTCAGAGTTTTCTCCCCCTCTTTTTTTTTTTTTTTTAAACTTGCTGTGGCTGTTTGAGGCCAGTGGAAGAAGAAGCAGGGGTGAGAGATGAAGGAGGGGCAGCGCAGAGAGCAGTGGGGGGTTGGAAAGGTGACGGAGGGCACAGGGGTGGGGAAAGAGAGGAGTAAGGAGTTCAGGAGACCACTAAGCGCTTCATTCCCCTTCATGTTGCTCTGTTTCGATTGTTGATACTCTCCTCATCTTCCCCTCCAGTGTTCAAGTCAGTCTACCTCCCAGAGTGACCATGAGAGTCCTCCTACTAATCTGCATGCCAGGTAACGCCAACATATTCCTCTATGGGCTCCCAAAAACCTGGTTTCAAATCTTAAATTATATTTAAAATAGATATTTATTACTGCAATCAAAGTTAAAGGAATGCTTTTTTTCTTGCTGGGATTTAGATGAGAAGATTGACACCACTCTCGCGTCTCTACGATAAACATAAAGCGGCAGCCAGCAGCTAGTTAGCTTAGCTTAGCATAAAGACTGGAAACAGTTAGCCTGGCTCTGCCCAAAAATGACAAAATCTGCTTTGCAGCGCGGCTAAACTCAACCCCCACGCTGTATTTAATTAATTTCATCCGTACAGAAAAACCAAAGCATCTAAAATGACATATTGTGGCTTTAAGGGCGTTATGTGACAGACAGTAATTTCCTCCAGTCGTGTTGCCAGAGCAAGTTTGCCACACAATCAGCAATTCTTAGCAAACGTAAGCTAGATATTGTTGTGTCAGTGACAATACTAAGTCAGTTTACTGACATTACGGCTCTATTAGCACATTTTTCCATTATCCCAGTATCAGGCTCAGTGCTAGGGCCTGCTGAACAGTTGTCTCTATTCAGGAAAAGTTATATAATCGTGAGACTATACAGAGTTGAATGAAATGCTTTATTTAAAACCAACACACCCTGGTTCAGTTCAACCCACCCTGCTCTTCTTGTGCTACTCTCTGTTTCAACATTTTCAGTTACCTTAATTGTTTACTGGTGGCCACTAGTGGCAGCCTCGCTTTAACAGCTGCAGGTCAAACTGATGATTGGAGGTGACACAATATTCGATTTTATATCGAAAATCAATGAGAATGAACTTTTAAAATTCACGTATCATTATCGAAAGCTGGATTAACAGTAGTGTTCTCAGTCCCCAGTGACACTTTTTTTTTCTGTTTTTGTGTTGAGCAGTTTGTTTCCCAATTATAAGATATTTTAATTCATTATTTACAGTCTTGAGAAAGATAAGGTGGTTACATCACACCTGATACTATGTCGCTTTTAAAGAAGAATAATTTGATAAATGAGAGTTTAAAACCGTTTACTGGCTAAATTAAGACTTAATAGTTTAACAATAGCACTGTCATCAGTGCTGAAAAGTTTCTACACTTAGTATCAATGGTGATTTATTTTTTACATGATCAATGAACTGTATGTAAACTCCATCCAGGTGGATAAAGGTGTGTACTGGGGAAATGTGGTGTGATGTCTTTTAATTTTGATGGTTTTGCACGATAGTTTTCCTAACTGTGGCCATCATAATGTCAGTTACACAATCTTTAGAAGGCAGGCCGTAACTGGTCATACCAGATCAAGTAAGGCCGTAGCAGCAAAGCCGCTGACTGCACTGAACTGATTATGGGTGCGTTTTATTTCTTATCAGTTCCACATTTCATTTTTAATAAGAAAAATGTGTCATTTCTTTGTTCGTTACATTCTCACTCCTCTGCATCTTGCTTTGTGCTCTAAAATTTTAGTTATTACCTTGAAAAACTTTATAAAATCGAGTTTAAAAGTCAAAAATAAGACCAGAACACTAAATTTTAGACTCCCAAAAACATTAAAATGCACGATAAAGCTACTCAGTTACAGTACTCAGAGTACTTCTAATTACAGACTTTCCTCCTCTTTCATTTCACTCATCAGCCTATCTTTGATTACTTTATTGTTCTGAAATGTCAACAGTTCTGCTGCTCGCCCAGGCCCAGTACCAGGAACCTGTTCACTATTTGGGTGAGTTCATTAAGAGTGTATTGGCCTTGATTGTTCCAGCTCAGCCTCGGTTTATATCAGAGCTCTGCAACATCTGTTCCCGATTTCTGGTTGTCCTCTGATGTGTCACCTAGCCTCGAGGCGTTCTCTCTCCTCCTCCGATTGTTGTTTACCACCCGCATAGCAACTGTTGTCACCGTGTAAATAGCACTCTGGCCCCTCTGCATGTTATTATTTGTAAACATCTTGCACATGAAGTCATGGATTACACACTCAAACAGCTCATTCTGTTCAGTTTTTGGCGTGCAGGTGGTTTATTTTATATGTTTCAGTGCTCTTTGTGTGTTTGGGGAGTAACTGATTGTAATTGGTTTCACAATGTTGATGTCATGAAACATTTTCTCCTCTCCTGCTTATTTTATGACTTCACAGAGGACTATGGGCTGGATTATAAAGGTAAAGCATTTTCAGCTTCGTAGAAATGTCCCATGATGTTACTTTCACGTTTAAACATCATTTTATAAAAGCGACTCCTCTCCTCTCCTGCTCCAGAGTCTGAAACTTTTCCTGGAACCTACCAGCAGCAAGTTCGACTCGATCCAGTGGTCCGTCCAGAAAAATCAGGTATATCTGCTGAACTCTCCTCCTGTCTGAGTCATGATATTTAAGACTAGTTTGCATTGGATGTAGAACTCATTTGTAAATCTGTTTTCCATGTGGACACCAGAGTCCGATCTGGAGACAGAGCCCACAGAGCCTGGCCCTCTTGGTAAGAAAACGCTGCAGAGAAGAGGGCAGATAATCAGCTGTTTGGTTCGAGTGGAGGAATGATTTATGTGCGTTTGATTTCCAGATTGCAGAGAGGAGCAGTACCCCTGCACCAGACTCTACTCTGTTCACAAGCCATGCAAGCAGTGCCTGAATAGCCTCTGCTTCTACAGGTACGTACCACGGGGCCTGAAATTATTTCTAAATGAGCACCCCGCCGTGAAAACCCAGTCATTACCTCCCGGTCAAAACCTTTTTGAAGTTTGCAGGACAAACAAACTGTGAGTCATTTGCTGTAACTCCATCCGAGCCATTGAAAATACTTCCACGACGTCTCCAAATGCGCCGAGTCGCCTCGCACAAACAGCTCGCGAGTGTGATCGATTGCAAACAGAGAGCTCAGATGTATACATCAGTGAGGTAAATATAGAAGTAGATATCGGACTTCAAAGCCTGAACACTGTTTAGCTAAAGCCGGATGGAGATTTTATGTTTCTACGGTGTAGATATAAAAACAATCACTGTTTGGTCGTCCTGCAAAAGTAGAAGAAGGATAAGGATATTTCTTCTTGTCAACCAATCTTTTGATTAACGCCTCCCAACGTCTCTGCGGCTCTCAGCCCCAAACCCAACCGCTTCCTCCTGAAGATGTAAGTCTTTAAAAACACCAGCTGGGCAGCGTAGTCTTCACTCAACGTTACTTAACCTGGAGTAAATAGTGCTTTTGTTGGGCACTATTTTCAGCCGTGGATGAATACACATTTGCTGTGTTTACTGGAATAAAGCAACATGTCAGTCAGTGTAACCGTGTGGATCATTTGGACGACAGCGGAGCTTTGTAATTGTATCAAGCTTTGGCCACACAGACTAATTGTTGATCAATTCCTGTTGGTTTTGAGCTTCTTTTTTTTCTTTATTGGAGAAATACAGAATATTTCCAGATGTATTTTTGAAGTTTTGACTGATTTGAAGATGACTGTTTGCAATTTTTTTTGGCAAACTACCTCCTTTAACTGGCACCTCAGCCCTTCGGTCTAACTCGTGCATGTGCTTCTCATTAAGTTTGCGACGGGTGTACGTCATCAACAAGGAGGTTTGCGTGAGGACTGTGTGTGCGCATGAAGAGCTGCTCAGAGGTGGGTTCACTGTACTCTCGTGTTTGTGTTGTTTCTTTGTGTGTTTGTGTGCTGAGCTATTTGAACCCCTCTCTTTGTCTGTGTGTGTCCAGCGGACCTGTGTCGCGATCAGTTCTCCCGCTGTGGCGTGGCGGCGCTGAGCGGCCAGTGTTCATCACTAGGAGGAAGCTGCGGGAAGAGCTGTGGTGGCTGCTGATCGAGCACGGAGATCAGGGACGCTACCTGCCCAGATACTGCCGCCTTTTCTCCCACATCCTCGTACTTTTGTCCTCCTCGAAGTTTCTCCTCACTTTGCATTTCGACTCTTCCTGTACGACTCATTACTCCTGTGCCAAAAAAGCACTTCTGCATTTGAAGTTGTTCTGTTTATCTTTGTCTTTCCACATGTATGTCTGCTCAGTAGATCCTGCGTGTACGGATAAATATACTCCAAAGAACATTGATGATTGTATGAATCACTGGTGCTATAAAATCATCACACTGGTGCTATAAAAACTATTAGAGATGCACATAAAAACTGCGGAACATCTTTTTTCTATTATTATTTTTATTATTTTTTATTTTTTGGCATATTGTACCGTATTAATCTCATGCTTTGTGTTTGTTGACATGTTACTGTACTTGTGTTGGAAAGCAGTCATTGTCGTGACGATCAGCCCATCGACGGTGGCCACCGCGTGCACTGACATCAGACAAAACGAACCGATATCCGGCCGCCTCGCAGTCTCGTTGTCGAAGATCGTGAGATGTGTGAAGAAACAGGTGGCGAGTGACCTCAGTTTCTGTACTACTGCCACCTGGATCTGTGCTTAGCAACCAAGCAGCAAGCGAGCTTATATAAATATATTCCAGTGGCAACAAGTGCTTAAAAAAAAAAAGAAAGAAAGAAAAAAAAAAAAAGGCGAATCTCACAAACGGCCTCTGTACTACTGCTTTGTAAAACTGTCACTATAAAGACTGAGAAAAAAAAATAAACTCCTTTTTTTTTTCTTTTCTTTTCTTTTTTTTACTACAGCTGTTCAATGTGTGATCGAGTCAAACATGAGTCATCGCTGTAATGGCTGTAATGTAATCTGAGGCTGCAGCTCAGTGTGTTGAAAGGTATTTATGAAAGACATGAATGATGGCGCGCACACAGTTTATTCTCCTGCAAACATGTGGCTTCCATGTGTACTGTCCACACAAGTCATATTGCTGCTATTAATCATCAGTCTGTCAGCGTTTATACAGTAAGTAAAAAGTATGTACACACAGTAAAACTCATATTATCTAATAAAAAAAAAGACACGTATGTAAGTGTATCATTAAAGTGCAGTACTTTGACTGCTGTAAAACTGTCTATATGTCACACGATCGGCAAAATCTGCGTCTGCCTCTCAGAGGAAACACAGTGCAGCTCCTTCAATATGCTCAATTTGTTTGTTTCCTGGCACTCGCACACGGCAAAGACCTTGCTCTCCTTCTCTTAGTGTCCTCGACTGTTAATTTAAATGTGGAGGAATCGAAGCCAGGCTGCGCAACTGGCAGATTTTTCGTTCCTGCGCTACATCCAGATTCTGTCTGGAGGGGAATCCTGCGGTGATTTTGGGTTTCTTCTTGAATAAGAGCAGGAAGTTTGGGAAGATGTTGAGCAAGGATCAAGTACAGATGGTTGCCAGTAATCAGCAGGCTGCTGGCGTTTTGAGCACAGCTGCTGAGACGCATCGCTCCGCTCCCTCGCCTGTCATTGAGCTGCGGCTCGAGTTTAAGTGTTCTTCGACTGTACAAAACATCAATGAGACGCCGTCAACATGTCGGCGGCGTTCATCTCAGCGTCGCAAAGTACAACAAATCAAATCTTAAACAGTAGAGTTAGTCTACGAACACTTTAAGGAATGTTTCTAGGAGTAAATATTGCTTTCAGACATTCATGATCAGTGGATTTTCCCTGGATTAGACGTATGGTGTGCTGGTGCTTCTGCTTTTTAAGATGCTTCTCAGTTTCCCGTTGACGGTAAGGAGGGCGGAAGAGAAGGTTGCCGCCGTTTTATCTCTTGTTGTAGCTGCTCCTTCAGGGTGGACACCTGCAGCAACACAGTGGGCGACAAAAGTACTTTTTAAAGTATACCACTGAGGATGGAGGCACGTTGATACACATACATGTTCATACACCTTCACGCAGCATCAGTGTGCAGACTTTGGGAGCCATTTGGGGTTCGGTATCTTGTTCAAGGGCACTTTGACATGCAGATCAGCTGATTAATGGACGACCTGCTCTACCTTTTCAATGAGTCAAATTCATCTTTAACATTTCATGTGTTTGCCTTAATGTATGAAAGACTGAGTCCTTGCTGCAACGTCCCAGGTTCGACTCTGTCCTGTGGTCCTTTGCTGCATGTCGGAGAAACGGAAACAACTGGACAGATCTCCATGCAGTGTACGAGGAGCTGCAAACTCCTAGCTGCAAACTCCTGCTGAATACTTCACTTTTATTCTTCTGCTTATGTTACCTCGCATCTTTTGCACTTCCTCGTTGGTGGACCGTCCTACCAGTCCCTCTTTACCTCTTCAGAGAGTACCTCCTCTGCTAGCACTACCAAAACTGGACATGCTATTGTATCCCTTTTTTGTAAGTCGCTTTGGATAAAAGCGTCAGCTAAATGACTAAACGTGACGTGGATCAGACCCAGACCAGGTCATTCATTGTCGCAGGGAATCTAAAGTGTAGCTTGACAAAGACTTTTGCTAAACTTTGACTACCGCATGATGCCGTGTACCTGCTCCTCCAGGCCTTTGACTCTGTGTCGGTGAGCTCGCTCTCTGGTGCCCAGCGTTCGCTCTACGTCCCTGAAGTTGGTCCTCAGTCTCTCCGACTCCCGCTGAGCATCATCGCGCTGCCTCACCAGACTCTCACACAGACTGTGTGACTGCTCCATCTCAGCCAGCTGAGTCTGCTCAGAACACAGAGACCAAAATCTTAACAAAAAGGACATTAAATCTGTCTAAACGTCAAAAGAATCACGAGTCTCTGGTTTGGTTTTTCATAACACACCAGATCAAAACCAGACTGCTAACCACCTAAATAACCATGTTTGAGGCTCTGTGGTGACACGGAGGTAAACCATACACATGTTTTCTGGAGCTGCGGTAACTTAAAACCTTTCTGGAATCATAAAAGACATTTTAGGATAAAACAACTCCGCTGTGACGTACCTACGGGGAACGCAAAGACAAGACAGACGCTTGGCAAAGAAAAAGCAAGGAGTTGGTGTAAAGCTGATCCTCCAGGGAGAAGAAACGGTTTGAAAACGTTTGGCAGGAATTGGAAAAAGCGGACCATGACCATGAAATGACAGACCAGACAACTGGAAATAATAATTATATACCGTATATCTACACATATATGTGTGTGTGCGTCCCGTTTGGACAAATTAATACAGCAAAGATCGATAGCACGTCCTCCCTAACGAGCACTAAATAATCAGGTAGTTAGTCGCGACATTTTACAGACGAGTAAACATCACAAATCTGTTGTTCCCATTTATGAGACAACGAACATCTGTGATTTTTATTGGTCTGGAGAAGCTCCTCTGACAAATGGTTGATAGCCCCTTGTAGAGAAACCTTCAACATGCTTACGGGTTCTTTCTACTTTCAGCTCGAGTTCAAGGGGGGGTTTTCTTGCACACGGATGACGTACTTTAGGAGTAATGAAGACTGGTCGTAGCTTTATTTATTTGCTTCTTTATAGCATGTTTGCGGTAAATGAAAACTTCTTCAGATTTATCTAAGAGGTTTGGTCAAACCTTTTGTTTTTGGTGTTTTCTTGTTTGGCTCACGTAACAAAGTCTAGCCAGACTCTCCTGTGAGTTATTAATTAACTTGGCGTACCTCGCGTAACCTTCACCAAAGAAAATGTCACGTTCTTCTCATGAAACCGCTTCCTCGCGCAAACAGATTCCCTCCTTACTCACATCAGTGAAGACGCCGAGTTTCGCAGAACGTAAACAGTCCTTTAACTGGAGGTTTAATAATAAGTAAAAGGAAAATAATTCATCGACCACAAAAAAAAAGCGAAGCCCAAACTATGGACTTAATCTGTCTCGCTGTAAAAGGTGTGAACGGCCTGTTAAAGCATGTGTTTGGCTTTGTCCTTCAGTGAAACATGATGGACTCCAGGCCGTTCACTCCGAGGTGTGAAGCAGCTAAGAAAACAAAGTCGCGTCGCCAACATTCCCTGTGGGGGAGTCTGGGAAAGCTTCAAGGGGCTTTCTGAGAGACCTTTATTACACTTTTAGATGAGTTTGGCTTTGATCGGAGGCTGCTCCCCACCTGCAGCATCAGGATCTGTTGCTGTGCTTCCTGCAGCTCTTGCTCCGCCGTGTTCAGAGAGCGATCCAAGCGGCCTTTCTCCACAGACAGCCGCATGCTGCCTTCTTCCGTCTTCAGCTTCTGACGCTCAACCTAATGGAAGGTGCATTCATAGAAAAGCGACATAAAGCATGAAACCATACATTCTTCATAACTCAATATCCTTATCAGGATCACGGGGAGGCGATAGGCACGGTACACCAAGTTGCCGTCTCATCACAGGGCTGACACACAGAGACAAACATTCACTCTCACGTTCACACCTACAGTCAATATTCCCTGAAAATGGATGGATCGTCACTTACTGTGATCTGTAGGCTAGTTTTGGGGGGTTTTTTGCGTCTACCCTTTGTAAAACCCAACAAGTTTCCACAGCGCACATGAACTTTTGGATTCACAAGTGGCTCTTTGTAAAGAAATGACTGGACGAAACAAGTTTCACATTTGTTGTGCATGAGATAGACAGCGCTGACCTTATCCAGTGTGTTCCTCAGTGCATTCTTGTCCTTCTCCAGCCTCACAGCCTGTCTCTCGGCATCTTTTTTCTCGGTCTCGAGCATGGCGACCGCTCGCTGCAGCCCACGCAGCCGCTCCTCCACAGCGGCCCGCTCGGTCTGAGCCGATTGGGCGCCGCGCTGAGCCTCTGCAAGACTGGCCGAGCGCTGACGTAGAGCCTGACGGAGGGAACACAAAGATCGCAGGCAAAGATACGGAGTCACAGCTACAGCTACAGGTCAGATGTAATGTCTCTTCATGTTTGCAGACACAGAGATGAACGGCCTCCCTCACCTCCCGGGCGTTGCCGAGCTCAGCCTCCAGTTCTTCTCGTCTTATCTCGCTCTGGTGCAGCTCACTCTGCAAGCTTTGCACGCGCTCGGTGACGGTGGCGATGTTCCTCTTCCCCTCCACCAGTGATGCCCGCGTTTCATCCATCCGGTCCTTAATGACACAGAGTGATCATCACACGGCTGTCCAGGTTTTATTCACATTACCTTCGGTCTCACTCACCTGTAGGAGCCTTTTGTCCTGCTCGGCCACACTTAATGTCTTCTGCAGAGCAGTCAGACGACTCTGCGTGCTGGCATGGGAGGCCGCTGCCTCCTGGAGGCTCTTTTTGAGAGAGGACGTTTTCTCTTTGAGTAAAGATTCGCTCTCCTGTGCTTTGAGCAGAGCTTGGCTCAGCCTCTCCACCTCCCTCTGGAGCAGAGACGCACGGGCTTCTCCTTCTGCCACCTGCAGTTTATAAATCAAGTTTATATGTAAATCAGTCAGAAAAGCAAGATAAATAAAGTATTTTTATCTTTACTGTAAAGGGTGTGGTGAGCCAGAGGTCAAACACAGTTCAGTTACAAAGAATGCAGCTGCAGAAACATGTATCTCAACCCATCAGTAACAAATTATCAAATGAAGCACTGAGGGATGTGAAAACTAAATGACCCTGTATGAGCTTGCTCTACCTGTTTGAGCAGAGAGTCATGGCGCTCCTGGGAGGTCTGACTCTCAGCCTCTCGGTCTCCCAGACTCAGTTTGAGTCTCTGCAGCTCCCCCTCCAGACTGCGCCTCAACAGCTCCACCCTGGTGGCCCGGGCTTCAGCTGCCTCCAGCGCCTCCCGCAGACGCTTCCTCTCCGCTTCCAGACGCATCTCAGCGGCACGCTGCTTATTTAACTGATCCTGCACAGATGGAGACAGGGCAGAGATCCTTTATCGCGAGCGGTCGGTACGCGTTGAGAGAGCAGTTGTCGTATAATGGAAACCCAGATTACAGACACAGATGATCCACGGCTGCACCAAAGCTCTGACTTTACTCGTCTCTTCATGAATCCTCCTCAAACTTTCTCAAAAATTGTGTCTCAAGTGCTTTTTTAACCTGTCTCTGAATTATTCTGAACGGTTCTGGTATTAATAACAGACATATGGGACACCACAAGAGATGTAACACTGTGTGTGTGGCATCTGTTGTTATTACATTCCCTAACAGCTTCCTGTTTTAGACATGGCTCTACC
This sequence comes from Nibea coibor, assembly GCA_023373845.1. NCBI lineage: Eukaryota > Metazoa > Chordata > Actinopteri > Sciaenidae > Nibea > Nibea coibor. The sequence goes on from CM041734.1 coordinate 7,335,292, forward strand.
GTTGAGCGCTGCCATATGGTGGCCGTGGCAGATTAGCGGTCACTGCTGTGCAAGGGACAAAAACATGGTGTGTGTGTGTGAATGTAATGTGTGTGCGTACCTGTGTGTGTTTTTTATCCACCTCGGTGGCCTGCAGCGCCCGCTCTAAATCCTTCACCCTGTCGGCGAGAGCTCGCCTCTCTCTGTCTCCTCTCCTCACCGCCTCCTCCTGTTGCTGGAGTAAAACCTGAGTGGAGGTCAGACGCTCGTCCACTCCACGCTTCCCTGCAGTCACACACATCGACACATTAAGATCCTTTTGTTTTGGTTTGGAAACTACGTGCACAAACCACAAGACTTACCTTCTTGGTATTCCTGTAAGGTGTTTTGTAGCTGACTGAGTCGACTCTGAGCCGAGTTTCTCTCCCCCGTCAGCTCCTCCATTTCCCGCTGCAGAGTTCCCAGCCGGCATTTGGCGTCATCCTTCAAAATCAGCCGTAAACAAAGTTTTGAACCGTACAAACGTTCAAATATCCTTGAATCATTTTGAATATTTGCTTTGTGATTCTTACCCGCTCCTTCTGCGCCTCGCGCAGCTCCTGGAGGAAGTCTCTCAGATCATTTCGCAGCGTGTCGGGGTCCAGCTCTGGCTGGGGGAGAGGCAGCGGTGTGTTCCCTCTCTCAGGAGATGCAGCACTAGATCCTAAAGTGTTGTCAGGTGTGCTTACTTGAAATTCTGCAAGAAGACAAAACAAAAAGTTGCAAGCACTTTGCATAAATGTCTGAAACACTTTATGTTGGGGCAGGGGCAAAGCTGCGTGTTTCATGATTACCCTTCGGAGGTGACAGCGAGGAGCGCAGGGGCGAGACGCTGTGGTGGCGTGACATAGAGCCTGGAGAAGTGGAGCTCCCCCCTGGGCTCCTCCCCCGGCCTCCCCTGCCGCCCGCTCCAATCCCCAGGGTTCGCGTCAGCGCCGACTGTACGCTGCTCAGGCGAAACTCCAGGTCCCTCCTCCCGGCCTCGGCCCGGCTCAGCTCGGCCTCTGTGGCAGCCAGTCGGCCCTGGGCTTCGCTCAGCTGCAGGCTGGACTGAGCAGCGGAGTCCTGAGCCGCCTGAGCGCGCAGGGCCAGATTCTTGGCTTCGTCCTGCAGCTTCTTCTCGCATCCACGCGCCTCCTGCAGCTGAGCGGTCAGTTCTCTCTCACAGCCCCGCCAGCCCAACTCGGACTCCGCCAGGCGCTTCTGAGTCAAAGAAAGCTGCAAGATGATAAGAAAACTGAGTACGCAGAATCACAAGCCTGCAAATGTCTCTTGACTCTCCTCCGCCCTCACCTCTTTCTTGAGGGAGTCTCGAGCTTTTTCAGCTTCAGTTAGCTTCTGTTTGAGGGCGAACGCCTCTTTCCCTCTCTCCTCCTCTCTTTGCACGTCCAGCGACAGGCGAGTCTGCAGCTCTGCCACCTCCCTCCCTTTCTGCTCCTTCTCTCCGTCCAGAACCTTCAGCTGGAGCCAAGAAAAGCACGACATGAAAAAAACAGAGTCTAGACTGAAAAACAAAGCGGCTTTCTGAATGTCACAGAGGTGTGAAGGGGGTCGCGACGGCGCGTCCTGACCTGTCTGCGGAGCTCCTGGAGCTCTCGACGGGCTTCGAGTCGTGACCTTTCGACTTCTCTCAGGCAGCTACGCAGCTCCGTCACCTCCTTCTGAGTGGATGAGAAGTTCTCCTCCAGCACGGCCAGCCTCTGCTCCTTCTCCTCGCACTGTCGTTTCGTGCTGAAAACCGCACACAGTCAGTCACTTCTACTCTGAACACTGCATTCCTGCCACATTGGTTGAGGTTTTTACCTGATCCTCTCCGTTTCTGCGCTTCGTAAAGTCTCTCTCAGCTGACCGTTTGATTGGCTGACGGTCTCTCTCTCCTTGGTGACGTCACCGAGGCTGCGTCGCAGCTCCGTCGCCTCCCGTCTGTAGTTTTCCGCCGCGTCCTGGGTCTGGTTGTGACGTCGCTCGAGGTCCAACAAGTCCCGCCTCAGCCGGTCTCGGCTCTCTTCGTTAGCTGCGAGAGAAGCTCTGCACTGGTCCAGCTGGAGGGCGAAAGTTACGTGTGGTACAAGATGATGTAACCGAAGAGAGTCAAAATGTGGTGAATTATCTCATAGGTCTGTTTTCCATTTGCTGCTATCTCAGCGGCGGTGGTGGGCTTGGCCTTGTTGCCAATGTTGGCCAAGACTTGGTGGAGATCCAGGAACCACAAGATAATTTATCCCAATTATACTTCATATACTGTATTCACATCTACCCCTTATTGTTTATCATGTATATTACCTAATATTCTGTAAAAAATACTAATCTCTCTTGATTGTGTTTGACTGCATGTACGTTGATGCAGATCCATGCAGGGATGAGGACTGAATCTTCACTTTTGAATAAATATTTTCCACTTCCACACTTCTTACTTTAACTGCTTTCAGTGATGACACTTCAGCTGACATCGACTTTTTATCTCTTGAACGTAAAATCACGCTGTAAAAAAAAAAAAAGCTCGACCCTCTCACTGATTTGAATAAATTCGATGCTCCGTCAAAAAATGTCGAATCAGGCTCAACTTTTGCTAAAATGTGACGTCATCCAGCAAAGTGCTGCATGCACACTTTCCCAGTTTGTAACATCTACGTCATATTTCTACTGTTGAGTTAACAACGGATGATGACCGCCGTGATTTCCATTTCCAGACTCCAAGGAGCGTTTCTGGCGCCTCATAACTTGATCTGTCACTCAAACGGGACTTCGTGGATCACATTTCAGGTCTTCTCTAACACATCACACGAATCCTATGACTGTCACTGCATGTATGCAGCCTTGATGTAGATCTGTGCCCGCTGATTCATACCGCATCGTATTCTCACTTGTACATCATCATCTACCTCTTTGAGGGCGACATCGGCACGCGACTGAAGATCAGTACAAGTCTCTCGTAGACTTTCGAGCTCCCTTTCATGAACCGAAGCTGCGTCCTCCAGCTGAGAGCGGAGCTCCCGTAGCTCGCTCGTCAGAGCCCCGACTCTGATCTGTGCGAAAACAAAACAGGAAGTCGGTTTAGTTCCTTGTGCGTTTGTGTTGGATAAGAGATAATTCAACAAAAACAGAAGTCGAGCGCAGACGGGAAGTCACGTCACCTGCTCCTGCTCTTTGTAATGGGCTGCTTCTCTCGACATCCGCTCGGCCTCCAAGGCTGCAGCTGACAGCTCAGCCTGCAGGGAGGACACCCTGTCAGACAAAACTGTTTTCTCTGCCTCCTTCAGAGAAAGGGCCTGGGGAGAGAGAAAAGGTCCGGTTAACAAAGAAGGGGGACGCACAAGAGCTGACCAACGCTGTCTCTATACTGTATCTAATGAAGCACCACTGAAAGGCCATTATCACGACTATTACAAGGATTTTCTTTCCTCTTTTTTGACATGACAGATCAAACCTGTTGTTTCTCAGTCTCAGCCTGCAGCAGACTCTGATCTCTGTCATACTGGAGACTCCTCAGTTCATCCTGCAGCTCCTCTCTTTCTCTCTCTGCCCTGTTGAGCTGATCCTCCACCTCCTGCCTGAGCTTCCTCAGAGTGCCCTCATGCTCCATCAGCAGGCCGTGCCGCACATCTTCCTGTAAAACAAGAGAAGCCAAGATCAGAGACACGGATTAAACAGTCGCCAGCACCTGGCAAGCAGAAATAGGTCTAAGGGCACAGGCGGTAACACTGGAACCACTGAACCTTCTGACCTTTTCTAAAACCAGTCTCTCCACCTCCTCCTGATGTTCGGAGATGGCCTTGCGTAAAGCCTGCTGGGCCTCCAGCTGTGCAGCATTTAGAGTCTGAGTCAGAGCCTGTTTCTCCCTCTCAGCCTGGGCCAACATACTCTCCCCATCTGAGCGTAGACGCCTCAGTTCAGCTGGAAATCCCATCGAGGAAAACATCCAGGAGAGGGAAACACAGGACACAAGCATTAGCTCTCATTCTGTCACATTACTGTCTTTCCCAGAACACCAAACATCTTAGATTGTAGCTCTTAAAGAGGCACATCCGTATCACGGCTTTATTCATCTAACTCTCCCCCCTTAAAATCCACTTCTCTCTTGGACGTCTCTGCCTCCTTGCCACTCACCTGCTGCAGTCTCAAATCGGACTCGTAGGTTTTGGTTCTCTGTCTCCAGCTGCTCTCTACGAGACTCCACCTGAACAAGCTGCTGCTGCACCTCAAACAGACTGGTTTCCAGGGACTCGCGCTCCGACCTGCAGGGATCACGGGTTACAAACACGCAGGCTCCTGTGAGAAACGTACTCGTACGCTGACAAACAGCGGCACGCACCTGAAAGCAGCCAGTTCTTCTGACAGCACGGTGTTTTCTCGCTCGGACGCCGTCAGCTGGACCACCAGAGCCGCTTTGTCTCGGGCCAGTTCTGCCCGACTGCGACCGGCCTCCTCTAAGGCGACCTCGTTCCTCTGGCCCTCTCCTCTAGCAAGACTCAACTCTGATCCCAGAGAGGTCACCTCGCCACAGAGCTGTCAGAAATTAAAAGAAAGCTTCTTCTTTGAAACCCTGTCTCTAAATCACTTATTTGTTTTTAGGTCGGACTTAACCTTTGAATGATGATGTACTATATAACCTGTCGTGTACCTGGGTGACTTTCTCCTGCAGCTTAAGTCTTTCAGCCCTGAGACTCTGGAGCTCTGCCTCCATCCCCACCCGGCTTAGCTCGACGTCCTGCAGTGAATGGTGCAGTGTGATGCGGGCAGAGTCCAGCTCCAGTCGGTCCTGCTCCAGCCGGACAAGCTCATCTCTGATGGTCAGCTTCTCCTGCTCGGCCTCCCGTTTCTGAGCCTGCAGGAGGGCCTTTTCCTCCTCGAGCTTAGAGACGAAGAAGAGTGAGGAGCATTGGATTTATTAGACTTCACATATTGTATATTTATGTTAAGTTATTTTTTACTGACTTCTTATTGTTCAAACTTCTCTTTAGCGCTCTATTGTCTGCTTTTGTGCAACATCATAAAAAACATGAATGCTTTAAGTCCTAAAGTGTGCACCTATTATTTTATGTTTACAGTCCACTGCATTGAGACAGCAGGACATGCAAAAGAGAGGTAGATGGAGAGAGATATATCAAGCATACAGAACCCTTTAAGTTGTCCTGAGATGAGCTAACCTGCAGTATGTAGGTGTTCAGGTCAGCTTTGTCTTGGACCAGGCCCTCATTCATGCTTCCCATCTTGGCCAGAGAGTCCCTGAGAGCTGCATCCTCAGACTGCAGCTTGTTAAGCAGCAGGGAGAGCTCTGCGTTACTGCTCTCAGCCTGGTGGGGGGTAAAAGAGCATCATACAAAAGTCAAAGACAGAACGCTGCATCTGCAACAAAGTTACAGCTGGCACGACAAGTTGTCTTCTGTTACCCGAGCGAGCGCTTCGGTGAGCTGGGCTCGCTCTCCCTCCAGCAGCTGCCTCTCAACCTCCCCCTGCTGGTGAGTCTCCCTCACGGCGGACAGCTCTCCACGCTGGGCAGAGGCTCGACTCTCGCTCTGGTCCCACTGCTTTTGTCTGGAACAAAACATTTAACATAGATATATATACACAAAACTATAACAATATAATTTAGGGCTTCTAAGAACAGAGAGGAATATGGCACTGTTTGAGCCCTGCAACCTCCCAAATGAGATGAAACATAGTGTATCCATTGGTTAAGGAGATCAGACAGCTGGAGAAGGAGTGTGTGAAAGAAGATCTCTCTGCACAGGGAGCAGATCTTTTGAATGGCTTCCTGTAAGCGTCTCCACAGCGTGGATTAGTGTCCACATTTAATCACTATCAATTAACCTACTTACATTCTCTGTGTCTCCGCCTTTGCCCGGTCTCTCTCCTGAATGGCCGCCTCCTTCTCCTCCCTCTCGCGATCCCGCTCTCGCTGCGCGGACACCACGGTCAGCTGAAGCTTCTCGTAGTCCATGTGCAGGATCTGGCTGCTGCTCTGCGCTGCCTGCACGCTCTTCTCCAAGCTCGCCTTCTCGCTGAAATGTTCATAGCAACGTGTGAATGACAGCAGCGCGTTGTAGAGATTTACGGATGGGAAGCAGACTAGCGATAGGTGATATAACTGTCTGTAAACCTGGCCAGCGTGTCTCTCTCCTGCTTCAGACGGTCCTTTTCTCTCTGCGTGGTCTCCTTCTCCCTCTGAGCTGCATCCCTCTCTCTCTGCAGAGCTTGGTTCCTCTGTTCTGCATCTCTTTTGGCCAAATCGGTCTCAGAAAGCTGCTTGCGCATCTGTTGCATCGAGGACTGGGTAGAGAGCAGACGCCCTCGAACATCCTGCAGATAGAAGTGGAGTTACTTTCCTGTACTGCCGCTGACGGTTTGGATTTTAGAGAAGCGCTATGACAGTTTGAATTCAAATATGTGACCCTTCAAACCTAAATATTCTCAAAACACAAGCATCATAATGAACCGCGAAAGTGTTACTATGAAAACACACAGTTCTTTAGCAAATTCAGCATTATTTTTTAGCTGTTCCCGTGTTTTGGTCTGTGTCTGATGACACAATAAAGAAACAGTGAGCAGTGCATGTGTGACACGTCACCTGCAGCTGGAGCATTTTGTTCGTGACCGCAGAGCGCAGAGCAGACAGCGCAGCGTCAGAAAGGGGAGCCAGCGAGAAGGTCCGAGGGGGGGAGGACGACCTGCGTGGTGGGGAGGAGCTGCGGATCAACGCTAACAGCGGAGCCCCAGAGTTGTCCTGGTCCGCCTCCGACGACGACTCTCCGTCTGACAGAACCGACTGATAAAAGAAAACAGAAATGAGGCGATGGCATCTTAACGATATCTTACTGAGTGCGCGTGTGTCGTTGTTTACCTGAGCGACGTCTCGCAGAGCGTCTAACAGCGTCTCAGTGTGAGTTCTCATCGCCTGCATGTCAGCCTCGTCACTCTGCTCCTGAAGGAAAACGAGCAAGTGAAGATGGAGAGGAAGATTAATGACTCACAGACAACATCAGCACAGGATGAACGATGGAGGTACATGTATGTAATGCATGCGTGTTTTTGACCTCACCGCAAGCCTCCTCATCAGTACGACAATTTCTCTGTCTCTCTCTTCAATCTGACCCTTTAGTCTCTCGCCTTCGCGCACCGAGTCTGACAACCTGAAAGGGGAGAAAAGCCTCCGTAAAAAATGCTGTTTAATCGGTAACAACTTTTCCTCTCAGAGAGCTGAACACAGTCACTGACCTGACGTTGAGCTCGCTCCTCTCTGCGTCTGTTCTGGTCTGAAGGTTCATCATCTCTGCCACTCGCTCTCTCAGCTGCTGCTCCAGCTGAACCCGCAGAGCTTTCTCACGCTCCAGGGTCAGAGCCGCCCCCCCCTCCCGGCTATGCAGGGTGGCGGACAGACCTGAGCAGGACACCTGAGCAGAGTGGGACACCCGGGCCAGCTCGTTACGCATGTCCGACAAATCCCTGAGATAGTAGGGAGGATGACGGAAAAGTTAACATGTTAGTGCGGTCAGATTTGGTATCATTTGGCAAACATTTTACACAGTGTTGATGTGATGATGTTAACCTCTCAGTGGCGCTCTTCAGTTCACAGACATGCCTCCGAAAGCCTACCACCTGCCGCCAGAGCGTCAGCATCCGACTGTGCTCGGTGCTGAAGTAACTGTGGAAAGACTGAGAGGGACAGAAATAACAAGTGAATTCACATTTCTCCTTCTTCGTCATTGAAAATGTTTCACTGCTTCGCAAGCATCCCTCTTTCACCTCTTCTTCTCTCCTCCAGTCAGACTCCTTTTGTTCCAGCTCCTCCCTGGCTTTCGTCCAGTCAGCAGTGAGCCTGCGGATGTCCTGGCTGAGGGCCTCGTTGGCCAAACCGGCCTGCTCTAGCTGCTCCCTCAGCATGGCGTTCACCGCAGACAAACTGCTGCTCCTGAAAACACAACGCACGGGGAAAAAATAAGCAACATCGACGGAGTAAATCAACGTGATATTCCCGAGGCTTTTGCCGCACACAAGAGCAAGAGAAACCTGTGGTGTCCTCACCTCTGCTGTTCTTCTTCTAGGCGGATTAAAGCATCCTCCAGATTGCTGCTCGATTCATCCTGGTGGCGTCCGTTTGAGTTTTCACTGTGGCCCTAAATGAGAAGAATAGATAGTGAAAGTTATTTGTGTAACGCTGATGCTGGTGTGGATAAATCAATCAATAAACATCGCTCACACTCGGTCGATGTTTCTCCAGCTCTAAGGATCTCTCCTGCAGCGTCTGCTCTAGATCCCCACACCTCTTCTTGTACTGCAGCACCTGAAATCGCAGGAAAACTTACTCGTAACACGCCTGGATGATTACGCCTCAGCTGAAGGCCACAATAAAACAGACATACCTTGGCCTGCAACTTCTGCACAAGCTGCGCCTGCCTCTGCTGACCCTCCTGGTACGCAGTGAGTTTACGCTTGTAGGCCGCCTGCTCCTCGTCCAGCCGCCGCCGCAAATCGACGTTCTGCTGCGCGAGGCTGCGCGACTCCAGTGAATCGTGGTCCCCGTCGCCCGTCTCAAAGCGTAGCGCCTGCTCCAGCTGTGGGTGTGATTAACAGAAAAAGGGTAGGGGGGTGACGTTTAATCTCACACAGACATATTTTACAGATTACTGCCACGCTGTGAATCTACCTGAATACCTGCACGTACTGCAAGTCCCAACATACATGGAATATTTGAGATTAAATGTTCATCCTCCACCTTGAAAACAGCACCTGAAACCTGCAGGTAGCAGCTCTCTGGAGCTTAAAGATCTTCGTAGTATAGATACAAAGGGTCACACGTGGTTATTCTTGCAGTGGTGTATCAATTAATTCTGTGCAAACTAATGCAACAATTATGTGCAATTATAAATGGAAGTGCACAGTTTTTGAGAGGAATTACCTCATTTAAAGGGTCTAATTTAGTTTTATTTAAAGATTTTCTCCACTACCTCTCTGATATTTTACATATACTCAACCTTCATCAGTGTACACGGATCTATAACTTACTGAAATAACAAAAACTAGCTGATCAGAAGCCCACTGTCTTCCTTAAATGTTTCTAAATCAAAAACCAGTTGCAGAGAATTTTCTATAAGTGATTGAAAGTGGGACAAGGATGAAGAGCAGTCGTCCGAACGGCCAGCGGCACTGTTTGATATCGGTTTATACTCATTAATTAACTAGTTTTTATAACAGACATGATTTCTTCTTCGTCGTTGTCTGCTTTCAGGTGCAGACCTGCGTGTTCCCTTTAGTAATGTTCAACCCAAAATGAGATGCTGCGCCCACCCACCACTACACCGCCACTCGTCTCCACTGAAGCCCCTGTTTACAGTCACCCGGGGTGACAGACGCCATGGCAACATTCCACTTCAGTACATTCCAGCCCCCATCACCTGGGAGACCAGCAAATCTCAGACAAAGAAAGAGCAAGAAAATACTGAAATGGGAAAAGGGGGGACAGTGCCACAGCAGTCCCTTTAGGTGTGCGTGACCTTGGGAGAGTCTTGCACTTTTACTTTTTGTACAAAGAGTGCAGATGATGGCCGTTGATCAGTCTATCTCTATCTATTTATCTTCTTCTTCTACTCTGTCTGCTCCACCTTGTCATCAGCTGTTTGTTGCTTGCTGTCCTGGTGTCTTGCCTTACCCTCTCACTGATCGCACCGTACTTGATTGCGAGCTCATCTCTGTCCGCTCTGCTGTGAGCCAGCAGGTCCTCCAGCCTCGCCAGCTCTCCCTGCAGCACCCGGTTCTCCTCCTGGAGGGACATGACCGAGGACATGGCTCCCGCTGCTAAAGGGACAGAGAGACAAGAATTAGGCAAAGAAAATGGTCGAAGCAAACATTTAATAGGATGTGAGGGTAGATTGAGGCGTCTCACAGCTTTCGCTGAGGTTCTTTGTGACAATCTCTCGCACTCGTGCTGGCAGACATGTAGGGGGAGCATCTGGTGAAGGGCCCCGGACGGTCAGCCTCTTCTCCTCAGACAAAACACTCTCCTCCAACCTCTGATGGGCAAAACACAAGAAGAACCTCTAAGACAAAATGACCCCCAGCACATACAGAAAACAGCTCCAGATACAAGCAAGACGGCAATGCACAATAAACCCCAAACATGATGATGATGTGGAAAGTGGCACAGCACTTACACCTGCTGCGTAACGAAAACACAAACAGGCACGCACACGAGCCAGCAGCTTTATTTGTCACATCACTGCACGTTTAACAAGCGATGGTGGGATTTAATGGAGGGGATGCAGGTGTAGCTCACCTGTATCACTGACTCCAGTTTGTTGGAGTCCGAGTCTGAGTTTTCCGACGCGCTCATCGCGTTGGCTGCCGATATTTAAAACCCCCTCCAGCGAATAGGATTAACTCCGACTGAATAGCTTCACAAGCGGAACTGATCGACTTTTGTTTCCCAAAGATTAAAAAAAAGAAGAAGAAGAAAAAGAAGATAAAGTTCGTAAGTCGGAGCTGGTTTTGTGCGCTCGTGTCGGAGGCGATAAAAGTTTGGACGCAGGAGGAGAAGAGCGTGTCCGGTCCCGTCGCCTCCTCCTCCGGTACAGGCAGGCAGAGATTGAGGACAGCAGGATTAGTGCGGGTTTAAAGATGCACACCCCTCCACCTCCAACACTCCACTCTCACTGCTCTCATTCAAAAACCCTCCAGACCACCACAAAGACAAAAGTTCACCCCTCAAGGACAAAAACCTGAACAGGTTTTGACCCCCAATTTTATTTTTTAGGCACAAATTTCATCATTTTTTTATTTTATTTATTTATTTTTTTTAGAGTAGATAAAGATTATTATAAAGATCACATATATATATATATGTGTGTGTGTATTTTTTCTATTAATTATAGTTAGGTAGGTGAGCACTGCAGCAAAATAAAATCCCACTGCCCACTTTGCAGCTTCAGTTTTAGCTGCAGGGCCGGATAAACCAGCTCGCAGGCCCCGGGGCAAACCTGGGCTGCAAGCTTCAAATGCTTACTGACTTTAGAGAGAGTTTCAGCTTATTGTTTAACAGATTTACTTTGTTTTTTCACTATCACTGCTCACACAGTGTTACTTTCTGTGAAAAAAATCAATAAAAGCTCACCGTGCTACATGTTTTGCACGAATGGCTAAGAGAGTTAGCGTCTATGTTCATCAGGGGCTGATGACGGTGGCTGGTGGAGACCAAAAAACAGAGCTAAAAACTGGTAAATATTAGACTTACACAAACAACACGATTCAAATTTAATTAGAATATTTCTCTGTGACGGCTGAATGTGTGAACAACCTCCCATTACAAACATGAAGGAGAAACTCTGGCGGCCATTAACACATAAAAGATGCAAAACGCCCTCGTTGTAGTCAGTCTTTGGTTTGTTTGTTCTGGGCTACAGTAACATGTTGGTTTAAAACGGTGGAAGAGCAACCACAGTGATGAGAGTGATACTCACTCCAAGGTAACAAAAACACAATGCAGGTCATTAAACCTTAATGAAAACATAGCTGCATGTTAAATACATCCACCTAAATCGGACACATTGGACCTTTAAGTATGTTATTATATCACTGTTGGTGTGTTTAAGTGATGTCCAGTTAATATTTAAAACATGACTGCATTTGCAAATTCAGAACTCAGAACAACATTGCGCGATTTTGTTTTCATGTGACCACAAACCTGTTTGTGTGTCTGATTTTTAAAAGCAGCGTGCGGACATGTGAACGTAAGCTATGACAGACTCGTTAAACACGAGGGGGGCTGTGCTACTCTGTGTTTGGATTGTCATAGCTACAGACAAGAGGATCATTGTGTCAATACCAGACCACCAGCCTGGCCTTAAAACACACACACACACACACACACACACACACACACACACACGTCCTACTTGCATTCCCTAACGCTTGATTTTAACCATCACATCACAACTTCTCTGTCTCACAGAGTATAAAATTCAAATATTTACATCTAAGTATGGATGTAAATATCTGCACACACACTCAGTCCAACATAAAAACATATACATCTCTCATTTTCAACACAAATTAAGCCTCGGTTATTCTGTTTAAAGAAAGTTAACCATGTCAGGAAAAAAGAACTTCTCACAGTAGGTTTATATTTGAACTAAGACATCATAACACTTCATGCACATCCATGCTGACAATAATACATTACAGATGCTGTCATTCAAACATGTCGCCCACAATATTCATTGCTTTGCTTGATTTGTTTCACTGTTGGCTCTGACATCTGCAGCGCCCCCCGCTGGCCTGTCAGTTGGTGTCTGGTACTGATTTCAGTGTGTGAGGTGTGAGCTTTAATGAAATACACACCTGTTGATCTTTCATCTCCACCACCAAACCACATCTGAGTTCAGCCCGGGCTCACGACCCTTGGACTTGAGCAGCCTTTGTGTTTAAATGCTTTGTGAGTGAGGAGCTGAATACACAGTGTGATCTCTGTTCAGGAATTATCTTCAACGGCTTCCTCTTTGACAGACACATAACAGGAACAACAGGCTGCTGTTTTAACCCATCATACAGACATCCTCTGTATCCTAACACACCAGAACACACTGTGTTTGTTTGAACTGTAATTAAAAATACATCCTGAAGGAAACGCCCAAGTTTTCAAAAGTCTGCAGGAGTTGGAGGCTGGAGGAGGAGGAGGAGGAGGAGGGAAGATGGGGGTTATAGATTAAACTGTTCAGCATCCGGGCAAATTGAACTGATCGTGGATTAATACTTTATTTTCCAGCAGCAGAGGCTGAGACAGAGATCCAAACACAAACGCGCTGCCGTGGAAACTCACAGGCTGAATGTAAAAACGCGCTGCAAGGCGAAATCCACACTGTGAAAACATCCCACTTCCCTGATCAGATTTACAGTCTCACCTCGACAGATCGGCGTGATGAGCTTTATCCGGCCGTCCGTCCATTCTCCAGAGCGGGCTGTAACATCACAGGGACGCAAACAAACGCACATCCACGGCACTTATTCATGGACCAGCAGCTGCTGCTTGCAGGCTGCGTTGCCTTGTTCCGAAATCTCCTCCATGCTTTTTCCGGGGAGGGACTTCCAGTTCACTGCCTGCATGCGCCTCTGTATCTGTGTCTGCTTCATGTCATCATGCTGTGTTGTGCACGCAGCTCATTTCTGCCACCGCACTTTGGATGAAATCCATCAATAAACATTGTTTTATACACGATTAAGAATATACAGAGTTAGTAAAATCCTGTCGCCTTCAGATAATTTATATTTTTTATTCTGAATCTGTTTGCTACATAAATATATACATTCAGTTCAGTTCAATCTGCTTTATTTGATCTATATATTTCTTATTTCTACTCTCTATTTCTTTTCCACCTTGAGTACCGTGACCTGCTGTAACAAGTGAATTTCTCTATTGTGGGCTCATTAAAGTCTATCTGACCTTAACTTAAATACAAATAAACTAAAACTTGAATAATACTGCTGACTAATGACTTGAGTAAAGTTCAGGGATCCTATAATTGAACCAAATATATAAAATATATAAAACATGATATAATTCAAAAAGGCCTGTTTGAAAACAGTGTTTTGTGTCTTTAACTGTAGTTTTGTAAACTTCAAGTACACTTTTTAAAAATCATACAAATATGGCCAAGTGCTCTCAATCTTCTTAACTAATTTAGCTGAGATTTAGTCATTCATGTTTGCTACTTCAAAAATGACTGCATTTCAGTTTGCTTTTGATTTTCAATAGAAAAAAGGGGTGTCTTATTTCTCTTATTCAGTTATAATAACCATCAGTCTTAAATGTAAAAACAGTAATTAATGAGAGGTGTAAACTGGGTCTGTGTTGTGCTCTGGTGATCAGTGATCTAATTAGTTTCAGATCAAATCGTTGCACAGTCAGAGAAATCCTATAACAGTGTGTATTACTACTGAAGAGCCGTTCAATGCATCAATAAAAGCTGACATACATGTATCTACATTTAGACAACAAAATAAATCACTGCTGGTGTTTCAGGACACGGAACAAGTTTGAATATACTTCAAACTCAACTTCAAAACAAAGAAAGAACTTGGAAGGCAATGTGTCAGCACTTACCTGACAAAATAATCTGTTAAAAACTGGTTACACTGAGGGATCAATGATCTGCGTGTATTCTAAACAACCTTCTGTTGTGTGCAAAGCTTTAAATTGGTGCTCTGATGTCTGAGAACATCCTGCGGCGCTCGTTCTCCCCGAGCAGATCGCTTCACTCATAAAAACAAGAGCCAATGAAATATACTGTTTATTTACAAGAAGACGTACATTTATACACTTTAGATCTTTTTTTTCAGAAAGGCACTTAATCAAATACTCAATGCAAATTAGCAAAAAGATTAAAGAAATTTCAATTTGGTAAAAGGCACATTTAAAAAAAAGAGACCCGACGGACACACGGAGAGTGTACAGAGACAAACGTGAACATACCGATGAAAGCATGTTCAGACTTTGAACGAGACAAAATGGCAATCATGACTTTTTTTTCCCCACTCCAACGTTTTGATTTGAAAAAATCTGGGTATTTTTTCACGAAGGCTTAAGAGGTTTAATGTAAAACTAATAATCAAATATGAATATAGCTTTGCAATATCTCCTAAAAAAACAAAACAACACTAGGAAACAGAAAACAACACACACATACCGGTATACAGCCAAACAAAACATGGATACTTCAACATTTCACTTTCCCATATGTAAAAACAACTTTGAGATGAGTGGTGCTGGTGTAATGAGATAACTATGACAGGAGCATGAAGATGAGGAACAGACGGACATGATTAAATCTGATTTCGGGGGAGAGACTAACGGTGAAAAAAAAAAGACAAAGTCCCACTGCATGTCGAGAAAACAACTGTAAAAAATATGTACATGTTACTGTTTGTTCCTCCAGAGTGTGTTGTGTTGGTCAGCGGGCTAAAGTTTATGAGAACAGATTCTTTAGAGAACAGGTGCAGTGAATGAGCCGGTCAAGTTTGACTAACAGTTCCTCTTTCTTTTCTTTTCTTTTCTTTTTTTTATGTTTCTTTCTGCCACAATCGTCCTGTCCATGGAATGTATGGAACCTGAGTGTGTGCAACGTTTTCTCACGACTCAACTAAACTGCACCCATCCTGGTTTGACAGCATCTTTACTGGAGCTGTGGAGGAGAGGAGGAGGGTGGGGAGTGGAAGACGAGAGCGATGATGGGAGAGCAAGAACAAAAATCGTGAACACAAATATGAATGGATGACGGACAAGATGGATTACTTACACAGACAAAAAATAAATGAAATGCAGGTGACATTTTCTGAACTTACTTGGAGCCTGCAGATGTGAAATCGCCCCACAAGTCAGAGCTGGGCTGGGCTGCAGGGACGGGGGAGCCAAAGTCTAAAAGAGCGGCTGGATGTGGAGAAGACAACATTTATGGAGAGCTGTTAAAATCACGTGAAGATGTTTTTGTGTGTGATTTGACACAAAAGCACGGTGATCACCTGTGTTCGTCTGTACAGCTGGGACTGTCTGCTGCCCTCCCGGAGGTGGTATCAAACCTCCGGCCTTTGCGCCTGGTGGAGGTGGGAGCAGCCCTCCACCCATAGGCCGTGCTTTGGCACCGCCTGCTTCCTTCTTCTTGATATTCTGTGATAGTCATGACAGTATTTGTTACTCTTTTCTTCATAAAATCCCAAAATGATTCATTTAAATCTGTGACGCTGGAGCTAAATTCTCACCCCGATGCTGATCTTGATAGTCTGTCCTTCTTTGAAGCTGAGGTCCAGCTTTGGTGCGGCGCTTTGAGAAGCTTCCATTTTTGCAAGTTCCCCTTCTTGCTTCACCCACCTTTAGAAACAGAGTTTGAAGTTACGATATTGTCACTTTTTATTATTATTCTGGATACCGAGTCACTGCAGTTGTGAGATGCAGATAAGAAAACATCAAATTGAACAGAGGTTCATCAAACAGAGATCAGACAGTAAAAAAAGTTTTGTAAGAGAAGATGACTTACTTAAAATGATCTTGTAAAGCTACGTTGAAGTCAAACGAGTCTCCACGATCAGCAAAACCCAGACCAATAAAAGCATGACGTCCTTTATAAAAAATAACAGTACAGTAAGGGATCATTTAAGCTTAACCATCATGTATTTTTATTGGAAATTACAAAAAGTGGGACTGTTTATAGGATGTATCAGTCTTTAAACAGCAACAGATGAGAAGATGAGAGATGAGATAGAAAAAGTCTTGTTTCAGCCTCTCTTACCATTTCCATCCTCTATCCGGATCACAAAATACCTGCTGGAGTCTGTGACTGCTTCAACTACACAGCCTGGATACTGTTCGACTGGAGCTTGGGCAAACAACTCTCCTACAAGGAACAAATGTAGACCATGGGATTACTTTTTTCATTCAAGGTAATCATGAAAAGGTTGGTTCGGAAGGACAAAGAACGATAACATATTGCTACCAAGGAAAAAACACACTTTTGATGGCTGCTTTCATTCCCCTTTAATCGAGTAGAGTACACCACAGCAGCCAGTTTCCCTGAGGCTGTAGACCATATGTTTCAAGTCTCTTTTAAACCACCATCTTTGTGCCAGACATTTGATCACTAACAAAGCAAACCATGGCAACTAACTACTACAGGATCTACGCTCCATGATTATAAACACAGCAGACAATGAGACAGCGTCACACTTCGTTTCATGGCTAAATTGGTGAGGATTTCTTTCTACGCTAATCGGGTCTGAAGTTTAAAATAAGATACTTGCAGATGTGAAAGAGTTAGAGATCAGGAGAGATGTTTTTTGTGTGTGCTTACCTGTGTTTCTGTCCTCTAACTTAATGTAGGCCATCTTGCCCTTAGCTGTGATTTTCATCCTACCGCTCCACGCCGGTTCATCCAGCTTCCAGTCAGCAGCGCTACAAAAACAGAAAGTGGTTCATTTGCCAAAACATCATTCTGGGGGAGTTTTGTTTTTACATGGGGGCAGTAGCTTTTCTCAGCAGGAGGAAGTGAAATTAAACACTTTCAGGAAGGCTCCAGTGAGGCATCCTGCCAACAGGAGAAAAACAGTCACATGAAGAACAGACGTGTTTATGGTGTCGTCTGGTTTTGTTGGCGGATTGATTAAAAATGTGACAACGATACGACACCTGTGGATCATTTAAAGATGTCATCAGTCCGATGTCAAACATCTAAATAGTCTTTAAAATAAATAATTACATCTTCCCTCTGCGGCAGACAAAATAAACACATTTTATATCACATGAAACACTTCCTAAACACATGACATCTCATGAGATGCAGTCTGAATGCTCCAGAATAAAATGGGTAAGTGGACCTTGAGTTTTTATTTTTGGTTTCTAATGTGGAGAATTAACCACAGTGTATATATATTAAGACAGCAGAGATAATCCTGAGCACACAGCACACTGAAGCAGCTGCATTTATTATTATTATTATTAAAATCATCGCAAAACAAAACAAACACAAACTTTGGCGACTCGTCGCATGGACACTCTGACGCTCTGCATCCATTATCGGACAAAGTAGTCCAGCCATTTTAAACTTTTTATTTCCTCCCAAGCAATGTCACCATTTCTCACAAGTTATTTCTTTTTTTATATATATAATTAAACAAATGTGAGCCACACTATTTTTTTTTGACATTTTTATTGACATTAGCCTGGGAAGATGATGGTGTCATATTTCTGTAAGCAGATACAGCAGCTAAACCTGCGTTTCGAAATAACGCTAGCCGTGTTTGCTCATTAGCATGTCTGTCAGTTAGTCTGTGTATATTAATATAAATATTTAATAGTTAACTGTCTGCCTGGGCTGAAGCCGTCGACTAACTTCAGCGGGGAGGCGGATAAAAGTGACAAACAGCCGCACTAACGACAGTTTGTCCGATAATGGATGTGTTTCCGTTAAATTGTTGGCCAGCTGCTAACGTTACTTCTCCGTCCGGTCAGCTTACCGATATCCGCGGTTCGAGGCCCGCGGCGGGATCCGATAAACATGGACCTCGGGCTTCACACACAGCATTGACTCATAACTGTTATCCTCTGCCATTTTGTCAAGTTTCACTAACTATTAAACTCAACTTCCGACTTTCAATGGACACCGCGGCCGGGGCTGGAGCTGAAGCACCGCGACGACGTCCATCCAACCTGAGCCGCGGCGCAAACAGCGCCCCCTCTGGACGGGATGATTCACGGCACATGAGATGTACGCACACCGACTGACAGGTAGTATGGAGAGGGTTGGAGGGATAACACGTCCGTTTTTCAGCCTTGGACAAGAGACAAACAGAACAGGGACCCCCACATGTAATTATAACTTTTATATTTACTTTATTCAACTTTTATTTCACCTTATTATCCTATTTGTATACCGGGGTATAAGCCTATATGTGTTTATGATTGATAAAAAAGTTAATGCATAATTGTTATTGGTTATTAAATGCCAAGAGCTGTGTGTCTTTGGACCGCCACCTCCACTGTTTTGTATCTCACTTATCTGCACCCTCACATTCGACATTGTTTTGGTGAAAATTATCAATTTTTATGACAATATGTCAATTATTGGCGGACCCCTGCAGTATCTCTGCAACCCCCTATAGGGGTCATGGACCTCTGGTTGCAGACCTCTGCTCTACAGGAGACAGAAAGAAGAAGTATTCAGATGCTTTACTTAAGTAAAAGTACTAATACCACAGCAGGTCATAGAGTTAAAGGTCCAGTGTGTAGGATTAAGTGGCATCTAACAGGGAATTTGCAGATTGCATAAACATACATAAACATACTTCTACACTACATACTTCTGCTACATTCAACTGTTTGCTGGAGACAATTCACAAAACATAAAACAAACATACACCAAGCCTCTTTTGGAAGTGTGTTTATTAAAGGGTATTCAAATGTCATTTGTGTTTTTCAAGTTTCAAAATAACATTGACATCAAAACTAGACAGGTGGCTGTGAATGACTAAAACAAGTGAGATCACATACTGTAGGTACAGGATGGACATTTGCTTTTAATAATCAGTTTTAAATGATTAGAAATGCCTCTCATTTCAAAATCGAACCTAATCCCTGGAAACAGCGTATCGTGGGCATGTATTCTTGATGTTGTAGGTCCAGATTTACATTTATATTTATCTTGCATGTTATGCCCTCTGAACAGTGTATACTTTTTCATAAAACAAAAATATTAAGGTGTTAGAGCTGCAATGGACAACTTATACTGCTGTCATCAAACAACAACAAAAGGGAAATTCATATTCCAGACATTTCTGCAGCTGGTGAGGTTTGAATAAGTAAGTACCAGTATTAATGCAGCTGTTTTAGCCATCATGAGAACTTTGTTGTAGTGTAGAAACAAGTTATTCAATTTACTGTTAGTCATGACGGTTCTTAATATTTCCAATCGATAGTTTTACTGACAATAAAAATTATTTGGACAAATCGTGGAGCATTATTGCATGGTTTTGTATTCATCTAAAACACTCACCGATGGCAGCTATAAGCAGTGTTTTATGAAAGACTTCACCATAAGTGTATTAAAAAAAAAGCACAAATTAACAATCACTACCCACTGGAAAATGTCTTCAGCCAGGAATTATTTGTCATTTTAAGGCATACACGTGTCAAATGGTTCAAAATTTGCTGCAGGTTCATTTACTGTAACTATGAGTACTGGTAATGCATCAGTGTTTGATGAGATCATTGATTTATGTTCAAATCAGTGGCAAACAGGCAAGCAATGGTGTAAAATCATTTTATGTATTTAAAAAAACAAAACAAACACCACTGGGAGACTTTCATCAAAACCAGGTGGTGGAATTTGGCTTATTCTGCTGATTAAAATCAGATCTCTGATATTTTTTAGATCATTTTTGTAGTTTCCACCACAAATTTTGTCTGACACCATTTCCTCCAAAGTAAAGCAATCGTCATCCTCCACACTGGGCATTAAATAGTTATTTCTAAAGCGACTGTAAACCATTTCATCATTTTAATAGCACAATCAGTCAATATACTGTAACTGGTGCAAGTCGTAGACGCAGTGTAGTTGGCTGTAAGTGAAGCTCCAACTTCTATTCTGATAAGAAACAGCGAGCCAACACACACAGGAACATTAGCGCACAATAACTTTCATTTCATGAATAGGTCTGACCTTTTCCAATCGGATAAAATTGATTTCATTTAATGACACTACTGATACAGTTTCCTATGCAAGCTACATCATCTAATCTGACACACTACTGAGCTCCTGACCTAAACAAATAACCCACAAACATGAAGAAACAATGTAAACTGTTAAAAAAAAAAAAACACAGCACAAGTAATTAGACAATACACAAATAATAATCCAGGGAGTAAATTCATTGTTATTGCTCGAACAAGCCTAGATTTTGTGACATTCCGTCCTTCCGATCTATAATCTTTGGCCACAGGCTGTGTGCCCACCGGGCATTTCTTTCATAGCCACCAGTGCCAAACAGAGGCCTGTGGACTGTGGAAAGTGCTCTGCCATTGCTATGCAACAGTATTAAAAACACACTTCTGTGCACTTGTACTCAAAAGGCTGGGTCAGTTTTACTTTCTATCGCCTTGTGAGCAAGCTGCTGAACACACAGTAAACTCTCGGCACTGTCAAGCACTTCATTTCCACTGAACCTGACAAACTGAGGCCAGCTCCCCCGGTGGACACCCAGCCATGATCCACGCTCCATCAGTGGAAAGGCCAGCTTGTTCGTTTGCACGTCTCTGGGGAAATTCCCACAGATTCACAAGCTCTCCTTATTCTCCCTGAAGAGACAGACACCTGATGCCCTGGCGCTCGGCCGGCCAATCATACTTAAAATCATAGGGCACCTCATGGTACATCTAAGTTTCACAGTGTGTAGGGATGTGAGGCCAAAGCCTGTTCACAGTGTGGAACAGAAGGGGGTTCAGATCATTGGCTGATCTCTGCCAGCCCCTTGCAACGTTCCACTGAGGGAAAAGACAAGGTGAAAGGCAAAGACCATGCCCGTAAGCAGAGTAGAGAGAGGGTGGAGAAGTTCATTTCCATTCTACACCTTCTTCATATTTCTAATGTCTGTCAAATATTTGTGTCAACCCACCACTCTGCTCTTCAAACCACACACATCCCCTTTAACTGCCACCCTTCATGCCCTGTCAGGGAGACAGGTGATTCCTCGCAGCAGGTAGCTCCTGTTTATCTGCAGAGTCGGAAGCCTGAGGTGCCATCTGGGCCGGAGGGCTGGCGGATCACATGATTGTTTGGACGAACTTGTTCTGATGGTTGCTGCGTGCTCATACGGGCCGGCCTAACGAGATGAGGAGAAATTAGAATAAATTACATAACAGCTTTTTTTCCCCCCACTTCTAGCTCTCATTTTTACTGCTGTGTCATTGTTGTTCTTACCTGTCCTGGCATGGATTGTCCTGAGGCGTATCATCCGAAGAAGCACTACCCAAAATCCTTCTTCGGGCTTCGGCATACTCTGCCTCTCGCTGGGCCAGAGACTTCATCTGCTGAGAGGGACGAGACGAGGACGCAGCGTTTCCTGCGGTACCGTTATTTGAGGGACGTTTCAAAATTCTGATTTGTGGTGGCGGTGCTGCCGGCAGGGAGTCATCCTGGATTACAATAGCAGTCCGAACAGGTGAGCCACCCGAACCCAGATTGGACTTCTTGTGTCTGTAAAAAACGTGTGAGAGAAATAAAATTACTGGAAAAACTTCATTTTGACCATGTGTAGAACATTTTTGATAACTTTTCTCTTTCCTTACTTTGCCTCCTGATTTATTTTCAGCTTAGCCTCAAGCCTTCTCTCGATTTCCTGAGGAAAAAAAAGAGATTTATTAGATGTGTATTAAAGTGTTGTTGATCTGTACAACAAACATTCGGATTTCTTAAGCTGCTGATTGGTTGCTGAAATTAAGAACACATGCTCTTGAAAGATATCATTACAATCGTAAGGGACATGTCTAATCTCTGGTCAACAGGTGACCAACAATTGACAATGTAGATTGTCTGCACCGAGCCTCGCAGAATCACATTACATTTGTTAAGAAATTTCTCAACTATGGCACCAGGAGGAAAGACTCAGTGACTCGGGGACTCAACAAGTGAATTTCAGTGTGGGAAAATAAAGTCTATCTTATCTTGTCTTTGCAGTGTGGTATTTCTTATATAGAAGACTAAAATGTATAACACTGTAACACAGTATCCAGAAATAGTACTGATTACAAAACATGGGAGCACAGGGACAAATCTTATCGACATACATCTGCAGCTTTTATGGCACACTGTAAGCAGAATTAGTTAATTTGGGGGGGGGTTTCTATCTTAACAAGGACGAGGGCAGTAGTTTAAAAAAATGTGATTCATTATGTATATGTTCAGACTTAATTTGAAACTCAGTCAATACAAAGATGACAAGGTAAGTTGTATACATACAGTACACATTTCCTGGTGTTCAGGTTGCTCATAATTAGGATTAGAGGAAAAAAATGCAGGAAGTCAACCTTTAACTCAATATATATATATATATATATATATATATAATAATGCATAATGATAAGGTTATGTACTCTCATAATGGTGTCAGTGGACATGTTTTTGCAGGCACTTTAAATGTCTGACATTGTAGCGAATATAAAATTTGATTTCAGGGGTTAGATTACAAAAACATTTTGACTACTAACAGATCATTTTACACAGTTTGCCACAATCAAACCAGACCAGTCCAATCCTCCAATACACGTTCAGCTAAACATATTTGATTAGACTTTAATATTTTATTAAGAAAAACACTTTTATTGATATTATAATAAGTCACCTCAGTTCAGCCTGTCATTTCCGCACTGGGCGGGTCTAAGCAACGAGGGGGGGAAAGTCGACTTTGTGTTTAAAAATTAAGTTTTCTTTGAGGGTTTATAACTCAGGTTTTCTCGCACATCTTTAAATTATCTGGAGGTGCAAATGAGGCTGACATGAAGCCAGGCTCCGTCCCATGTCGCCGTGGGACAGCGAGGCCTGCAGAAGACTCAGTCAGGAAGCCAGGCAGCTTTCTTTGAAGAGACAACAACCCGAAATAAATAACAATGTCTATGCGCTCAGGCGACACACGCACACATCCATCGCCGATCCATGCTGGCTGACTCGTTAGCGGTCAACCTGCAGTCACGTTATAAGCTAAGCAACGTTAGTGTTTCTCACCCCGCTGTCCGCTGCCTCTTCCCAGCTCTCTGCAACCTCTTCATCCTCCATGTTTAACACAAATGCCTGGGCTGGTTGGTTACCTCTTCGGCTCCACCGCTGGTTTAACTACTCCCCCATCCACGCAGAGGGCATGGGACGGCGGGCAGCGGTCACACAGGCCCCGGGGAGGGTTTAATCTCACGGGTTTTTGCGTTTAAAAAGCCGGTTGGAGTTGTTAAAACGGACCGTTGCCTTGCCGCGTGTTAGCCTGCTAGCTCAACTGAGGGCAATCTCCCCCCTCCGGCTGCTGCCTGCTACTTTAAATTTGGCGTCACGTCCACCTCAGTTAAATAACCGGCGACACACCTCTTACCGACGTTAAAACCCAGACCGTACACGTTAAAACCGGGGCTCTGATATCGGTGTGAGCCGCGGTTTAACGCTAAAGTAGCGCCGCTCAAGTTTAACCGTTAAAACACGGAGGGAAATGACGTTAGATTAACGTTAGCCTCAACGTGCTAGCTCCCAAGTTTCGAGACACCTAGCTGACAGGTGCTTTATGATAATACAAAAATCACTTAAATGTTTATAAACGCAGCTCATTTATGCTTTTTCCTCTGTAAAGTAGTAACACACACACGTTACTCCGCCATAACGTCGGTGGTTTTTGTCGATTATTTATCAGGGCGCCGACAGTTTGGATGGAGCCGTTTGTGTTTAGCAACGTATGAAGGTAACTGTGCTGCGTTCACGTCCTTTGCGATGCAAGCAAATGTTAGGAACCGGATATAAAATCGCAAGGAAAATGCTTATAAAGTAAAATATCGACGAATTTTAACAAAATATTGGCGAAATGTGATAATTAATCAATATACGTGAGCACATTTTGTGTGAATTGCCATAAACGGGCTTTAATTCCAACCTGATTTATTTCACGAGTGTTCACATGATTTCTAAGTGATTGCTGAGGGCTATTATTAGCTAGGATATGACTGTGATCATATTTTATTTCGAGTATCTACTGTTTGTTTGGAAGAAATTAACAAAATGTCAAGTTTTTTTAGCTGTAACTAACAAACTAGAGTTGAACGTGGAAATGAACATTAGCGACTTGAACGCATCACTCCAGCCAGTCATCTTTACTTTCTGCACTTTGTGTCCACAACAAATAAAATGGCTTCTGATCAGTGTTTGATTCAGTTTGTTTGGCAGGTTTTTTAAAGTTTCCCATTCTCAACAACTATGAACTGTCACACAAGTTTCTGTTTCTTTCTTCAACTTTCTGTGCAACTCGTCACCTGTTAAGTTATCTGCATTTATAGTTTAAATACACAGCAACAGAGGTCAGCTTAATTTTTTAATTTTCTCGTGCTTCATTGCAGACCCAGTTTTTAATATCTTTTTCTTTCTTCCCTTATAAACCAGGAGAAAAGTCCTGAAGGAGAAACCTGAGTCGAAGAGACTCTTCAGCATCAGAATGATCACAATATATTTACATTTTGCAGAATTAAATAGACCATTTTCAAGGAGGGTTAAGGATATTTTGACATGTAGTAGCAGTAGGAAAAACACAGGTGTAAATAATGCTTTTTCTACTATTAGAAGAAAAATATCTACTGTGAAAAAACCTGAACAATGTAAAATGAACAATCTCAAACGCACAGAGAGACATAGCCACATAAAACTGCAGACACAAAAGTCATTCTTTGTGTAAAGATAGCGTCGGCCTCATTTCATCTGCAGGTTTAAACCGCTGCTCCTTTTTCCATCTTTTCTAGGTCAGTCTGGTCAGGTAGGCATCAGAGATTTGATGTGACGGGGCTGCACCTTTTTTTTGTCCCAATGAAGTAGTTTCAGTCCAGTTCTTTTATTGGTCATCATCATCATTAAGAGCATTAATTGCAATCACAGCAGCACCAGACATAAAATATAAAGTAGTAATGATATAAATGCAATATTTCACTATATAAATATGAAAAAAGGGATTGTGTAAAGTCACAGGTGTATACAGATATTCAGACATACTACTCTAGGAATATAATGAATATGTAAACATGCACAATACATATATATATATATATATATATATATATATATATATATATATATATATATATATATATATATATATATATATATATATATATATATATACACGTATAAGTGTACTACACTGTATAAATGAAAAGTGATGATTTTGTGTAAAGTGACAGGTATACAGAGTATTGAATAATTATCAGTGTATGAATAAGTATTTGTAGTACTATATAAATATGACATACTACACTAAAAAGTGTATATAGAGTTTGCTCATTTGCTTTTCAACAGGACAATGACCGTAAACTCACCTCCAGGCTATGTAAGGGATATTTGACCTAGAAGGAGAGTGATGACTGAGAGTGCTACATCAGATGACCTGACCTCCACAATCACCCAACATAAGCCCAGTTAAGATGGTTTGGGATGAGGTGGATGGCATAGTGCAGGAAAAGCACTGCAAAAGCCAGTGAGTATTCAGCATATATGGGAACAACTTCAAGACTGTTGGAAAACCATTTGAGGTGACATCCTCATGGATCTGATTGAGCAAACCAAAAGAATAATCTAAAATATAAAACACATTTAATATTTTTTTGTTTACCACATATGTTTTATTTCAGAGTTTTGATGGTGTCACGGTGATGGTGAACGATGTCAATGTAGAAAATAATAATAATAAAAAAAAGATTGAATGAAGGTGTGTCCAAACTTTTGACTGGTACTGGAATGTACATATATTTGCATAAACATAGATATATATGGACATATCTGCAGACACTGTAGACTGGATAAGGCAGTGATGAGAGTGCAATGGTGCAGGTGGTAAATAAATATGGTTTCTACCACCGGTTGTGCGTCTGTACATACACAACAGACTAAACGTAAACAGCGGATGAATAAATAATAAATAATAATGTACAGATATTGCACATGTTTACATGTTGTTGCACAGATTTGCAGGGTAACATGACAGATAATTAAAATTATATCTATTTATTGCATTAAACTGTCATGTTTATATCATGCATGTGCACTTTAGACAGTTTATATCGGGTATTTCCTTACACATTTTTACCACAGCAGCTGGGGGGCGCCCTGTTCTTGGTACATTGGACCCACCCTGCCTGGCTGGTACCACCACAGTCACAGTCAGCGGCTGCCGGAGCGTCGCTGTGCTGCGGAGGACGCTGTTCACAGAGCGGAAGATGGCGACTGTTTGGAGGCTGCAGAGGAACCTCCGGAGCTGATACCGGGGAGGGGGGGAGAAGGAGAAGGAGAAGGAGAAGGAAAGATACACACACCCAGAGCCCACAAAAGACCACGTCTGAAAAACAACGGTATTAACAACGCTGCAACAGTTGAGGGCTTGAATTGACAACATTTGAGAAAGTGTGTGACATTAGACGAGCTAACGCTGGTCAATTAGCCCAGGCTAACGTTAGCACAGATTATCAGGCTGAAGATGTCAGCTAGCCTGCTGCTAGCTGCTAGGGTGCAGCGTTAGCTGGGATCTGAGATGATGTCGGTGTCATTAAGATAATTAGGACGTGGGCTGTTTACGTTATTTCGCCAAGCAGAGGTATTTAAAAGAAAACGCCGTTAGCTGGAGACTCATTGATGCTAGCCGACCATAGCTTGGATGCTCGTGATCTCGTTAGCAGGCGTTAGCCTCATGCTAAGAGTGTTAAACGTTAAATTTAACAACACGCAGCCGTTAGACGCCGGTTGCTCAGTGAAATTGTGGCGTTTTGGTTCCTCTTTAGCTGTTTGACACGCCACACGCTTCATGCATTTTCTCGTGCAGTCAGCTTTGGGTGGCAGTTAGCATTAGCAACCCCAGCATTTCATCTATTATGTGGCAGCTAACCACAGCTAATTTAGATGGAGCTAACCGATGTAAGAGAGGGACGGAGCTTGTGTGGAGCGGGGCCAGCCAGCAGCTGAGACTAAAGAAAGAAAGGGCACCACCCGTTTTCAGACAATGGATGTGACAATTGAGCTTGCCGAGCATGTAAATGGCACACAGATATGTCCTGGTGGTTAACGTTACAGCTTTGCAGTGTCATTGGGTTTCTTTGGGCAGGACGGAAAAAACCTCCTACAATTTTGTTTTAAATCAGTCAGACATAAAAGAACACACAAGGCAGATGTGTGATGGGAGAGGACAGTTTTAAGTGATGCTCATAATGGAGCTGATGCAGCCGAACATCACTAAGCATGTCTATCCCGTGTCTCAGCAGACAATAATGTCCCGCTCCCCTGATAATGAGGATGGATGCTTTGTTGCCATGGATACGGAGGACGATGGTGCAGAGCCTGCCGGGATAACGGAGGAGGAAGTGGAGGCAAAGATGGGGACCTGCCGGCAAGACGGGAGCAGCATGGACAGCGGTGCCAAAGGAGGGGGGAGAACGATGCTGGAGTTGCCGGAGGAAGTTCTCGAATACATTCTGTCCTTTCTCTCACCTTACCAGGAGCACAAGACCGCCGCGCTCGTATGTAAGCAGTGGTATCGCCTCATTAAAGGTATGCGTCTCGTATTTGCATATTATTATATAAAAGGGAATCAGAAGGTGGACTGGTTGCAGTGGGTGTGAGTGGGCATTATGAGTAGCGGTGAAACGTAGCTTTCACTTTCACACCTAAGAGTGAAAGTTGAATAAGTAATATGCTCTTTTGTTGTGTGTGTGTGTGTTCCTGTTTCTTACAAATATTTTATCCACACCAGGTGTTGCTTATCAGTGCTACCACGGTTTCTTGAGAGCTGTCCAGGAGGGAAATATCCAGTGGGAGAGCCGCACATACCCATATCCAGGAACTCCTATCACTCAGCGTTTCTCACACAGTCAGTATATGCTGCGAAATGATTTGCATGTCATGTACGCAAGCTCAAAATCCAAAACATCAGGTTATGCGCGTAAACATCTTTTAGCTGTGGATCAGATTAGGAGTTCAATGTGCAGCAGATAAAATGGCTCCTGTCTTCTGTGCAAGATTAGTGACTCATGAAAAGTGCAACACCAGACACCCAATCCATTTTGTTATCCGATGGACTGCATTTAAAATAGATTCAGTGTTGGCCTGCGCATATTCATGTTTTCAGTTTGAAGCTGACGCAAACCTTTTTATCACCAGTGCAACATTCTGAACAGGGAACTTATTAAAAGGTGATTTATGGATAAAAACATTGATATCCAGTGTCAGAGCTGCAGCACTGACATGAAAGGTCACTTACCTTACTACCTTACTTACTTACTAAGTTTACCTTGACGCTAATGTAGAATAAATGACCATTTTTATGATGTATCTAATTATTTAATGCAGTGTCAGGCAAGCTTAACTGCGGATTTTTAAGGTCATTTGATGGAGAAACTGGGCCATCTTTGAATTTGAGTTTTTTTTTTCTTTCATTGCTCTCAATGTACTTGCACAGAAATAGACATAACGGCTAAGAATAAGGACTTGGATGTGTCTTTCACAAACACTAGGCTTCAGGATTTTACTGTTCTTTTCACACAAAAGTCTGTAAAAATGATCAAAGTTCACGGTTTGTTTCCGCTGTGATTACGTTGTGGTTAATCTTTCTGTTTTTTGGGGTTGCAGGTGCATGTTATTATGACTCCAATCAGTCCATGTATGTGTTCGGGGGTTGCACTCAGAGTAGCTGCAATGCTGCCTTCAATGATCTATGGAGACTTGACCTCAACAGCAAGGAGTGGATCCGCCCTTTAGCCTCAGGTAAGCGTCGATCACAAGCAGGAACCGGGGCTCTTTTTTTTACGGCATGTAGTTCACATGGGGCTTATGTAAGGGGAACTGTGGGAGGCTGAACCACATTAGTGAAGCTAGTAGTCAGATGCTCAGCAGCTGAGTACACAGTGTTTGAGGAGGTGGTGATAAAAAAGTAAAGAAGCGCTGATGAAATGAGATTGTAGTCAAATGATTTTCTGAGTGCACTTAGGTTTTATTCTTGTAAACTTTAGAGCTTACTGTGCCTTTTTATGAAATTGCATGCTAAGGATTAAGAGGCAGAGGTCTATGTATATCACCAGTGTGAAGAACATTTTTTGAGAGATTTGGTCGACCGCATCATAAAAATTAATGCTCATGGGGTTTTAAGCTGTTTTCGAGGAGGACAGATGGGAAAAAAAAGAAGTGCGTAATCTCACTATGTGACATTTCTGTGCAGCCGTTTTCAGTCATGAAGTAGAAGTCAACTTAGAATTCAGTCAACACATGCAGTGTCATGCTAATTTATCTAAAACATTCAGGCATATCTTGGTCTTTTCTCTTACAGGCTCTTATCCGTCTCCCAAAGCTGGAGCGACTCTAGTGATGCACAAAGATCTGTTAGTGTTGTTTGGAGGGTGGACTCGTCCCAGCCCTTACCCTCTGCACCAACCAGAGAGATTTTTTGACGAAATCCACACCTACTCTCCGTCGAAGAACTGGTGAGCACGACGAGCTAAAGGATGTAGAAGATGAATTGTAAATCGAGTTGAACTTCACTTCACGTTTTGTGACTCGTTCTCTCTTCTGTTGTCTCAGGTGGAACTGTATAGTAACGACACACGGACCTCCACCTATGGCTGGCCACTCTTCCTCCGTCATCGGAAACACCATGGTGGTTTTCGGGGGATCACTAGGAGCACGTCAAATGTACGAAGGCTTTACTTAACTTTAATGGCACGGTAACAAAAACTGAGCCGCGTGAATAAACGTCTGGCGTCGTGTTTTGCAGTCAGTAAAAATGTGACTGACCTCTCAGGTGTCAAGTGACTGAGTATATCATTTACTGAGAAGATGAAGTTACATCACCTGCAGCCCATTGTACAATCACTACAACTGCACACAAGTGACACAAGAGCTGTTACACAGCTTCTGTAGTGTCTGTCTTGTTTTTCATATCAAAATATAAAGCGAGTCTCCACCCATGGTGTTTTACTATCTTCCTCTATAGAAATGAATATAATACTTTAAAGTCTTTAATTGTAGCGTGTTGGTGAAGAAAATGTTTGGCTGGCACACCTCACCATGTTGTCCCCTCTTATGTGATCAGGAGTAATGAAGTCTGGGTTCTGGATCTGGAGCAGTGGTCCTGGTCCAAACCACCCATATCTGGGCCATCACCCCACCCGCGAGGAGGCCAGTCACAAGTAAGAACGGCTCAACAATCTTAGACAGTAGTATTTCCTCTGACAGTAAACTTATTTCTCGACTTAATGATTCATATGAAAATAAATGTCTCCTTTTTTCCTGATAGATTGTGATTGACGATCAGACGTTGCTCATCTTAGGAGGCTGTGGTGGCCCTAACGCAGTAAGTTTTTTCTCTCTTTCCGCATATGTGTAGTTTTAGCCCCGTTAAATCCAGAGTTCAGTGGCTAATAAATGTCTTACCTGAAGATAAAACAGCAGGTTTCTCTTATTGTGGCCAGCTAAAGACACACCTGTGCAATCATTTTTGCTGTTTAATCAGCTCACTAACACAGATTTGAACAAAGTTGTGGACAAAAGTCTTTCACTTGAACACATAAAGCTTGTATTAAAAACAAAGTTTATTGTTTATATGTTTTGTTCAGTATTTCTTTGTCTCTTATACGCGAGTGCAGTTTAGATTTATCCTCTTGTTTTGTGTGTTACAGCTCCTTAAAGACGCCTGGCTCCTCCACATGGATGCACCTCCATGGAGGTGGCAGCAGCTGCAGGTGGAAAACGAGGACCACGGGGCCCCGGAGCTGTGGTGTCACCCAGCTTGCAGAGTAAGTGTCTGGCTTGTTCTGTGTGTTTCTGCGTGTAATCTGTAGGTTGGTCACTAATTTGTCCTCATTTGTTCATTTTCCTTGAAGGTGGGCCAGTGTGTGGTGGTTTTCTCACAGGCTCCATCTGGCCGTGCACCGCTCAGCCCAAGTCTTAACTCTCGGCCATCCCCGATAAGTGCCACACCCGCCCCTCTGGGCCCCGAACCGCCTTCCCTGCGCTCTCAGTCTCCTGTACGGAGCGGGGCCGCCGGTGTTGTCCTGGGAGCTGTTGAAGAGGCTCCATGCGTAAATGGACGATGGGGCACGCTGAGACCTCGACCTTCAGCGAGAGGAAGTGCCAGAGATGGGAGCCCGTCCTCGTCCCAACAGCAGTCTCCCTCCCAAGGCCCGGACAGCCCTCCGCTTCCTCCACTTCCCCCGTTATTAAATGGATCCTCCCCTTCACCCCGGACCAGCCCAGCCCAGGCTGCATCTCCTCCCTCTCGCCCTCACCTACCTGCCTCCACAGACTATGACTGGGAGTCTCCCCCATCTGCCGCTCACCACCCTGAGGTGCCCAGCACTAACGGCCTGCATACACCTCCTGCAGGCTCCCCACGCACTCCCCCGGGAGCAGTGTCCCCCGCTGCCTTACGACGAGGACTGGAGGCAGTGAAAAACAAATCTTCCTCATCTTTACCGTCTTCGTCTTCATCGTCATCGTCATCGTCTTCCCTTCAGACACAGGGGGCGTCTCCTGGAGGAGGAGGAGGAGGAGGAGGAGGAGGAGGAGGGGCGGGTCCTCCTGGAACCCCTCCGTCATCATCCTCCAGCCCTCCACAGGCTGCTGGAGCTGATGGACATGCTATCCCACCTATTGCACGGCGTCTTGGCCATCACCCGCCTCAGAGCCTGAACGTCGGGAAACCTCTATACCAATCTCTCAACTGCAAGCCCATGCAGATGTACGTGCTGGATGTCTCCCGGGCCAAATCTGCAGGGGTGGTATCCTGGAGAGTTTACGGGAACGGGACTCCTGCTGCGGTCACAGGACCCCCTGAGACTAGCCTTCACACGGTGGTACAGGGAAGGGGAGAGCTCATCATTTTTGGGGGCCTCATGGACAAAAAACAGAATGTGAAGTACTACCCTAAAACCAACGCCTTGTACTTTGTACGCGCTAAAAGGTAATGCAGCTGCAGACGGGATCGGGAAGACGGACGCTTCATCCTGTGACCACACAAGGGAATCGACACATAAGGCCTTTTTCCTCTACGGAAGGATTTTGGGAAAAGAACATAATCGTTGTTAGATGTTCCACTTCAGATTCACTATCCTCCCTTCTGCCTACAGCAAGCATTCAAAATAAAACACTTTAACTACACTTTGATAAAAACATTTGTTTGGATGAGAGTCCTGACTCTGTGCGTGCGTGTGTGTGTGTGTGGAGGTGTGTGTGTGTTTGTGACTGCAGTGATTAGAGAGAACAGGACTTTTTTTTTTTTTTGGTGTTGTTGTTGTTCCCCAAAAGGTGATCGACCAAACAAAAACAGTTCTGTTTTTCTGTGTCACCCTCCTCTGAACTCTTGAAATAGAGGAACTCTGGGAAAAAACGGACGCTTTTAACAGGAACGGTTGATGATTACCTTTGCTTTTTGTATCGCTCTTTAAGCCTGCAATGTTTACATTGAAAATGGAGTGAGTGTGTGTGTGTGTGTGAGAGAGAGAGAGAGAGAGTGTGTGTGTGTGTTACGTGTGCACGGTGGTGGTGGTTAAAAGTTGTTGACTAATGTGTGTCGGGGCCCATGGTGGGTGAGAGACGTGGCACTGTACTATAAACATAGTTAAACAATAAAGGCCTCCATGTCTGCTCTGTCACAGTATTCACACGTCCTGCTGTGTGTATCGAACATCGCTGAACATCACACTGTCCAGATCTAAGTTAGATCATTCACATCATTTCCAAAAACACTAAATACTTAATAATAAATACTACAGTGGTTAGCACTGCTCCTTCACAGCGATAAGGCTCGAGTTTACATGGTTTACTGGTTTTCCTTCCAGTCCACAGACATACAGGTTAATTAGTGACTCTTAAATTACTCGTGTGTGTGTGTGTGTGGGTGAGAGCAACAGTTGTTCAGGACAGTTGCCCTGTGATGAATTATGACGGCCTGTCCACGGTGTATGAGCGGTTATGAAAAATGGTGTTATATTATCAACTCGCGGTACTTTATGAATGTTCACAGGTTGTTAACATGGGAATCATTCCTATCTCGACCATCCATCCCAGGTGACACTTCAGTCACTCATCTTTTACTTTGATCATGTGACTGACAGACCTGATAAGACAAAAGTCTGATCAGTTTATCCTCCACTGTTGGCTGGATCTTAACCGATCTAACGCCTGAATGTTCAGCCTGAAGACGTGACAACAAACAAAAAGACACAGTTGAAGCAGTTTAAATTCAAACTGATGGTTTTCTTTTCTTTCTTTTCTTTAATGCTGCAGCGGGAGCATTCAGTAGTGCTTAAATTTCACAATTATCTGCTCAGTTTACATCATAATTCAAATCACTATGTTTGTTCTTTGATTAACTAAGTGGAAAGTGTAACTACATTTGCTGAAGAAGCTCACGTAACAACCTGAAAGCTCCCGCTCAGCCACTCATTGACCACTGCGGTGAGATTGTTCTCGTCCGCGGCTGTTTCCGAGTCCGATAATTAATTTGCACTCTCGGTGGATGCGTTTAATTTATTCACTCAGAGGGAGTGAAATGTGTTTTGGTGTTTTGTGGTACTTGTACTTTACAGAGCTGGAGAAGAGCGACCTCTAGTGGCTCTGTTACAGACAGCACACACAGAAGAGGACGCTTTCATGACTCATCTCAACTGAGCAACTGTCTCCAAATGATATGTGTAGGCATATTTCACAAGAGTATTTCTTAAGAGCTACCGCATCATCTTTAATTCTCTACTACATGTAGTCACACGCTCAAAACGTCTCTAAAACACTTAATATAAGATGAGTTTTATTGAAATCAGATGGTCCAAAACTAAAACAGAGCACACAACAACAACAGTTTGTTTTGTTTCCAGAGATTATCCATACTATCTTCAGCAGATTAACCTTATTTCAGAGAGCCTACTGTACCTCAGCCAGTGTTTGGATCCTTGCTCTCCTTTCCCTCAGACACACTACCCCCCTCTTTGACCAACAATAACCTTTTACCCAGAGAGCTCCTATAGGACCAGAGCAGGGGCAGTTTAGAGAAGAGGCTTTCGATTCGTGCAGATTCAGGGACTTGGTGATGTGGCAGACGGGACTGAGGCGCCATTGGCTCTGAGCTGAGGCAGTGGGAGGAGACTCTGACAATGAATGTGCTGAGGACACATGTTTACAATGATGGGGGAGAGAGGAAGAATGGAGCCGCACAGGATCACTGAACACTGTGAGTTTCTGAATGAAGTGACCAAAACTCGAGAGGTGTTTTAACAGGCACGCGAGAGAGGAGCTCCCCACTGGAGTGTGTTCGCCTCTGGCTCTTGTGCCGGGTCTGTTTGTGGAGACGTTTGTTGTTTTGAATGAATTTAACCGGAGCGGTGTGTGACCTGTTTGTGTGTAGGTGATCTTGTGATTTAAAAAAAGATGCTGCTTATGCTAGTGTTTGGTGTTCAATGAAGCTCTTCGTGCTGTCCGTTCAGAGAGTTAAACACCGGGAAATATTATTCTGCCAGATTTTTATAACAAGTTTGTCATGTGAGAAGTCAGAACCTGAATATTAACATTCCTCTTGAGGCACATGCACTGTCCATCTTGGTATCTGGGGCTGAACACACCTGAGCCTCACAGTTCAGAAATGTTTTATGCCAACATGAATGCTCTCCGTTGCAGATGGTGCCTCCTTTGAACAGCCTGACAGCCAAGGGAGCTAACGAAAGCCACAACACAGAAGGACAACAAGGGGGCACGTCGACCTGCAGCGCGATAGGAGAAACGTACAAGAGAGATATTAAATGAAACAGTTGACTAATTTGTACTAAGTACAGCACATTCTCGCCAACAAACTGAGATAAAAGGGGCAAGTCGTCACAGGAACTAACAAGACAAAGTCAAGTTCACTTCTCAGGGATGAACACTGCCCGGCTGCTCAAAACGTCTCCAGAAGAGTCCGTGTTTGGTGCCCAGTCTTCCCACAGGATGGCATCCACCGTGTCTGCTGTACCCTGTGGTGTCTTCGGCCCCTCGCCTTCCCCTCCAGCTGTGTGGCCTCCTCTGGATTTCGCCCTGGGTGCTCTCGCCTGCTGTGCAGCCTGCGTGTTCACCAATCCGCTGGAGGTGGTAAAGACCCGTCTGCAGCTCCAAGGAGAGCTGTGTGCACGGGGGTCCTACCAGAGACACTATCGCGGAGTCCTGCAGGCCCTCTGGGTGGTGGGTCGCACGGACGGGCTGCGGGGCCTGCAGAAGGGACTCTCAGTCGGGCTGGTTTACCAGGGTGTGATGAACGGCATGAGGCTGGGGTCCTATTCCTACTGTGAAGCTCTGGGTATCACTTCGTTCCACGGGGGGAGTCTGCTGTCAGGGGCAGCGGCCGGGGCCGTGGGTGCCTTCATCGCCTCTCCTGCCTACCTGGTAAGTTTACTTCTGTGACTCATCATTCCAGGGTGTTTTGTGTCATAGTTTAAGGTCCCACACAGGATACATTGATGTTACTGTTTGTGCGTAATGTTGAACGAGAGTTTTTCATTAATTTAATTTAAAATAAGGCCCTCAAATGTTCTACCTTGTGTCGGTAATATATCATGTTGGTGATATCTGTCTGTTTGTGGCCTAAAACTAGGCTTAAAAGAAAATTGAAACCTCATGCACCATCATCCGATTAAGTTACTCTCAGCCTCACACACATGCACGTGAAAGAAAACCAAATAGGTTAATTAACAGCCATACAACCGACACGAGCTAAAAGAGGCCAAGAGAGCTGATGTGGAAAGACGAGCTGGGTAATTGTCTTCTGAGGCAAACGTCTGATATATTATGCAAAAGGTTTCAGCGTTGTGCAAACAGATCATAGAGACTGAATGCAACACGCACGCACACATCTATGACCAAAAGTCAGACTGTGGGTTTGTCTTCTTTAACAAACCTGGAATGAAACCAGTTGGATCATCCTCTGTCAATATATCAGTACCAGATCAGTGACAGGCAGTATTGTAATGTCAGATTAACGCATGACAAAGGTTGTGCAACAGTGTACAGTAATTTCATTCGTATCAGTCACTACTGGACAATCTCACTTGCCCTTTTGAAATCCTTTCCTAACAAGTTTCCTCACAAGTTCAAAGTCAATATGAAGCTTCAGCAGCCTGAGATAGTCAAATCAAGTGGGTATCTCTCAAAGTGATGGAGTTTCTCTCCAGGAATAGTAACACGAATGGGGAAATTTCATGCTAAAAGAGGGAAATTTGACTCCCATGATTTGTAATTTGTAATTGCCTTCATAAAGGGATCTTTTCAAAAACCAAAACGGAAGGCAGCCAATAACTCTTTCAATAAATAAAGAAGTGTGAGTGCTGTTTGAAAAATGTGAATCCCTTTTCATGAGAACTGTTTGTGCAACTAAAGGGATAAAAAAAGATGAAAAAGCAAAGTCAGAAAAGGAGATTAAAGGTGGGGGGGGGGGTGGAAAACAACAGCAGCAGCCTCCTCACTGGGTGAATCAATCAATAAAGAAATAAATAACACAATATCACAATTTGTTACAAACAGTGACATGACAGGACACCGGCTCCATTTCAAAGCCGTCTCAAATGTCCTGAATCTATTTTTACGAGCTGTCCTTCGGCAAAGCAGCATTACATCGGGGTGCGTATGGTACAGTCAGGTTAGTCACGGGACACGTCTAATTTGGTTACATGGAGTTTGATATAAAACAATATGACCTTAATCTGATTTCTGACATTCTCCAGACGCTTTATTAATTTATCTTTACACGACTCATCCCATCAGGTTCCAGTCCAGTCTTCGATCTACATCTCTGAAACCAAATGAGACTTAAATCATCGGCTATAAATGTTTATTTTTTTTATTACGTGTTGCCATGTCCACACCAGTCTCGGATGTCTGCGTCCTCTTGATTTACAGCTCAATTTATGACCATCCTCTGCACGTCCGCGTTTCTATGACCGGCTCAGTGTTGTTGTTTTTCTGCCTCAGCTGTCAGTCAATACATTTCAAACCATCTAACCTTTTGCACATTCATGGAAAGATAATATTGTTTGGTTGTCTATATCTAGGTCACTAAATATACCCTGCGCTTTCTTTAAACCTACCTACTGCTGCCAAAAATATACAGTATCCTGTGACTCCCTGCTGTTGGCAGTGAATGAAGCCAGAGGAGAGGTGAAGGTTATTTTATCAAGTAGAGAGGTTTATTCATTTAGAATTCATGACAATGAATCACCGAGAGGTGTGTTTGACTGGTTCCTGACAACGTGTGCGTTATGAAACTCACACCTGGTTACCTGTAATCGTTACATAACTCATCGTGACACCTGACTGAGACATTATACAACTTAATGACAAGTCTGGTTTTGTCTGTTTATCTTGGCGTGGTATCTGACCGCACGTTAAACCTTGCCTGCTGTATTTTCTTTGCAGGTGAAGACCCATCTGCAGGCTCAGACTGTGCAAGCCATAGCAGTGGGCCACCAGCATAACCACCTGGTAAGACAGACACGTCCAATATAAGATTTAAGATATAAGACATTCTATTATTTTGTCATTTACTTTAGTGAAAGTACCAGTGCGATAGTGGAAACACTCACCAGTATAAGTAAAAGTTCATTTTTAATTCACAGTAAATGTACAAAAATATTAACCGAAAAATATACTTAAGTATCAAAAGTAGTCGCACCCTGCACCCTTTGCTGCGTGTCACCCCCCTCTCTATCGACTCTCGAGAGACGAGAAAGCACAAGAGCTCGGGGGAAGAAGCCAAGTCGGTAACATGCATTAATGGGATGTGAATGTGTACAGAAGAGCTCAGTGCATCATGGGAAGTCCCCCGGCACCTCACCTGAGCCAGGTCTAACTATGAGCTCTATCAACATCTTAAGCCTACATTTAGATGCGGGGGGGGGGGGTCTCTCCTTCCTGAAACCACTGACTGATACTGCATTTTGATTTTTAAACTTTATACTGACCCCAGCCTGTGTGTGTCACTGTATTTTGTCACTCGATGTATTGATAATACAACAGAAAACTGCTCTTAAAACACTGCACACTACCATCGCGTGACAGAAAATCTTCCACATCACCATAAGGTATTATTCCAACACACGAATGTTTTTGTTTTCCTCCACTTCAGGGAGTCTCCGATGCCTTTGTTACCATCTACAGAAGAGAAGGTCTAATTGGCCTTTGGAGGGGTGTGAACGGAGCCGTGCCTCGAGTCATGGTTGGCTCAGCTGCTCAGCTGGCAACCTTCACCTCTGCCAAGGACTGGGTGTCACATTCTCAGGTAAACTGAGAAACAGCTGACATTTTTCCAGCTCATAAAACCAAGCAGTTGTTGTCACCCGATCATTCAAAAGCCAGACCTCGGTTAGTAATCGGTTTCTTTCTTCACCTTGCAGTGGTTTAGTCCGAACAGCTGGCTCACGGCCTTGATAGCTGCCATGATCAGCGGAGTCGCTGTGGCAATCACCATGACCCCATTTGACGTCATCAGTACACGTCTCTACAACCAGCCCGTGGACGAGTCTCATAGGGTGGGTGACCTCTATTCATCAAACTTGTTCTTGCACAAAATACTATAAGTATTCTAGCTAAATGCACTCAAATACTAAAGCTCTGGAGACTTATTGTTTGTCTCGTCCGCCTTTCAGGGCCGTCTGTACCATGGATTTTCAGATTGTATGCTGAAGGTGTGCCAAGCTGAGGGCCTGCTGGGGTTGTATAAAGGCATGGGTCCCGTTTTTCTGCGTTTGGCTCCGCACACGGTGCTCAGCATGCTGTTCTGGGATCTGATGAGACAACAGACAGTGAAGGGCAACCAAAGCCAGGGAAGGAGCTAAAACACCCCCAAACGCCTCAGTATGACTGACTGCATTTCGTTATAGCTACAGAAGTGGACCATCAACTAATGAAACACTGAAGTTAAAGCACATGTTCAACATTTTGGTAAATGGGCTTGTTCGCCATCTTTGATCTTCTCATCAAACTCTCTGCCAGAAAGCGAATAAGCCGATTTGCCTAAATGTCGAACAGTTCATCGAAGTGAGACTGGTTCTGACTCTGGATGCATCGAGTACTTGATAAAAAAATGGACACATCTTGCACAGACTCTTTCTCGTTCCTATCAAATTTCTCAGATATATTGAGTTGCTGATAAACTATCAGGTTTTTTACCTTAATACCTCAGTTGACGAATTTACAAGCAGAGTCTCTGCTCGCAGCGAACCTGAAATAAGTGTAAATAAGAGATTTGAGACGATGGAGCGGCTATAATACTCTGAGAGTTTCAGATTATTAAACATGAGCTCTGCATTTCCTGTCACAGTTTAATGGATAACTCTAGCTGCCTTGTGCGTTCTACGTAAAAACATCTGATGTTTTTATTCACTGACATGAACTACTGGTACCCAACGTCAAGAATGCCATTTGATTTTCAGAAATGTAACTTACGGGTAATACAGGATTTTGAACGGCAGTTGATGATACTGAATTGAATGATACTGTTAGTTATGATAATAATAATAATAAAGACATTTTTGTATGAAATGTGTTTTTGCAACGTGTGTTTTTTTTATTTTGTCCCAGTGGAAAGATTCCTGATTGCTCTTTGAGACCAATCATCTTCCTGAGAGGATTTTCAGCCTCTTTCATCAGGAAGTGATTGAACTGACAAACACACTCAAATCACATTTGACCTTTGGAGCTGAAGCACTGAGCACACTCAGACCTGATCAGTGGGAAGAAATAAAGGCGACTTAAGAGTTTGGCTCACGGGAATTCACATTTAATTTCTAATCAGGTCCGTAAACTGAAGTAGCATGAGTGAGAGATCGGAGCGTCCTCGTTGAGACGAGGTCGACATAAAAATGTTTCTCCCCTTCCCCTGGATCCTGGGAACTTCTGAACAGACGCCTTTTGCTTCAAACCCAATAGACTGTTTTTTTCAAGGTGAGTCGACTGCTTTTCTGCCTGTGAAACATGTATGTGTAAAGTAGTTTCTCTACATAAATGTTGTTTGGTTATGGTGTTTCTTTGCAAGGTCTTGTGGGTGCGTGTGGAATATCAGTGGTGTGCAATTTGATGAGAGTTTACTACTTCCTTCAAACATTCAGGTGAGTTTACTCTGTGGAAATGCAAGAAACTATTTAATATAGACTTTTTTCTATGTGCATTTATACTCAGTATAATTTTCTCTCCACACAGCGATTCTGAATCTGAAAATGAAAGCAAACAGAGGCCATCCTCACCGAGCAATGTTCTGAGAGGGAACTGGAAAACATCTCTCCAGTTCTGGTCCCTGGTGGTCCTCCTGTCTCTGGTGGGCTCGAGGGTTTCCTCTCTGATAGTGCTGGAGTTTTCTCTCAGAGCCGTTTCCGCCTGGGCGTCATCGGGACTGGTGAGTTCCTTGTGTTGTTTTAAGCTTACTTTTTTTCTTGTGCTATTTCCACCTGTATCTGTTTGAACACCAGGACGCCAATGGCAGAAGCCTCGACTTGCTCCTCATCCAGAGCCAGTTCTCCCTGGGTTGCGGCCTCACCTGTACTCTGGTATTCCTCCATCAGGGGGCTCCACACAGCTCCCTCAACTTGTTCCTAGCAGCTGCTCTCAGCTGGGCACTGGCAAGCATCAGCCACAGTCTGTGGAGCCATGCGGCTAGACTCTACCCACTACATAGCACAGAGCGTTACTGTGGGAAATGCATCACCCTCCTGACCTCCGGACACGCCATATTGGCTTCTCTGCAAAAAGCGGTTGTCTTGGCCTTTGCTCTAGCAACTGTGGCTTCCACCACTACGGTTTATGACCACTTCCTGTCCCAGAAGGATGCTCTAAAGTTTTGGACTCCATTGACACTCTGCTACACCATGTTGGTGGTCTATGGTCAAGGTGATTATCTGGGCAACTATTTGGGGAATGAAAATGGAAGTCTACTGGAGAAAGAAGATTAGAAACAGTTTGGTCACCCATGCACAAAAAAGACACAAGTCAGCCAAGTCACACAACATGAATGAAAGAGCACAACTTAACACAAAAGCTCTGGAGCACACCTGGCCACTAAGTTTAAAACTATGTTGATGTTAAGGAACACAACCCATAGCTCAGGGAACAGGCAGGTATCCTTCCATTCAAAAGTTTTACTGCTGTTGGCACAAAAAGATCTTTTAGCTTCATTGTGTAACTCTCAATCTTGCGCAGAGGACCAGAATCGGCAGACTGGAACAAAAGCCTTGTTGCACACGGTAGTTGTGCGACTGGGAGGCTTACTGGTGCTCATGCTGACCGTGGGTGACTGGTCTGATGTCCTCCATGTCCTCATCAGTTTCCTGGGTGAAGCCGCATGCCTGCTGCCCTCTCAGGACCTGCTGCAATCTGTGTTAGAGGTCTGTATCATAAGTCTTATGTTTTGTTTTTTGCATCTAGGCGACTACTTCTACGTCTTCATGTAGCCATTATATATTTGTTAGTTGTTAGTAAAAATTTGAAAATTGGAAGTGCTTTGTTTTCAGGAGGAAGACACAAGCTCAAGCGAATCCAATCCAAACCAAAGGAACACAGACGGAAGACATCAGATGTAGGATGATGGCGTACCTGCAGTCTACCTCAAATATCAGCGACTACCTCCAACGTCAAGATGTGCTAATACTTGATATGAATAACAAAATAATAAAAGGATTACTGTGTACTGACTGCT
The DNA here is from genome assembly GCA_023373845.1 of Nibea coibor. NCBI lineage: Eukaryota > Metazoa > Chordata > Actinopteri > Sciaenidae > Nibea > Nibea coibor. The sequence goes on from CM041734.1 coordinate 7,377,247, forward strand.
CTTGAGTTTTGAGACATGAAGAGTCTCATTTCAAGCACTGAAAAATAATGGTCAAGCTTCATCCTAAATATTCTGGATGATGTTTTTTCTGATTGACACAGCATAATTATACCAAACCCAAGTCATTTAATAAATATCTTAGAGTGGAATAGAGGTGACAGCTACGCAGCAGCTGTCTCCAATGTGGTCAGGGACAGAAAGTATTAATTACATGAACTCAGTGTTGGACTCAAGAAGCTTTATGGTACTGGAACTATTTCTTCAGTAGATTAGATTAGTAGATTATTCTACACAGCTACTCTCAGAGAAACACAGCCGTCATGATAATACAACGATGAATCGAGAGGAACTGTATCGGACTGTGTTTACCCAGTAAGACTGTAGTCATCAGGATGACACACTGGCATGCACAGTCCACTGAAGATCACCATATGTCACTAATTTAAGGAGCGCTTCACCAATTTTACACAAGAAGTACAGCTCAGCCTGCGAATCCAGCTCTTTAATGTATAATTATATGATTATAAGTTATATAATTTTGTGAGTCTGGAGAAGAAAAACCCTGACGAGGTCATCAGAGTGATCTTAGCCTGGATGTGAGCCTCCATTACAGACTGCAGGTATACGCAAAGAAGTTGCCATATAAGAGCCAGGAGTGAGGGAGAGGGGGAACCAACATTTTTAGAGCCCGACTCCAGATATTTCAGAGATATTTCAGCCTCTGTTGCTTTAATTTTCGCCGTTTATTGTTTGATCTGCCTCTCACAATTCCCTCCTCCTTTGCTCAAAGCAGACAAACAGTCTAACTCCAGCTGAGGGACATTTATGTAAAGTAACACCGTTTCTCCCTTAAAAGTAGCTTTTCCACCCCTGAAGATGTTTACAGCTAGGAAGTCAACGTCGACTGACTTTGCGAACATGTAATTGTCACTGTTTTTCTTATCTGCTGTGTTTCTTCCTGTTCCTTCCCCTTCACTTCCCCTCATTCTCCTCCTATTGTTGCCCCGCTCACCCAAAATTGAGGATTGCAGTAAAGGAAATTATACTGTGCCGAAGGGTTGCGTAAATTGAAAAGTCATGCAAGAAGCAGAAGCAGTGAAGAAGTTCATAGAGTTTAATGAGGATTTTGGGCTGCCGGAGGGGGGGGCGGAGCGTGGAGGTCTGGGGATTGTGTCATCAGTAGGCATGCTCCCTCCTGCAACCGTGACATCACTGCAGCATTCCTTTCCACGGAGCTGGAACAACAGAGACCCCCATCACTCTCCTCATCTCCGTCTCCTGTTCACCCTCTTTCGCACATTCCTGCCTCACTCTTCTCTCGCGCTGACCTACATTGATCGGGAAAGTTTTAGTCGACATTCAGCTCCTTGCTCCATCCTCCCTTCTTTGACTCTTAGGAGAGGAGTAGACCTCACAAGGGTTGGCTCCGGAAACTAACCACAATATTTTTGCTGATCGGCAGACCTGATATTGCTCACCAGACTCACTCAAACACAACAAAGCAGCTTTTTCATGGCTCTCTTAGACATCACTCAATGTTGCCCCCCCCTCCTCTCTCTCTCTCTCTCTCTCTCTCTCCCTCTCCCTCTCACTCTCCTAATGCACCAATATCTCCTTTTGCACAATGCCCTGATTCATTGCACTGTATTGCTCGGCTCCTTTGCAGTCTCTTTGAACACAAAAGCTCCATCAGGAGAGTCCAGTGAAGTCCACCGCACGTCGGTGAGGCACAAACGGACGCAATGCCCTGTCACACTGATAGTGAGTCAAGGCTAAAATGATATAATGTAGTGGGGGGAAGGGAAAGAAGGAAAGTGGGAGAAGAAAAAAGGAGGCAGACTCAATGAGGGAGGTAGGGAAAATAAAGCTAACAGAACAATAAGGCAGAGCTGCGCAGGAGAGAGGAGGAGGACAGTCTGAGATTTAGCTAGAAAGGGCAGGTACAGTCACATCCTGCTGGCATGCGAAAAGATAAAGAAGTGGGAGGTGGCTGTGCGTCTCAGCTTGTCTATTTAAGGGCGAAAACCTTATGAGATACTTTATGATATTGCCTTTGTAAGAAGTCAGTCAGTGTAGAGTGTGTGGCTTTGGTTGGATTGCCCAACTTTTGCATGCCTTTCTCTGTGTGTCTACGTGCGTGCATGCCAGCATGAGTGTATGCGCGCGCGCGCCTGCCAAGTTTTCATAGTGGACGAATGTGTCATGTTTTTTACTGCACTTTGCCCGAGATTAACTGTTCACCTTTTACGGTTGGGAGGGAGGTGGTATTGTCATTCAGCCAGAGAGGGAGGAGGGGTCGACGGCCGAGAGAGCTGGGGAGGGAGGTACAGAAGGAAAAGGAGTGGCCTTCTGCTGATAGTCGCCCTCTCTACCGGAGTAAAGTCTTCTCTCAGTGGCAGCTTACAGGAGGGAAAACAAACCAGAAGTTTTGAGATACAGAAACAGGGAAGGAGAAAGAAAGAAAAAGGGCAGAGCTGTCTTCAAACCGCTGTTTTTCCCAGGTATGTAATGGCAGCTCACAGCCAGAGTGAGTGGGTTTTTAAAGGAAACAGATGATTCACATTTGTGCTTTTTGCCTCTAAAGCCATTCATTATGGCTAATGAGAGCTGTGAGTGTGTGAACTTACCTCTCTGAAGTGAGCGTGAGCTTTCCCACAAAGTTGACTTTGAGGGCGTCTACTCTCAGAAGAGGTGATAAGGATGAAAGGTCATGCTCGGTATTAGGAAGTTTTCTTATCATATTCCAGGCTTGATTTGAAAGATTGTGATTGTGTTGAGTCTGTGATGTTACGAGCAGTCTTGAGTTTACTCTGTTATAATTCTTCTGTCCTCCTCTCAGGCTGTATGTGGGTTTCATACAGCCATGGCATCAGCAGCTCCACAAAAAAGGATGGTGTCTTCTTTCTTCATCACTCTGGCGTCTCCTCACCGAGCCACTGTGACACAGCAGCAGCCCGCCCTCCAGGCCCACAGTGCCCCGGCCAGAGACAAGCAGCACACTGCTGTACGAGTCAGCCCAAGTGACAACATCCCCTCCGTGAGACATAAGAAAGAGGAGCACTCGCAGTCTCACGGCGGTGTAGACGGCAAAGGCCGGAGTCATGCGAGGGCTTCTGTTCAAGCCTCAGACCCTCAGAGTCCAAAACCTGCCCAGCTCGGACTCAGCAGAGGAAAGCTACAAGAAGACGACAAAGGTGATGCAAGTGTTCACGACGAAATGTAGACAAAACTGAAATCTGTTCAGAAATGGAGTGGTTGACCTTTATCATATGTTTTGGATTTGTCCTTTAGACGCCTGTGAGATTCCCCAAAACCATGCATCATAAGTTACCGCTCTTTTTGCAGCCTTTCCCGGGCACAAATTAAATCTGACTCCTGATCTTCATTACAAGACGTCTGATATTGTTTAAAGAGGATCTCAACCGATTTTACATCTCAAAGTGTCTTTGTGACGTTTAATAAATGTCCTCAAGAGATGTCACGTAGAGTTAGTGTCTGCTGAGTCATTCAAAGTGCAGAGTCATCAGAAATCTGTAGGCCGATCCTCATCTAGGCTATTTGCATGACACACTTTAAACTCCTATAAAACTGTCAGCAGTTGAATTGCAGATTGAAACATGCAGAAAAGTTAAAGAGTAACACACTCAGCACAACCTTGTTTCCCCTTTTATGTTATACTGTTCTACAACAAGTAATATCAACGTATGCACTGGTTTTGTGTGTGCACTAGATATATTTATTTATATATTTTGTTTCATATTAATCTTATCCTGAATTTCAGGAGATTGCAGAGCTTACTGGAAACTTGAATAAAAAACAAATTTTTCAGGGAAGTTATGACAAAATGGCTTAAAGTAAATCTTCTTCTTGTCAAACAGAGCTCTTCCCTCTTCCTCCCCCTCCTTCTCCTCCTCCTCCTGCCGCACTGCCTTCATCTCTGGGAACACTACCCTCCGAAGAACCAGCACTTCCACCACCTCCTCCTGTCCAGACGCCTCCCTCCCACCCTTTGACCCCAGGCCACGAGCCAGTTTACAACAGAGAGGTATGCAGACCTCTCTCACGTATTTGCATCACGTGAATGTTTTGCGTGTTTCGTAATTTATAGTTTTAAACACCTAATCCCAATTTTCCTCAATAAATTTCTGTTGAAGCAGATGAGGCATTTTTCCCACAGTGATATGTTACAAGTTTCCACGACTTCCGCAGATACAGTATTATGTTGTGGAGTGGTTGTAAAGAATCATCTGCACAACACATTATGAAAGCCAAAAAAAAAAAACAGCTGTCTTTTAGATATGGCTAAATCATCAAAAACACTTTATGAACTGTACGCATTTTTCCTTCACAAACTGATGACTTTTCAGACCGATGATATATTTGTCTCTGCAGAAATAATAAAAGCGCAGATCAGAACGGTGAGCTGAGTTACAGCAGGAGGTGCTGACAATACGCAGACTCTCCCTTTTTGGTCATATTCAACAAGTGGGTCCCTATTTATGGGGATTTAATGGAAATCACTTGTGCACCTTGTCGTGACGCAGCTCTAAAGCCACGGAAAAAAACACAAAGGGAGGCGCGGGTTGAGAGAAGTAATTTATTGTAAGGAACTAAAAAACACAAACAACCTTGACCAAAAACAAGCCAAAGAAACAGTGGGGTGTGTTAACCAGTCAGTCATCGGTGAAGGTGAATGTATGCATGCCAAAAAAGAAACCAAAAAACCTTGACGCAGCCTGGAGAGGTGAGTGGAGCCTGCCAGAGAGAGAGAGAGACAGAGAAAGACAAGTTAATGGAGCTTTACACTCCCTAACTCTCAGGTGTTTCCATCTAACCACACTCAAATTACCCAGGGAACCATCACAACCCCAAACCTCTCAGTTTTGTAGGTTTAACAGAGTAACAACCGTAAACAGAGAATCGAGGCCGGGAGAGTACAGTACTCAAAATATCAGAGCAAACTTGTAATTATTAGTTATCATTTCCTCTCACGCATCCTGTTGTACTAGTGCCTATATTTGTCACTGGACAGTTATCTTATGTACTCTAGCTGTAGCTGGCTGATGAGTTAAACTCTCTGGGTCTATCTGACGTCTGGTTATTTTAATTCAGTGCTCGGTGTGCTCATGTGTGACAGATCCAAGCTGCCTTGTCTTAATCAGAGTTGGAAATGAGTAAATATGGCTGGAAAAAAAAGGGGGAACGGAATTAAAAGTTTGACTGATGGGTTTTATTGCTGTAAATTTCAGAGGGTGCTCTCCTCGGCACTCTTAGTTCAGCCATGGAAATGTCTCAGAGTTAAAAGACTTTTTTTCACCTATGATGAAGATACAAAAAAAAACAAAAATCAGAATCTGTATTCTCATTATGTTTCTATTGTAAAGCAGTAGAAGGATGTTGGACTGTACAGTGTGTAGAAGTGGTAGAAGTTCCTTAACGAGGCAGAAACACCCTGAAGGGACGACACGGTGTGCAGTTCATACAATAAGGTTCCAATTTGTTGGATGACTCTTGTGTTTCAGCCTGTAACCTTTACAGCTACTCCTTTTCTCCTTCCAGCACTAAACACGTCAGTTCAAAGTTTAGTCTTACATTAACAATGTGCTTTACATTTAAAGGTGGAAACAAGCACACCATCTAGTGGGTTAAAACAAGATGAACAGTCCCGTGGGATCCATAAAAATGGCCAAGACACAGGCTTGGAGAGTAACGGTAACATGATCTCTATTTACACATTCACCACTCAGGCTTTAAACGGTTCCTCAATGACAATCCATATATTATTATTATTATTGGACATTTGATGTTTGTGTACAATGCAGAGGTGTGTGGCTTCTGTCGGAAACCTGTGGCTCTTTCCGAACCTGCGATAGAGGCCTTAAACAGGACGTACCACGACGGCTGCTTCCAGTGTAGATCTTGTCACGTTCCCCTGGCTGGTAAACAGTATTACAACAAGGCCGGGATCCCACTCTGTGAGGACTGCTACCAGGTAAAGTCAACACAGCGTCCACTAGAGGATGCTGGAAATGCAAATATATGTAAAGAATTACACCAGCGTATTTGCATAATTTACTCTATGTCACGTATGCTTCACATTATTGCTAACTTGCTGTAATGCCACGTTACATTAACTTCATTAAATTACCCTCCACGTGAAAATCAGCTTGCAGAGACTTTTCCTTGAACATCACCTGTTTTAAGTGTTAGTACTATGTTGTTGTTGCAGGGTGTAGTTATAACTGGTAATTGAGTTCAAGCGTCTAGACTGTAGTGTAAAAATAAAAGTATTATCAATGTTCATGGCGATGGCTTACCTATCTCAACCAAATTTCAGATATATTATAGATAAATAATGTTGGTATCTTGTTGGTGTCAGAAATATTTTACCGTGTATTTCTGTCTCTTCTAGGCCAGTCTGGAACTTTGCTGGGCGTGTGGGGAGGCTATCACAGATCATGTGATCCGTGCACTAGAGCGAGCATACCATCTTTCCTGTTTCACCTGTACGACATGTAAACAACAAATTGGAGAGCAGGCCTTTGCACAGGGTGAAGTCGGAGAAGTGTACTGCCTCCAGGACTATTACAGGTGTGAGAGTAAAAAGTAAAAGCCTCACAGGAAACACACGCTTCCAAAGAGGAGAGATATTAATTGTAAATTGTTCTTTTTCAAGTTGTTTGACTTTTAAATGTCATTGACTGTAAAACAGTTTTATCTCTGAAAGCTGCTCTTGCTTTGTCTAACATTTTATTTCCTCTAAAATGTTATCCATACAGGAAGTACGCTCCAATGTGTAACGCCTGCAAACAGCTAATCATCCCAAAAGAAGATGGTACTGACAGCTATAATGTTGAATGTCTCGGACGTTCCTACCATGAGAACTGCTACAGATGTGAGGTAGGCGCCCGGCGAGCAAGCAGCGAAACTGTAAAGACAAACACACAGACAAACATTAATCAGCATCGGTTATTGAGTCTTTTTTTCGTGCCGTCTGCAGGTGTGCGTCATCCAGCTCTCTCCTGAACCAAACGAACACGGCTGCTATCCTTTGGATGGGAGGATGCTTTGCAAATCTTGCCACCTGAGCCTGGCTTCTGGCCAGCTCTAACACCGGCCTTGTAACCTCGGATAAACTGTAACTGGTTGTGCCACGAGTCCAGCTCAGAGAGATGGGAGAGACTTTGCATGTGCATTTAAGACTCTGGAATACAAACGTCACACATCTATTTTCCAATGATGAAATATGGCTACATATCTATATATTTTTACAATATATCATGCTTTCTGAAGATTGTCATATTCTTCTTCTTTTATACTTGATCATTTTGCACTCCATAAACTCACCATGCAAATGCACCAAATATATTTATGCACCAGGCTTAAAAACAACACATGACCAACATTTCTGTAAATCTCAATCAGTATACTGTTTCTCAGCCACATTAATTCTTTATATAGAAATAAAACTATATAAAAAAAAACATTTATATAAAAGTAAACTAATATATTTTATCTCGAGGCAGGCTCCAACATACATAACATTTATTAAATCACTCAAGGACTCTTGACCTTCATTCAACTCAGAAAATCCAAAATGCTCTGACTAAACCCCTGCAGCTGGTGTAACACCACATTAGTGGCTTCAATATTAAATACAGATCTTCGAGCTTTAATAAATATCACATCCTGAAGAACTCATTATGGACCAAAACCTGAAGACGCTCTCAAAAGATCTTCACTGGGCCACAGAGCCTCTTTTGCCTCAACAAACAGAACTATTCCCATCGATTTGACTTTGCGATATTAGAGACACGATCAGATCCCAGCTGAATTATTTTATTATTTATGTTCTGTATCTCAAAATGAAGTGTTTGTGGAATTATATTTCTCTGTATCAAAAACACTTATTAAAACATTTTATGGAAAATGTCATTTACATTTGTTTATTCGTCACGCTTCATTTCTTTTGTAATTTTACAGGGTAAATATTGCAATGTTGATTTGCTAGCCTGTTATCTGTTCTGCCTAGAAGTGCACGACCTTCTAAAATATGAACAAGAGAAACAAGATCATCGATAGCGGCAAATGTCCTCCAAAGTAGATGTGAGAGACTGAAACCCTTTGATTGAGGTCAGGAGTTGCAATATCCTATGAAATGAAGGGGTTCACATACTTTTGCACCCATGAGAGTTTTTGTAGCTGTCTTTTTTGACATTTTTTTTTTAGTTTGATAGAGGATGCACACAGGTCTGGCCTGAACCAGAACCTGGCAATCCTGTCATCTGTGTGTGTGTGTGTGTGTGTCCAGCTGTACTTACATGGGAGGGCGGCTGAATGAGGCCATCTTGTGGCCTGTGGGCTGAACAAGGCTGATCCGCTTGTACTGCAGTTTCGCCTGGCCTAATCTGGGCACTGGCTGCAGGGTGAGTGCCGTGACGTAGCTAGACCCCTCATACTAAAGGCCGGGACCCGTTCGGTCGTAGCAGGGATGTAGGCAGGGCTTGGTGCAGGGACGCGTCCGGGAGGACGGGGCTGGAGAAGGATGGGGGTAGCAGGGACACAGACAGGGCTCACTGCAGGGACGCGTGCGGCAGGACGGGGATGCCGGTTTTCTCGTGCGAAGCTCTCGTTGAGCCTCGCACGCTCCTGCAGCTCCTGGTGTTTAACTCGTCTGCTCTTGAGCCTCTTGAGCTTGAGCCACAGATTGGTTTTCCAATCTTCTGTTTAGAAGCTCCTGTTGCTCTCGCCTCTGAGCTTCTTCATTATGTATGGCCATTAAATGGTTATACTCCAGATCTTCTCGTCTGGCACTTTCCCGCTCTAATCTTCTGTCTTCAATTTTCAACATTGCAGTGAATTTTATTCATTCTGCTGTTGTGGTCTGTTTTTGTACAGCTGATGGATATCAGCAGTCCTAGTGTGGGAGGGAGGCTGCTCTACCAATTGAGCTAAACACCAGCCTAAGTCAATCATTTTAAAGTTGTCATAATCACTTCAATATTGCACTCATGACACAAATTCACATGTACGGGACCCGTTCGGTCGTAGCAGGGACATAGGCAGGGCTTGGTGCAGGGACGCGTCCGGGAGGACGGGGTTGGAGATGGATGGGGGTAGCAGGGACGCGTGCAGGAGGACGGGCTGGAGGTGGATGGGAGTAGCAGAGATGTACATGGGGCTCGCTGCGGGAGAATGGGGTTGGAGGTGCTCCGGCGGGAGATGTGGATGTGGCCTGCCACAGTGCCTGCGAAGCGCCTCCGTTCGAGTCTCTGCTGCTCTCCCAGAGACGTCTCAATTTCCTGTTTGTGTTTCAACGCTGCCGGTGACGTACATGGCGCTCGCTGCAGGGACGCATGCGGGAGGATGGGGCTGGAGGTGTATGGCAGTAGCAGCGACGTACATGGGTTTCGCTGCGGGAGGATGGGGTTGGAGGTGCTTCGGCGGTTGATCGTGGATGGGCCTCAAGATGACCCTGCCACGGTGCCTCCGAAGCGCCTCTGTGGCTTCAAAACGTTCTCATCTCTCCTTCGTTGCTGCTCGGCCTTCCTCAGAGCAGCATCGCAGTCTTCTTGTTTTTGCTGCTCAAGGCGAGCGCGTTTTTCAGCTGCCATCAGTTGATTGTCCCTAATCAGCTGTGTGTGTTTTTCCCTGTTTTCTTGAGCCCTTAATCTCTGGTGCTCCAAGAAACGCCGCTGCTCTGCAATTGGAGACTTTCTTTCCTCCAAGGCTCTCTGGCGCTCTTCTCTTTCTTTTTCTGTCTTCTCCCACATCACATGTTGTCTGTGGGCAGCAATCGACTCCTGAATTTCAATCTTTGTCTTTGCTTCCATTGCAGACCGACTCACATGTTCAGCCTCAATTTCAGCCGCTTCCCTTCTCTGTCTCTGCTGTTTTCTGAGAGACGCCTCAATCTCCTCTTGAGTGCTGCGAGTTTTTCAACAGCAATTTCTTTTGGGATTTGGAGCTGTCTAAACCTCTTGGCCTGATCAGCCTTCCACTGGCGCCTCTTCTCCTCCAGATCCACACGCTCGAGTTCGACTTTCTGCTCTCTAGCCTGCAGAAATTCCTCCTCTCTCGCGCGGTTCCGTCGCTTTTCTTCGTTCTCCTCCGCGCAAGCGTTGAGCTCCTGTTTCTTGAACTCCGCCCTGTCCCTAGCTGCGCGGCTCAGCTGCCGCCTTACTTGTGCAAAGCTCTCGTTGAGCCTCGCACGCTCCTGGAGCTCTTGGTGTCTTAAACGTCTTCTCTGAAGCTCCTTCTCTGAAATTTGGTTCAGGTGTGCTTGAGCTACAGATTCGTTTCTAGTTTGTCTTTTAAGAAGCTCTTCTTGCTCTTGCCCTTGAGCTTCTTCGTTATTAATGGCCATTAAATGGTCATATGCCAGGTCCTCACTTCTGGCCCTTTCCCGCTCTAATCTCTTTTTTTCAATCATGCGGGCATGTGATATGAAATCATCACGTTATTTAATGATATGATGATATTTTTACGTTATAACGTGAAAGTATCTCATTATTTTGTGATATGAAATTATCACGTTATTTCGTTATAGGCATTTATCACGTTGTTTCACGATATTAACCATCTATTCAAGTATGGTTTCACTTGATTTGATAAGTTTACCAACACGAGTCCCTTGCGACATGGTTCAGTCTGTAAACTGACTATGGCTTGTCTACGTAACTTAATTCAATTTTACTTTAATCTTGTACCGTAGAAAGAATGAATCCGACCCTCTCGGTCATTGGTCTATCAAGTAAAACCAAAAATTAAAATTTGTGGTTATGGCACATAAATGGTGCAATATTCTACCTCGATACATTTTTAATTAAGAAAAATAGTCATAGTATTATATAAATATAGTCTATACTGACTAGTAATTTATCAAGAAGCTTGTACTTCATAGACCGTGTTTCCCTAATCTCTGATGACCGAGCATATTCATTTTAAGATTTAATACAGTTACAATGTACTTTTCCAGACAGTGACAGAAAAAGAGCAGATTTAGAGTTTAAGTGGAAAAATCGCCATGACCGAGTCAGTCTTTCCTCCGAAATCTTCAACACACTCCCCGCAAGCAAGCAGCCTCCGTCTCTGGTAGTAAGAGCCGAGGAGGTGTAGGTTTTTAGTTTTGATATTGTAAATGGCAGAAAATTATGTTCATGGTAAAGGAAGCTGTTCTGTATAGAAACGCATTGCTGCCACCCTCCAAAAAATAATTTGGCTCAGTATCACGTAATTACGTGAAAAGTTTGATGTTGTAACGTGATATTTATCGCGTTATAATGTGATATTTATCATGTTATAACGTGAAATTATCACTTATTTATGTGATATGAAATCATCACGTTATTTAATGATATGGTGATATTTTTACGTTATAACGTGAAAGTATCTCATTATTTTGTGATATGAAATTATCACGTTATTTCGTTATAGGCATTTATCACGTTGTTTCAAGATATTAACCATCTATTCAAGTATGGTTTCACTTGATTTGATAAGTTTACCAACACGAGTCCCTTGTGACATGGTTCAGTCTGTAAACTGACTATGGCTTGTCTACGTAACTTAATTCAATTTTACTCTAATCTTGTACCGTAGAAAGAATGAATCCGACCCTCTCGGTCATTGGTCTATCAAGTAAAACCAAAAATTTAAATTTGTGGTTATGGCACATAAATGGTGCAATATTCTACCACGATACATTTTCAATTAAGAAAAATAGTCATAGTATTATATAAATACAGTCTATACTGACTAGTAATTTATCAAGAAGCTTGTACTTCAATAGAGCATGTTTCCCTAATCTCTGATGATACAGCATATTCATTTTAAGATTTAATACAGTTACAATGTACTTTTCCGGACAGTGACAGAAAAAGAGCAGATTTAGAGTTTAAGTGGAAAAATCGCCATGACCGAGTCAGTCTTTCCTCCAAAATCTTCAACACACTCCCCGCAAGAAAGCAGCCTCCGTCTCTGGTAGTAAGAGCTGAGGAGGTGTAGGTTTTTAGTTTTGATATTGTAAATGGCAGAAAATTATGTTCATGGTAAAGGAAGCTGTTCTGTATAGAAACGCATTGCTGCCACCCTCCAAAAAATAATTTGGCTCAGTATCACGTAATTACGTGAAAAGTTTGATGTTGTAACGTGATATTTATCGCGTTATAATGTGATATTTATCACGTTATAACGTGAAATTATCACTTATTTATGTGATATGAAATCATCACGTTATTTAATGATATGGTGATATTTTTACGTTATAACGTGAAAGTATCTCATTATTTTGTGATATGAAATTATCACGTTATTTCGTTATAGGCATTTATCACGTTGTTTCACGATATTAACCATCTATTCAAGTATGGTTTCACTTGATTTGATAAGTTTACCAACACGAGTCCCTTGCGACATGGTTCAGTCTGTAAACTGACTATGGCTTGTCTACGTAACTTAATTCAATTTTACTTTAATCTTGTACCGTAGAAAGAATGAATCCGACCCTCTCGGTCATTGGTCTATCAAGTAAAACCAAAAATTAAAATTTGTGGTTATGGCACATAAATGGTGCAATATTCTACCTCGATACATTTTTAATTAAGAAAAATAGTCATAGTATTATATAAATATAGTCTATACTGACTAGTAATTTATCAAGAAGCTTGTACTTCATAGACCGTGTTTCCCTAATCTCTGATGACCGAGCATATTCATTTTAAGATTTAATACAGTTACAATGTACTTTTCCAGACAGTGACAGAAAAAGAGCAGATTTAGAGTTTAAGTGGAAAAATCGCCATGACCGAGTCAGTCTTTCCTCCGAAATCTTCAACACACTCCCCGCAAGCAAGCAGCCTCCGTCTCTGGTAGTAAGAGCCGAGGAGGTGTAGGTTTTTAGTTTTGATATTGTAAATGGCAGAAAATTATGTTCATGGTAAAGGAAGCTGTTCTGTATAGAAACGCATTGCTGCCACCCTCCAAAAAATAATTTGGCTCAGTATCACGTAATTACGTGAAAAGTTTGATGTTGTAACGTGATATTTATCGCGTTATAATGTGATATTTATCATGTTATAACGTGAAATTATCACTTATTTATGTGATATGAAATCATCACGTTATTTAATGATATGGTGATATTTTTACGTTATAACGTGAAAGTATCTCATTATTTTGTGATATGAAATTATCACGTTATTTCGTTATAGGCATTTATCACGTTGTTTCAAGATATTAACCATCTATTCAAGTATGGTTTCACTTGATTTGATAAGTTTACCAACACGAGTCCCTTGTGACATGGTTCAGTCTGTAAACTGACTATGGCTTGTCTACGTAACTTAATTCAATTTTACTCTAATCTTGTACCGTAGAAAGAATGAATCCGACCCTCTCGGTCATTGGTCTATCAAGTAAAACCAAAAATTAAAATTTGTGGTTATGGCACATAAATGGTGCAATATTCTACCTCGATACATTTTTAATTAAGAAAAATAGTCATAGTATTATATAAATATAGTCTATACTGACTAGTAATTTATCAAGAAGCTTGTACTTCATAGACCGTGTTTCCCTAATCTCTGATGACCGAGCATATTCATTTTAAGATTTAATACAGTTACAATGTACTTTTCCAGACAGTGACAGAAAAAGAGCAGATTTAGAGTTTAAGTGGAAAAATCGCCATGACCGAGTCAGTCTTTCCTCCGAAATCTTCAACACACTCCCCGCAAGCAAGCAGCCTCCGTCTCTGGTAGTAAGAGCCGAGGAGGTGTAGGTTTTTAGTTTTGATATTGTAAATGGCAGAAAATTATGTTCATGGTAAAGGAAGCTGTTCTGTATAGAAACGCATTGCTGCCACCCTCCGAAAAATAATTTGGCTCAGTATCACGTAATTACGTGAAAAGTTTGATGTTGTAACGTGATATTTATCGCGTTATAATGTGATATTTATCATGTTATAACGTGAAATTATCACTTATTTATGTGATATGAAATCATCACGTTATTTAATGATATGGTGATATTTTTACGTTATAATGTGAAAGTATCTCATTATTTTGTGATATGAAATTATCACGTTATTTCGTTATAGGCATTTATCACGTTGTTTCACGATATTAACCATCTATTCAAGTATGGTTTCACTTGATTTGATAAGTTTACCAACACGAGTCCCTTGCGACATGGTTCAGTCTGTAAACTGACTATGGCTTGTCTACGTAACTTAATTCAATTTTACTTTAATCTTGTACCGTAGAAAGAATGAATCCGACCCTCTCGGTCATTGGTCTATCAAGTAAAACCAAAAATTAAAATTTGTGGTTATGGCACATAAATGGTGCAATATTCTACCTCGATACATTTTTAATTAAGAAAAATAGTCATAGTATTATATAAATATAGTCTATACTGACTAGTAATTTATCAAGAAGCTTGTACTTCATAGACCGTGTTTCCCTAATCTCTGATGACCGAGCATATTCATTTTAAGATTTAATACAGTTACAATGTACTTTTCCAGACAGTGACAGAAAAAGAGCAGATTTAGAGTTTAAGTGGAAAAATCGCCATGACCGAGTCAGTCTTTCCTCCGAAATCTTCAACACACTCCCCGCAAGCAAGCAGCCTCCGTCTCTGGTAGTAAGAGCCGAGGAGGTGTAGGTTTTTAGTTTTGATATTGTAAATGGCAGAAAATTATGTTCATGGTAAAGGAAGCTGTTCTGTATAGAAACGCATTGCTGCCACCCTCCAAAAAATAATTTGGCTCAGTATCACGTAATTACGTGAAAAGTTTGATGTTGTAACGTGATATTTATCGCGTTATAATGTGATATTTATCACGTTATAACGTGAAATTATCACTTATTTATGTGATATGAAATCATCACATTATTTAATGATATGGTGATATTTTTACGTTATAACGTGAAAGTATCTCATTATTTTGTGATATGAAATTATCACGTTATTTCGTTATAGGCATTTATCACGTTGTTTCACGATATTAACCATCTATTCAAGTATGGTTTCACTTGATTTGATAAGTTTACCAACACGAGTCCCTTGCGACATGGTTCAGTCTGTAAACTGACTATGGCTTGTCTACGTAACTTAATTCAATTTTACTTTAATCTTGTACCGTAGAAAGAATGAATCCGACCCTCTCGGTCATTGGTCTATCAAGTAAAACCAAAAATTAAAATTTGTGGTTATGGCACATAAATGGTGCAATATTCTACCTCGATACATTTTTAATTAAGAAAAATAGTCGTATTATATAAATATAGTCTATACTGACTAGTAATTTATCAAGAAGCTTGTACTTCATAGACCGTGTTTCCCTAATCTCTGATGACCGAGCATATTCATTTTAAGATTTAATACAGTTACAATGTACTTTTCCAGACAGTGACAGAAAAAGAGCAGATTTAGAGTTTAAGTGGAAAAATTGCCATGACCGAGTCAGTCTTTCCTCCGAAATCTTCAACACACTCCCCGCAAGCAAGCAGCCTCCGTCTCTGGTAGTAAGAGCCGAGGAGGTGTAGGTTTTTAGTTTTGATATTGTAAATGGCAGAAAATTATGTTCATGGTAAAGGAAGCTGTTCTGTATAGAAACGCATTGCTGCCACCCTCCAAAAAATAATTTGGCTCAGTATCACGTAATTACGTGAAAAGTTTGATGTTGTAACGTGATATTTATCGCGTTATAATGTGATATTTATCATGTTATAACGTGAAATTATCACTTATTTATGTGATATGAAATCATCACGTTATTTAATGATATGGTGATATTTTTACGTTATAACGTGAAAGTATCTCATTATTTTGTGATATGAAATTATCACGTTATTTCGTTATAGGCATTTATCACGTTGTTTCAAGATATTAACCATCTATTCAAGTATGGTTTCACTTGATTTGATAAGTTTACCAACACGAGTCCCTTGTGACATGGTTCAGTCTGTAAACTGACTATGGCTTGTCTACGTAACTTAATTCAATTTTACTCTAATCTTGTACCGTAGAAAGAATGAATCCGACCCTCTCGGTCATTGGTCTATCAAGTAAAACCAAAAATTAAAATTTGTGGTTATGGCACATAAATGGTGCAATATTCTACCTCGATACATTTTTAATTAAGAAAAATAGTCATAGTATTATATAAATATAGTCTATACTGACTAGTAATTTATCAAGAAGCTTGTACTTCATAGACCGTGTTTCCCTAATCTCTGATGACCGAGCATATTCATTTTAAGATTTAATACAGTTACAATGTACTTTTCCAGACAGTGACAGAAAAAGAGCAGATTTAGAGTTTAAGTGGAAAAATCGCCATGACCGAGTCAGTCTTTCCTCCGAAATCTTCAACACACTCCCCGCAAGCAAGCAGCCTCCGTCTCTGGTAGTAAGAGCCGAGGAGGTGTAGGTTTTTAGTTTTGATATTGTAAATGGCAGAAAATTATGTTCATGGCAAAGGAAGCTGTTCTGTATAGAAACGCATTGCTGCCACCCTCCAAAAAATTATTTTGTTATAGGCATTTATCACGTTATTTCATGATATTAACCATCTTTTCAAGTATGGTCTATTGTCTACATAACTTAATTCAATTGTACTTTAATCTTGGTTTGAGACATGGTGACATACTACAGTTGTTGACCCGACCCTCTCGGTCATCGGTCAATCAAGTAAAACCATGCTTATTTTCACGTGATAACATGGCGCTTCTTTGGCCTCATAACGTACCCCAGCAACATGTTGCTGGAGTCTCTCATCCCTCCGTCGATTCTGCTCGGCCTTCCTAATAGCAGCATCATGCTCCTCTTGTCTCTGCCGCTCGAGGCGAGCACGTTTTTCAGCCGCCATCAGTTCATTGTCTCTGATCAGCTGTGTGTGTACACACACATAAACCCAATTTAGCTCGACCCCTCACTGCTAAAGGCCGGGACCCGTTCAGTCTTAGTCGGGACGTAGATAGGGCTCGTGGCGGGGAGTAGCAGCGACGTACATAGGTTTCGCTGCGGGAGGATGGGGTTGGAGGTGCTCCGGCGGTTGATTGTGGATGGGCCTCAAGATGACCCTGCCACGGTGCCTGCGAAGTGCCTCTGTGGCTTCAAAACGTTCTAGAGTCTTGAGTTCAGGTGAGCTTGAGCCACAGATTTGTTTCTAGTTCGTCTTTTGAGAAGCTCTTCTTGCTCTTGCCTCCGAGCTTCTTCGTTATTAATGGCCATGGCATGGTCATATTCCAGCTCCTCACGTCTGGCCCTTTCCCGCTCTAATCTCTTATTTTCAATCATGCGGGCATTTTCAACATCGCAGTGAATTTTATTTATTCTGCTGTTGTGGTCCCGCACGATGCTGTTTCTGTACAACTGATGGATATCAGCTGTATGTAATCCTCATTAGGTCCTCTAAATGTGAGTCCCATATCCGTTCTCCAGCAACATGTTGCTGGAGTCTTTCGTCTCTGCATCGTTCCTGCTCGGCCTTACTCAGCGCAGCATCGCGGTCTTCTTGTTTTTGCTGCTCGAGGCGAGTGCGTTTTTCAGCCGCCATCAGTTCATTGTCCCAGATCAGCCGTTGTCTGTGGGCAGCAATCGACTCCTGGATTTCAGCTTTTTTCTTTGCTTCCATTGCAGACCGATTCGCATGTTCAGCCTCAATTTCTTTCTTTCTTTTTTTTAAAGATTATTTTTTTGGCCGTTTTATGCCTTTAATGATAGTGCAGCTGAAGATGGATAGGAAACGGGGTAGAGAGAGGGGGAGTGACACGCAGTAAATAGGCGTCCGATGCGGGAGTCAAACCGGAGCCGCTGCAGCAAGGACTGTAGTCTCCATACATGGGGCGGCTGCTCTCTGGCGCTCTTCTCTTTCTTTTTCTGTCTTCTCCCACATCACACGTTGTCTGTGGGCAGCAATCGACTCCTGAATTTCAATCTTTGTCTTTGCTTCCATTGAAGCAAATTCAGCAGCTTCACTTCTCTGTCTCTGCTGCTCTCTCAGAGACGCCTCAATCTCCTCTTTCTGTTTAAGCGCTGCAAGTTTTTCAACAGCAATTTGTTTTGGAATCTGGAGCTGTCTGAACCTCTGGCCCTTTCCTGCTGGTGTTTGTTTCGGGTGTCTCCGTTGTGTATTATCTAAATAAAGACAAGTTCCTCTCGACCACCGTGTTTTTTAAACCAGCGGGTCTTTCTCTCCAGACCTGCTCTCCTTGTCTCTGCTGGCACGGAATGAATCTGGGGAACCTGCGGTCTCTGCGTCAGGCCTCTCCGTTATCTCTTCACCATGACCTGCCAGATTTGGCCTGGTAAACGCTGTCATAGACATTGCGGCTCCTTTAAAGTCCAGGCAGCAGAAAGCTAAATCAGATCAGATTTTTTAATGCTTTTTTTTTTTTTTTTGAAAACGTGTGAAATACGCGTGAGTCACAATGTGTCCAACCTCACATTCATTATTAAAATTATTATTTTACAGTATTATTTTATATTATATTTATATAAATATATTATATTATTGTATATTATATCTATTATATTATATATTATATTAAGATTTATATTTATTATATATTTTACAGTATTTTTAAAAACTATCATAGTTTTTTGCAAGAAAACGTCCATATTTTTATTTCTTAAACAAATGCTTGGGCCTCAAAACTGACAGATTTGCCTGTCGCGGGTTCTTTTCGGAATGTAACCCCCGCGATAAGGATTCACTGTACTTTGTTGATAAGGTCACTTCTACCAGAGCACTTATTTCACCTCCTGCTTTTGATCCTTCAGTGTTTCTCCCCTGTTCTGCTGTGTTGGACACATTTGAGCCTCTGAATCTGCCCCTTCTCCAGGAGATTGTGGGACATTTGAAGCCCTCAGGTTGTCCGGCTGATACTGTCCGACTCTTTTCCCAGGAGGTTTTTCCCACCATTGGTCCATCTTGTCTCTCAGTTATTAATAGCAGTCTGTCCTCTGGAGTGGTCCCTGTCAATTTTATATGCCAGTGACGTACATGGCGCTCAGCAACATGTTGCTGGAGTCTTTCGTCTCTGCGTCGTTCCTGCTCGGCCTTCCTCAGAGCAGCATCGCGGTCTTCTTGTTTCTGCTGCTCAAGGCGAGTGTGTTTTTCAGCTGCCATCAGTTGATTGTCCCTGATCAGCTGTGTGTGTTTTCCCCTGTTTTCTTGAGCCCTCAATCTCTGGTGCTCCAAGAAAATTATCACTAATTTATGTGATATGAAATTATCACGTTATTTAATGATATGGTGATATTTTTACGAGATACGTATATTTTTATGAGAGCAATAAGAAACATACGGAATACGGAAGTGGCTCAGTATCATGTAATTACGTGAAAAGTTTGATGTTATAACGTGATATCTATCACGTTATATCCATCACGTGATATCTATCACGTTATAACAAGAAATTATCACATATTTATGTGATATAAAATTATCATGTTATTTCATGATGTGGTATTTTCACGTTATAACGTGATATGAAATTATCACATAATTTAATGATATGGTGATATTTTTACGTTATAACGTGAAAGTATCTCATTATTTTGTGATATGAAATTATCACGTTATTTTGTTATAGGCATTTATCACGTTGTTTCACGATATTAACCATCTATTCAAGTATGGTTTCACTTGATTTGATAAGTTTACCAACACGAGTCCCTCACGACATGGTTCAGTCTGTAAACTGACTATGGCTTGTCTACGTAACTTAATTCAATTTTACTTTAATCTTGTACCGTAGAAAGAATGAATCCGACCCTCTCAGTCATTGGTCAATCAAGTAAAACCAAAAATTTAAATTTGTGGTTATGGCACATAAATGGTGCAATATTCTACCACGATACATTTTCAATTAAGAAAAATAGTCATAGTATTATATAAATACAGTCTATACTGACTAGTAATTTATCAAGAAGCTTGTACTTCAATAGAGCATGTTTCCCTAATCTCTGATGATACAGCATATTCATTTTAAGATTTAATACGGTTACAATGTACTTTTCCAGACAGTGACAGAAAAAGAGCAGATTTAGAGTTTAAGTGGAAAAATCGCCATGACCGAGTCAGTCTTTCCTCTGAAATCTTCAACACACTCCCCGCAAGAAAGCAGCCTCCGTCTCTGGTAGTAAGAGCTGAGGAGGTGTAGGTTTTTAGTTTTGATATTGTAAATGGCAGAAAATTATGTTCATGGTAAAGGAAGCTGTTCTGTATAGAAACGCATTGCTGCCACCCTCCAAAAAATAATTTGGCTCAGTATCACGTAATTACGTGAAATTATCACGGAATCACTTGAGAGCAATAAGAAACATACAGAAGTGCCTCAGTATCATGTAATTACGTGAAAAGTTTGATGTTATAACGTGATATCCATCACATTATAACAAGAAATTATCACGTATTTATGTGATATAAAATTATCATGTTATTTCATGATAACATGATTATTTCGTGATATGAAATTATCACGTTATTTTGTTATAGGCATTTATCACGTTATTTCATGATATTAACCATCTTTTCAAGTATGGTCTATTGTCTACATAACTTAATTCAATTGTACTTTAATCTTGGTTTGAGACATGGTGACATACTACAGTTGTTGACCCGACCCTCTCGGTCATCGGTCAATCAAGTAAAACCATGCTTATTTTCACGTGATAACATGGCGCTTCTTTGGCCTCATAACGTACCCCAGCAACATGTTGCTGGAGTCTCTCATCCCTCCGTCGATTCTGCTCGGCCTTCCTAATAGCAGCATCATGCTCCTCTTGTCTCTGCCGCTCGAGGCGAGCACGTTTTTCAGCCGCCATCAGTTCATTGTCTCTGATCAGCTGTGTGTGTACACACACATAAACCCAATTTAGCTCGACCCCTCACTGCTAAAGGCCGGGACCCGTTCAGTCTTAGTCGGGACGTAGATAGGGCTCGTGGCGGGGAGTAGCAGCGACGTACATAGGTTTCGCTGCGGGAGGATGGGGTTGGAGGTGCTCCGGCGGTTGATTGTGGATGGGCCTCAAGATGACCCTGCCACGGTGCCTGCGAAGTGCCTCTGTGGCTTCAAAACGTTCTAGAGTCTTGAGTTCAGGTGAGCTTGAGCCACAGATTTGTTTCTAGTTCGTCTTTTGAGAAGCTCTTCTTGCTCTTGCCTCCGAGCTTCTTCGTTATTAATGGCCATGGCATGGTCATATTCCAGCTCCTCACGTCTGGCCCTTTCCCGCTCTAATCTCTTATTTTCAATCATGCGGGCATTTTCAACATCGCAGTGAATTTTATTTATTCTGCTGTTGTGGTCCCGCACGATGCTGTTTCTGTACAACTGATGGATATCAGCTGTATGTAATCCTCATTAGGTCCTCTAAATGTGAGTCCCATATCCGTTCGTCTCTGCATCGTTCCTGCTCGGCCTTCCTCAGCGCAGCATCGCGGTCTTCTTGTTTTTGCTGCTCGAGGCGAGTGCGTTTTTCAGCCGCCATCAGTTCATTGTCCCAGATCAGCCGTTGTCTGTGGGCAGCAATCGACTCCTGGATTTCAGCTTTTTTCTTTGCTTCCATTGCAGACCGATTCGCATGTTCAGCCTCAATTTCTTTCTTTCTTTTTTTTTTTAAAGATTATTTTTTTGGCCGTTTTATGCCTTTAATGATAGTGCAGCTGAAGATGGATAGGAAACGGGGTAGAGAGAGGGGGAGTGACACGCAGTAAATAGGCGTCTGATGCGGGAGTCGAACCGGAGCCGCTGCAGCAAGGACTGTAGTCTCCATACATGGGGCGGCTGCTCTCTGGCGCTCTTCTCTTTCTTTTTCTGTCTTCTCCCACATCACACGTTGTCTGTGGGCAGCAATCGACTCCTGAATTTCAATCTTTGTCTTTGCTTCCATTGAAGCAAATTCAGCAGCTTCACTTCTCTGTCTCTGCTGCTCTCTCAGAGACGCCTCAATCTCCTCTTCCTGTTTAAGCGCTGCGAGTTTTTCAACAGCAATTTCTTTTGGAATTTGGAGTTGTCTAAACCTCTCGGCCTGATCAGCCTTCCTCTGGAGCCTCTTCTCCTCCAGATCCACACGCTCGAGTTCGATCTTCTGCTCTCTAGCCTGCAGAAATTCCTCCTCTCTCGCGCGGTTCCGCCGCTTTTCTTCGATCTCCTCCACGCGGGCGTTGAGCTCCTGTTTCTTAAACTCCGCCCTGTCCCTAGCTGCGCGGCTCAGCTGCCGCCTTTCCTGTGCGAAGCTCTCGTTTAGCTTCGCACGCTCCTCTTTCGTCTCTGCATCGTTCCTGCTCGGCCTTCCTCAGAGCAGCATCGCGGTCTTTCTGTCTCTGCTGCTCGAGATGAGCGCGTTTTTCAGCCGCCATCAGTTGATTGTCCCTGATCAGGTGTGTGTGTTTTTCCCTGTTTTCTTGAGCCCTTAATCTCTGGTGCTCCAAGAAAAGCCGATGCTCTGCAGTTTGAGCTTTCTTTCCTCCAAGGCTCTCTGGTGCTCTTTTTCTTTTTCTTCCTTCTTCCACATCACACGTTGTCTGTGGGCAGCAATTGACTCCTGTACTTCAGCCTTCCTCTTTGCTTCCGTGTCCGATTCGCATGTTCAGCCTCAATTTCAGCCGCTTCCCTTCTCTGTCTCTGCTGTTCTCTGAGAGACGCCTCAATCTCCTCTTCCTGTTTGAGCGCTGCGAGTTTTTCAACAGCAATTTGTTTTGGAATCTGGAGTTGTCTAAACCTCTCGGCCTGATCAGCCTTCCTCTGGCGCCTCTTCTCCTCCAGATCCACACGCTCGAGTTCGATTTTCTGCTCTCTAGCCTGCAGAAATTCCTCCTCTCTCGTGCGGTTCCGCTGCTTTTCTTCGATCTCCTCCGCGCGAGCGTTGAGCTCCTGTTTCTTAAACTCCGCCTGACAATCTGAACTCAGTTCATTCAGCACTGATCCTTAAACGTGCAAAATAAATAAGCATTAATCAGTGTAAACTACAAAGTGTAAAATACATTGTGTGCAAACTTCTGGAGACATCTGAGCGCACAGGTCGACTCACTAGCTCATCTGCTCGTCTTATTTCCTTTGCAGCATAGATTTAATAAGGCAAATCAATAGGAGATACTGTCATTTACCCTGGATTAAACTTGTTACTGTTCAGTCACCACTATACAGTTTACATTATACAGTTCACAGGCAACTGTTTGAAATGATAAAATTCAGCTTATTGAGGCAGATCACGGCATCTTCTACCGGTTGATTCCCAGTTTCTTCTGGAAGGCGTTCCCGTCTGCCTTGGTGGCTTGCTTGTTGATATCTTTATGTTTTTCTCCTCTATGATCTCTGCCGCCTTTCTTGTGTGAAGCTCTCGTTTAGCTTCGCACGCTCCTGGAGCTCGTTATGTCTCAGCATTGAGCTCCCACTTCTTATATGCGGCTATGTCCTTAGCTGCGCAACTCAACTGCCGGTTTTCTCGTGCGAAGCTCGCGTTGAGCCTTACACACTCCTGCAGCTCCTTGTGTTTTACTCGTCTGCTCTCAAGCTCCTTCTCTGAAATTTGTTTCAGGTGAGCTTGAGCCACAGATCGGTTTGTCAGTCTTCTGTTTAGAAGCTCCTGTTGTTCTTGCCCCTGAGCTTCTTCATTATGTATGGCCATTAAATGGTTAAATGGTCATACTCCAGCTCTTCTCGTCTGGCCTTTTCCTTCAATCATTCGGGCAACACCACAGTGAATTTTATTCAGTTGTGTTGCTTTTCCTCAATCCCTTCCACGAGCGTTGAGCTCCCATTTCTTATAGTCGCCTATGTCCTTTGCTGTGCGGCTCAGCTGCCGGGCTTCTCGTGCTAAGCTCTCGTTGAGCCTTACACAATCCTGCAGCTCCTGGTGTTTAACTCTTCTTCTGTTCTCAAACTGTTTTGTCTTTCGTCTCTGCGTCGTTCCTGCTCGGCCTTCCTCAGAGCAGCATCGCGGTCTTCTTGTTTTTGCTGCTCAAGGCGAGCGCGTTTTTCAGCCGCCATCAGTTGATTGTCCCTGATCAGCTGTGTGTGTTTTTCCTTATTTTCTTGAGCCCTTAATCTCTGGTGCTCCAATAAAAGCTGATGCTCTGCAGTTTGAGCTTTCTTTCCTCCAAGGCTCTCTGGCGCTCTTTTTCTTTTTCTTCCTTCTTCCACATCACACGTTGTCTGTGGGCAGCAATTGACTCCTGTACTTCAGCCTTCCTCTTTGCTTCCGTGTCCGATTCGCATGTTCAGCCTCAATTTCAGCCGCTTCCCTTCTCTGTCTCTGCTGTTCTCTGAGAGACGCCTCAATCTCCTCTTCCTGTTTGAGCGCTGCGAGTTTTTCAACAGCAATTTCTTTCGGAATTTGGAGTTGTCTAAACCTCTCGGCCTGATCGGCGTTCCTCTGGCGCCTCTTCTCCTCCAGATCCACACGCTCGAGTTCGATTTTCTGCTCTCTAGCCTGCAGAAATTCCTCCTCTCTCGTGCGGTTCCGCTGCTTTTCTTCGATCTCCTCCGCGCGAGCGTTGAGCTCCTGTTTCTTAAACTCCGCCTGACAATCTGAACTCAGTTCATTCAGCACTGATCCTTAAACGTGCAAAATAAATAAGCATTAATCAGTGTAAACTACAAAGTGTAAAATACATTGTGTGCAAACTTCTGGAGACATCTGAGCGCACAGGTCGACTCACTAGCTCATCTGCTCGTCTTATTTCCTTTGCAGCATAGATTTAATAAGGCAAATCAATAGGAGATACTGTCATTTACCCTGGATTAAACTTGTTACTGTTCCCTCACCACTATACAGTTTACATTATACAGTTCACAGGCAACTGTTTGAAATGATAAAATTCAGCTTATTGAGGCAGATCACGGCATCTTCTACCGGTTGATTCCCAGTTTCTTCTGGAAGGCGTTCCCGTCTGCCTTGGTGGCTTGCTTGTTGATATCTTTATGTTTTTCTCCTCTATGATCTCTGCCGCCTTTCTTGTGCGAAGCTCTTGTTTAGCTTCGCACGCTCCTGGAGCTCGTTATGTCTCAGCATTGAGCTCCCACTTCTTATATGCGGCTATGTCCTTAGCTGCGCAACTCAACTGCCGGTTTTCTCGTGCGAAGCTCGCGTTGAGCCTTACACACTCCTGCAGCTCCTTGTGTTTTACTCGTCTGCTCTCAAGCTCCTTCTCTGAAATTTCTTTCAGGTGAGCTTGAGCCACAGATCGGTTTGTCAGTCTTCTGTTTAGAAGCTCCTGTTGTTCTTGCCCCTGAGTTTCTTCGTTATTAATGGCCATTAAATGGTTAAATGGTCATATGCCAGCTCCTCACGTCTGGCCCTTTCCCGCTCTAATCTCTTATTTTCAATCATGCGGGCATTTTCAACATCGCAGTGAATTTTATTCATTCTGCTGTTGTGATCCCGCACGATGTTGTTTCTGTACAACTGATGGATATCAGCTGTACGAAAAAAAATCCTCATTAGGTCCTCTAAATGTGAGTCCCATATCTGACCTGTGGGTCTTTAAAGATGCGTCTTCCTCACTGTAGTAATACATAGTGTTTCTTTCTTGTGTATCTTCTGTGTAACTTCTGTGTATCTTCTTTGTATTTTGTTCGTACACTGTATCTATGCTGACTGTGTCTCGCATGTGCCTTGTATGTATGTTGTTTGTAACTCCTGTTGAAAACTCTCCTGCTCTCTGTTGTTGCGTTGGTCCATTTATAATCTCAGCAACATCAAAGGCACGCTCCAAGTCTGACGTCACCAGGCCACGCGGCCTTGATGTGTTGTTTACTTTTAACGTTGATGACGTGATGAAGTGTTTCAAAATAAAAGTGTTTCAAAATAAAAGTTTTTTGTTTGTGTTCAAAGGTTGGGACAAACCTCATTTAATGTTTTTTCTTTATTTTCATGACTATTTACATTGCAGATTCTCACTGAAGGCATCAAAACTATGAATGAACACATGGAATTATGTGGTAAACAAGTGTGAAATTTCTTATTATCTGTAACAGGAACGGTTACCATAAAAAGCAGGCAGTAATTACAGTACACAGTACAATACAGTATGCAGTGTAAATAAATAAATATAATTGCAAAGGAAATTTCTTGCAGAATCTTGGCAGCAAAGGTTTCACGTATTTATATAGCATTCAAATACCGCCCTCCAGTGATAAAACTTTAGTATTGCATCAAAGTGAAAGCTAATAAAAGTAAATGTGATTGTTCACTTTTGATGTACAGGGATGTGAATGTGATATAATAATAACAAAAGAAAAAGATCATAAATTATATTTTTGTACTACTGATCATACACACTTATCAGAGTTATTCATTATTTCATAATGTTGTTCAACAGTTAATCGAACTCAATGCACCACACAATGACCGCAAACAACACTGACGGACGAGTGGTTACGTCTGCTAGGCACGGGTTACTACTACTAAGATTCTCCACCTCTGTCACTTACCTAAAGATCAGATTGTCTCCAATATATGAGGACGTCAATCCTGTCTGTGACACGTCATGAGTGTTCAGCTACTGACTTCCATATCCATAAGCCATGACATCATTTCATAGTTTTGTTTTTTTTTTTTACAGTGAAACTGAGTAATTTTTGAGTTTCATTTACAATATTAGTATATGTTGTCAGATTTCACATGTCATGTTCAGCTGACTCTCTGTATTATGCTGGTAATTCATTTAAAATAATTATTACATAAACATTCGCCCCCTGCACAGTTGTCACAGTTGACTTATGGAGACTGAGTCACTTCTGGAATGAGCCAGACATTTGAGGAACTGCAGTTTTTGGCACTTCACAGACTTCACAGCCGCAGAGGTTGCTGCTTGATGCACCACTTAAAAAAAACATGAACAAAGCCCATTGGCAACCATGTTGTTAATTAAGTCTCTTTAAATGTAAAAACATGGTTCCGGCTTCACAAATGTGAAATGGGAATGACATGCTCTACCAAGTGAGCTAAAGATGAATCATTTTAAAGTTGTCATAATCACTTAAATATTGCACTAGAGTGGCACAAATTCACACATTTTGTAATTAATAAATGTGCTATAAATTTAGTCTCTGAATGATGTCGAAACAAAGCCCGCTAAAAATGTAGGAAGAACAATGTGGAAACATTGTCATTCATCGATCAAGGACTCACTAAAATTTAAATTTGTGGTTATGGCACATAAATGGTGCAATATTCTACCACAATACATTTTAAGTTAAGAAGACAAAATAGTAATAGTATTATATAAAGATAGTCTTTACTGACTATAGTAATTTATGAAGAGGCATGTATTTCAACAAAGCATGTTTCCCTAATCTCTGATGACACAGCATATTCATTTTAAGATTTAAATTTAATCATTGCGATGTACATTTCCGGATAGTGTCAGACAAAGAGCAGGAGATTTAGAGCTAAAGTGGAAAAATCGCCATGACAGAATCAGTCTTTCCTCCAAAATCATCAGCACACTTCCCGCAGGAAAGCAGCCTCCGTTTCTGGTAGTAAGAGCTGAGTATGTCTAGGTTTTTAGTTTTGATATAGCATTATTTCAATACTTTAACTCAATGTTGTCACTCAATGGTAAATCTAGCAATGTCTTTGTCACTTTCCATGATGCACTGTGGGTCATATCTTAATCTTAGAGCATCCTTAAGATTAAAAAGACAAGATGATTATGGTGGAGTTCTTTCTTTTTTTATTATTCAAAAATAGCGGGGGGAAAAATGTCAGGCCTCTACCTTACAATATAGATTTCTTGTTATGGACAGAGTGAGAGAGAGAAATAAAACTTTATGATTATGATTTTTTTTATTTAGATCCAAATGTTTAGTGATGGTGGCATGATTAGGAGGGGAATAACTGATGACTTATTGCTCTCATGCAACTTGTACTGTAACTGACAATATAAAAATGTGTCTTTTTTACGGCTTTTCCTCTTCATTTCACAGACCTACAAGCCATGCTGGTAACATTTCATGATTTCTTCTTTCTAGGAACTTTAGTGTCAGTGCAGATTTCAAGTTAACCTGCAGTCCCTTTTGGGAACTTTTTATAACATGGGGAGTTGTGGAGTCACTTCTGGTAGACAGACATTTGAGGAACTGCAGTTTTTGGCACTTCACAGAGGCCATATATGTGTGTGTGTTCAAGTGTTTTTTTTTCTTTTAAGATGTTTTAAAAGTGGGCAAACCAGAGCACATGGAGAAAACCCGTGTGTGTGTGTTCAAGTGTTTTTTTTCTTTTAAGATGTTTTAAAAGTGGGCAAACCAGAGCACATGGAGAAAACCCGTGTGTGTGTGTTCAAGTGTTTTTTTTCTTTTAAGATGTTTTAAAAGTGGGCAAACCAGAGCACCTGGTGAAAACCCATGTGTGTGTGGGGGGGGGGGGGTTCAAGTGTTTTTTTCTTTTAAGATGTTTTAAAAGTGGGCAAACCAGAGCACATGGAGAAAACCTGTGTGTGTGTGTGTTCAAGTGTTTTTTTTTCTTTTAAGATGTTTTAAAAGTGGGCAAACCAGAGCACCTGGTGAAAACCCATGTGTGTGTGTGTTCAAGTGTTTTTTTTCTTTTAAGATGTTTTAAAAGTGGGCAAACCAGAGCACCTGGTGAAAACCCATGTGTGTGTGTGTTCAAGTGTTTTTTTTCTTTTAAGATGTTTTAAAAGTGGGCAAACCAGAGCACCTGGTGAAAACCCATGTGTGTGGGGGGGTTCAAGTGTTTTTTTTCTTTTAAGATGTTTTAAAAGTGGGCAAACCTGAGCACCTGGAGAAAACCTGTGTGTGTGTGTGTGTGTGTGTGTGTGTGTCCTTAGATGTGAGGGAAGCGGCTGTATGAGGCCACCTTGTGGCCTGTGGGTTCGACAAGGCTGATCATGTTCGAATGAACTTTCGGCCGGCGCAATCTGGGCAGTGGCTCCAGGGTGAGTGCTGTTAAGTAGCTCGACCCCTCACTGCTAAAGGCCGGGACGTACATTGGGCTCGCTTCGGGGACGCGTGCGGGAGGACGGGGCTGGGGGTGTAGGGGGGGTAGCAGCGACGTACATGGGGCTCGCTGCAGGGACGCGTGCGGGAGGACGGGGCTGGAGGTGTATGGGGGGTAGCAGCGACGCACATGGGTTTCGCTGCGGGAGGATGGGGTTGGAGGTGCTCCGGATCGTGGATGGGCCTCAAGATGGCCTTGCCACGGTGCCTGCGAAGCGCCTCTGTGGCTTCAAAACGTTCTCCAGCAACATGTTGCTGGAGTCTTTCATCTCTCCTTCGTTGCTGCTCGGCCTTCCTCAGAGCAGCATCGCGGTCTTCTATTTTCTGCTGCTGAAGGCGAGCGCGTTTTTCAGCTGCCATCTGTTGATTGTCCCTGATCAGCTGTGTGTGTTTTTCCTTATTTTCTTGAGCCCTTAATCTCTGGTGCTCCAAGAAACGCCGCTGTTCTACAATTTGAGCCTTTCTTTCCTCCAAGGCTCTCTGGCGCTCTTCTCTTTCCTTTTTTATCTTCTCCCACATCACATGTTGTGTGTGGGCAGCAATCGACTCCTGGATTTCGATCTTTTTCTTGGCTTCCATTGCAGACCGATTCGCATGTTCAGCCTCAATTTCAGCCGCTTCCCTTCTCTGTCTCTGCTGTTCTCTGAGAGACGCCTCAATCTCCTCTTCCGCCTTAAGAGCCGCGAGTTTCTCAAAAGCAATTTCTTTTGGAATTTGGAGTTGTCTAAACCTCTCGGCCTGATCAGCCTTCCTCTGGAGCCTCTTCTCCTCCAGATCCACACGCTCGAGTTCGATCTTCTGCTCTCTAGCCTGCAGAAATTCCTCCTCTCTCGCGCGGTTCCGTCGCTTTTCTTCGATCTCCTCCGCGCGGGCGTTGAGCTCCTGTTTCTTAAACTCCGCCCTGTCCCTAGCTGCGCGGCTCAGCTGCCGCCTTTCCTGTGCGAAGCTCTCGTTTAGCTTCGCACGCTCCTGGATCTCTTGGTGCCTCAAACGTCTGCACTCAAGCTCCTTTTCTGAAATCTGATTCAGGTGAGCTTGAGCCAGAGATTTGTTCGTAGTTCTTCTTTTCAGAAGCTCTTCTTGCTCCTGCATCCGAGCTTCTTGGTTATTAATGGCCATTAAATGGTCATATGCCAGGTCCTCACGTCTGGCCCTTTCCCGCTCTGATCTCTTATTTTCAATCATGCGGGCATTCTCAACATCGCAGTGAATTTTATTCATTCTGCTGTTGTGATCCCGCACGATGTTGTTTCTGTACAACTGATGGATATCAGCTGTACGAAAAAAATCCTCATTAGGTCCTCTAAATGTGAGTCCCATATCTGACCTGTGGGTCTTTAAAGATGCGTCTTCCTCACTGTAGTTATACATAGTGTTTCTTTCTTGTGTATCTTCTGTGTAACTTCTGTGTATCTTCTTTGTATTTTGTTCGTACACTGTATCTATGCTGACTGTGTCTCGCATGTGCCTTGTATGTATGTTGTTTGTAACTCCTGTTGAAAACTCTCCTGCTCTCTGTTGTTGCGTTGGTCCATTTATAATCTCAGCAACATCAAAGGCACGCTCCAAGTCTGACGTCACCAGGCCACGCGGCCTTGATGTGTTGTTTACTTTTAACGTTGATGACGTCATGATATACCATGACGCCTGCTGTCGTTTTGTTTTTCAAAATAAAAGTGTTTCAAAATAAAAGTGTTTCAAAATAAAAGTTTTTTGTTTTTTTTTTCAAAATGTATATATACAGTATCTATCAAAGGTTTGGACAAACCTCATTTAATGTTTTTTCTTTATTTCCATGACTATTTACATTGCAGATTCTCACTGAAGGCATCAAAACTATGAATGAACACATGGAATTATGTGGTAAACAAGTGTGAAATTACTTATTATCTGTAACAGGAACGGTTACCATAAAAAGCAGGCGGTAATTACAGTACACAGTACAGTACAGTATGCAGTGTAAATAAATAAATATAATTGCAAAGGAAATTTCTTGCAGAATCTTGGCAGCAAAGGTTTCACGTATTTATATAGCATTCAAATACCGCCCTCCAGTGATAAAACTTTAGTATTGCATCAAAGTGAAAGCTAATACAAATAAATGAGATTGTTCACTTTTGATGTACAGGGATGTGAATGTGATATAATAATAACAAAAGAAAAAGATCATAAATTATATTTTTGTACTACTGATCATACACACTTATCAGAGTTATTCATTATTTCATAATGTTGTTCAACAGTTAATCGAACTCAATGCACCACACAATGACCTCAAACAACACTGACAACATGCAGCAATGCAATATATATCACTTTGAAGTATCTTCTATCTATGTATTCATCTATTTATCAAAAGACACAGAATCGAATCAGAAATGCTGCGTTGTGTATGGGACGAGTGGTTACGTCTGCTAGGCACGGGTTACTACTACTAAGATTCTCCACCTCTGTCACTTACCTAAAGATCAGATTGTCTCCAATATATGAGGACGTCAATCCTGTCTGTGACACATGTCATGAGTGTTCAGCTACTGACTCCCATATCCATAAGCCATAACATCATTTCATTAAAGCAAACCAGAAATGGTCCAAGAGTTTGAGTTTACTTTCAGTCATATTTGTATGATCTTTTGTATGCTATTTATGAATATAACAGCACATATTATATTAATAAAGATCATACAAAAGATAATTCTAATATAATATATTAGGGTATATAATAACAAAGTATATATATATATATATATATATATATATATATATATATATATATATATATAGAGAGAGAGAGAGAGAGAGAGAGAGAGAGAGAGAGAGAGAGAGTGCATCAAAAGAAATGTGTTTGTGTTTATTATGAAAAATCATTCATTCATCTATACCTCCAGAAGTGTCAAAAGCTGTAGAACATATTAAACACATCAACCAATATATGACAACTTGTTGAAGCAGTGTATCGTGACAGGACTCACTCGCAGTTGCAGAGAGAGAGAGGAGGAATCTGACCATACAGTAACACCTCTTAACTTTACATTAAATAAGCTCCTGGAGTGTTTCCCTTGATGCCCTTGCAGACAAGCACCGCAGTGACTTTGCAGTGACTTCGCGGGCTGCAGTTTGATCCTGTTGTGTGCGTATTCGTCACCGTCGGGTACGCGCAGCGCGGTCGAGCTCAACCAGACCAACCAGGAGCGAGGATCAGGCGCGTTCACGTCCACGGATCGAGGACGCAGCAGCTAAAAGCTAAACGGGCAGCAGGCTACCAGGCCCCAGATTATTCACGGAATCCACCGTCGTTCATTTTGTTCAGGCGGACCTCCGACCGGCAGCGGATTAAAGAAACGTGCGAGATCATATGTGTGTGAAGGGGGAAAGAATAGCGCAAGATGGTTCGGGAAACCAGACACCTTTGGGTGGGAAATTTACCCGAACACGTCCGGGAGGAGAAAATTGTGGAGCATTTTAAACGGTAGGTTACGCAAGAGGAAACCCGCTGTTTGGCTGTTAAGCAGCGCGGGCTAAGGTGCAGCACCACTGGTAGCCTGCGACTGGTGCTAACGCGGCTAACGTTAGCATTTTTAAGTTTTCTTAACAAGTCAGCTTGTTTTTAACGTGTGCCCGCACGCGTTACACTGCTGCGCGATGATAGTCGTTAAATCGAAACGTCGAGACTTGAGGAGCACTCCAGTGTCGGTGTTTACGATTTGAAATATCCGGCTTAACTTTTGCTAAGTGGCTAGGGTTTGCTAGCCGCGGAGCTACCACCCCGACCAAACCAACCAACCATTTTGTGGGAAGTCAAGACGTTTTCATAATCCGTACGGGCAGCCAGCGTTAGCTCAAATAGCATGATAAGACTTGGATTATTTTAGCCACACGGAGACGTCTGATACACAACAGCAGCCCCGTGTTTACCTGCGAGGAACATTTAAATATTTACGTGTATAAAATGGAAAATAAACCGATCATTGATCCCAGCGGGCTGATAATCAAACGTTAGCCAGCCGCCGAGCTGCTTGACGTCGCTGTACTTAAACTCCGCCAGCATACTCTTGTGTTTTAACCGTGTTTATACGCCATTTAAACGTCAGGTTTGGCTCTTGTTTACGAGCCGAAGAGGTAACAACATAAACTTGTGTGCTCCCCCCGCGTTTAAAGCCGTGTATCGTATGCTGTGCGAGTTAAGGCTACTCGAGTAACTCATCTGTAACACAACAAACATGACATGTAGGCACCGTCAACGAGAGCTGAAGCTACACCGCATTACTAATTAGTGGTTTGAGGGGACATATGACGCCTTTTTTATAGTTGTTAAATATAAATATTTGCAGTCTAAGATAAATATAAGGACTTTGAAGTTGTTTAGAGACGTCAACACTACCCAGCAATATTTGCATTTTGTTTGCAGACACTGTTTTTGTTCATTCCTGTGTGGTGAGCTAAAAGAAAACATTAGTGGGAACTTGCTGCGGTTTCTAATTTGAGGCCATTATTATCATTACTAGTTTGCTTATTGTATCAGTGCCTCTCCCCGGCACACACAGAAAAACAGCTGCCCTAACCCTATTGTTAGCTGTCGTATATGTAATTTCCTCTTTGTTTTCATTGTAATTCCCTCTCAGGTATGGGCGAGTGGAAAGTGTTAAAGTGCTGCGGAAGCGAGGGTCAGAGGGTGGTGTTGCAGCCTTTGTGGATTTTGTGGATATCAAAAGTGCGCAGAAGGCTCACAATGCTGTCAACAAGATGGGAGACCGGGACCTTCGGACTGACTACAATGAACCCGGGTCAGTGCCCAGTGCTGTTCGGGGCCTCGAAGACAGCTCCCCCTCGAGCAGTCGAGACGTTACAGGATTCTCTAGGGGAACAGTTGGTCCAGTGTTTGGTCCACCTGTGTCCCTTCACACCAGAGAGGGACGTTATGAACGGAGAATAGATGGGTAAGTGGACACGGCCTCCCCTTAAAATCCAGGGGTGTAAAAACCTAAACACATAGTGGGGGTTATTCGTGAGGCATATGTGCCTCAAGGGGGTTACACAAAGGTAATTAGGGATCGTTCCACTTTTCATCATAATTGACTCGCCTTTCCCATGGGATCTAAGTAAATTAACTACACATTATCATTTGGTAAGGTAACTATAATTCAAGGTTTGACATCTGGTTTGGATATTACATCTGTGAGGAATATCCTGGTGAGTTTTGGATTTATTACATTTTGTGGGGAACTACCTTGGGGAGCTTTTGGATATATTTTAAAACATTTTCCTCCTAAATATCGGATCTAACCTTGATTTTTACTTGGAATCGCTCGAAACTGGAAGTAACTCCCTATAATGAAGGAAGTAAATCCCCATTATGAAGGATGTACTTTTCTTTGAAGAATCTATTCAGGCAATATGTAATTACTCCGAGGATCTCCCATCTCGGGTTGTCAATTGTTTTTTCCTCTTGGCAACAGCTGATGGTTGGACTACTTTTACCATTTTTTTCCATTTGTGGGTACGGCCTGTGGATTAAAGTTTTTTTTTTTTTAACAAGCGGATGGAAGAACTTAATGATTTTTATACATCACAAGAGAGACAGAAGTAGTGCGTATGTGTTAGGCTATCTTAGGATGAGATTAACTATACATAATAAACATGTTTTGTCCAAAATATGGAAGCTACATCAAGAAGACTTTGCAAGAACACAGGAGGATCCCAAACAACCAACCAGCTATGTTTGTGGAGCTATTCTTGTTTTGGATTGATGGCCACGAAGACACATGAAGACCGCATAGTTGGGATGTATCCTCCTGGATGTACGCGATACCGATACCCCATGTTGGATGTACTGACGCGGACCCTAGTATGGATAGGTGTAGCCGCCATGCGTTTGGATTACTCGAGAGTGGATGTAGCTGTGTGAGGTGTCAGTGAGGAGAAGAGCGCTCAGAGTATGTCACAGGGAGCCGAAGACAACTTTTTCAGAGTAACTTGAAACGTTACTACAAAAGTCGAATCCTTCCCATACGTACGTCTGATGAGCTCCCTGGATTGTGGAATTATGTCATTCCTATGAGCCTGTGAGGATTTTATGCGCTGTGATCATAGTGTCTGCCAGCTTGATGGTGTGATGCCGGTGGAATAAATTTTTTTTACCTTTCTGTTTATTTACGTGAAGTCTAACTTTTTGGAACATACTACGTCCTTGTACTGCAAGTCAAGACTGATCGAGCTGGATCTATTTTCCATTCGGGCATCAACGTACTCGTATAGTCAACCTGGAATGCGGTGAATTACCCCGAAGCTCATCATCTTTTTTTTTTTTTTCTTTCCAATCCATATTTATTCACTAAGGTCTTATGTTCCTATAGTTTTTTTTTTTTTAAACCACATGTCCTGAAATCCATAAAGAGATCCATTTCTGTGATTGTTTTGTTTTTCCCTTTTTCCATCCAGTGAAGAGAATTAAGTAGCCTAACTGGATTATACATCAACAATCTACTGGCCTGGTGCTCCACAGTATTTGAAGATAACGTGCAGTGCGATTCAAGAGAACCGTTTTTGCCTAATTAGATCAGTTGATTTTTCCCCTTGGTTTTTCATTCGGGCTCTCACATTCTGACCACCTAGATTTTATTTGGATTAGTTTCGGTAACTTCTTTTCCAAAAGGTTGGTATTTCTCTGCCCTCTGCATATTTTCTTTCTCTAACCTTCCTTTAGTGCTTTGTCTAATATTAGGTTTTGCACTGCTTTTAGGGAAAATATTAATTTGATGAGAAGAAAAATGTATAGGATAAAATGCATATATAAAAAAAATATATGCATTATTTATTTGTCTCTATTTTCCAGCATCACACAAGTACTACAAAGTATTAATTTTACATTGAATATGTTGATCTGATCACTGCATGGCATTTTAAATTTCCGTACCACGGAGCTCCTTGATAGGACACTTGTCCAGTTTAATATATTAAAAATGTTTTGATACTTTCTTTTTCTTAATAGTTCATGAACAGTCAGCCTCTGAAATCAACTCCCCTGGGCGTCTGGAGGAGCCAAATGTGCTCAGTGTCTTTGCAAATGAAAGTCATTGAAGACTACAAGCAGCATTGCTGAATTATGTGTCTGTATGATTAGATCAACAAAATGAAACAAAGATTGTAGTGACTATGAAAGTCTGGGGCGGCTTTGTTTCATGTGACTGTTTATGAATTTACATTATAGAAACTTGTGCTTGTTAATTGTTTTTTTTGCTCTCTGAAAATAAAATGTTGTAGGCTGCAGACAATATAGAGATCAGAGCAGTATCCACATTAGTATTTACAGACAGTGCCAGCATTTCACAGGTTGACCCCATTGTGTCACGCCTTCAAGAGTCAAATTATTCAGCTTATATGTTTAGTTGTGAGGAATTTGGGTTTTGTGTTTAGAAGCTTTGTTTAAGTACTTCTCTTGTGCCTAAAAGCAGAACGTGAAACCCTGAAAATATGAAAATATCCTGCAACTTTTGTGGTAAAACTTGTTGCTGAAAAAAAAACAGTCTCTTAGTAAGGGCATACTTTGTCTTGGTTGACAAACTGGAACTACATAGAAGAGACCAGTGTTTGTTTTCGATGGTAACAAATCAAAAATTGACAAATTAATTTTGCCAAGGCAAGAATGACAACCTCTCTACATTTAAAAAAATACTGGCACTGCTCTTTATACCAGTATTAAGCAATTTAAATTGATCCCACATCTTATCTGGCCTGCTCTCAGCTGTGTTCTTGCGGCCATTTGGATTTTGATTATTGTGAATTTTGATGCAAAAATAGATTAACCATGAATCATAGTAATTTCTTCTCCCTCTCTACCTTGTTCTTGTTTCACAGTAGCTCAGAAAGCCGTGAACGTGCATATGATCACAGCCCATATGGACACCATGAACGCAGTGGCACTTTCGACAGACAGCGTCACTACAACGCTGATTATTACAGAGATCGTTCTATGTTTGCTGCCGCTGGCCCAGGGAGCAGTGCTATTGGGGGAAGCTTTGAGGCGTCAGACCCACATTTTGACTCTAGAATTCGAGACCCCTTCACTCTTACTAATTCTACAAGACGTGACCTATACAGAGATGACCGAGGGCGACGTGTTGATAGAACCTACCATCACCGTCGGAGCCGATCATCTCATTCCTCACAGTCGAGGCACCCTTCCCCACAACGGACCACAGGACAAACCCCCAAAACTCCTCATTCCCCAAAAAGACCTCCTTTGTCCCCTGGGAGAGGCCCACGATCTCGATCCCGGAGCAGATCTTCAAGCTCTGATTCTGTCAGCAGCACCAGCAGCACGGGCAGTGGCAGGTGTGACATTTGTTTTACGATATTAACACTTTATGTTTCATGTGGTTGTTATTGACTGGATGAATACATTGCTGCACAAACCATCAGTGGGTATTCACAAATGCTTTATTGTCTCAGACTGACAAGTGGCTAATCATTGTTCTGTGGTGTTCTGAAAACAGTGATTCAAACAGCAGCTCGAGTGATGGCTCTCGGGCACGCTCCGTTCAGTCGTCAGCTACACATGCACCAGCTCAGTCTTCTATGGTGCTTGATTCAGATGAGCCACGCAGAAGCTTTGGAATAAAAGTGCAAAACCTACC
This sequence comes from Nibea coibor, assembly GCA_023373845.1. Lineage (NCBI taxonomy): Eukaryota > Metazoa > Chordata > Actinopteri > Sciaenidae > Nibea > Nibea coibor. The sequence continues at coordinate 7,414,856 of CM041734.1, forward strand.
AGTGCGCTCCACAGGTGAGTTTCTACATGGCCCTTCAAAGACTTTAATGGTTGCAAGGTTAATCATCTTTATCATCATTATTTACGTTCCCAGGACTGATAAAATTGTTCCTGCCAATAATATATTTTACCAACTAAACTAAATGAATATACACACTATTATATAATCCACTCTTTTGAGTCCTATTTCATCTTCTGACAATGAACTGTATAGAAGGTGCAATAAAGATGAAATTTATATTTGGTGTTCTTTCATTTTGGATGTGAGTCTACTGGTTTCTAATATTTGTGATGTTCCCAGTTCACAATATTATATTCTTTAACTTCATATGTAGAGTAGGAAACTTCAAACATCCAGAACAGGCTTGATGTACTGCATATAAAATGAACAAAATATGCTATATTGTTGACACACGCGTTGACAGCTTTACCCACAACAGAGAACCTGTCCAGTTTTATCTGTTTTATCGCCTCTTTTTGAAGATGGGGTTTTGATTGTTTTTGTATTTTTTCCCTTCACAGACACAAGTTTAAAAGATGGACTCTTCCATGAATTCAAGAAACATGGGAAAGTGACCTCAGTGCAGATCCACGGAGCATCAGAAGACCGCTATGGTTTGGTGTTCTTTAGACAGCAGGAGGATCAGGAGAAAGCCCTTACTGTCTCCAAAGGAAAGCTGTTCTTTGGCATGCTTATTGAAGTCACTGCCTGGAATGGTCCTGGTAAGTCATGACAAATAAACAGTATCATATATTACAGTATTATTTTTTTTTTAAATTGTAGAGAATATGAGCTTGATATATAGCAGTATGTCAGTAATAATGATAAACCTCTTCCTCTCCCAGAAACGGAGAGTGAAAATGAATTCAGGCCCTTGGACGGACGAATAGATGAGTTCCACCCAAAGGCCACAAGGACACTGTTCATAGGCAACCTTGAGAAGACCACCAGTTACCAACAGCTCCTTGACATTTTTCAACGCTTTGGAGAAATTGTGGTATGCTACAAGTTGACTATATACTGCAAATTGGTACGTGTTACATATGTTAAGGGATTCTCATTGATCTGATCTGATTCTACCTTTTCTCCACCAGGACATTGACATCAAGAAAGTAAATGGAGTTCCCCAGTATGCCTTTGTGCAATATTCTGATATTGCAAGTGTCTGCAAAGCCATTAAGAAGATGGATGGGGAGTATCTGGGGAGCAACAGACTAAAGGTAGTGAACAAAAACAATAACAAACAAAACAAAATTTCTGGTCTGCATAGGTTGTCAGTCTTTCTGTATATAAAATATGTATGTTTTTCTATTTCTCCTTGAAGCTTGGGTTTGGGAAAAGTATGCCCACAACGTGTGTTTGGCTAGATGGTCTGGCAACCAGTATTACAGAGCAATACCTCACTCGGCATTTCTGCCGCTATGGACATGTAGTTAAGGTAAGGTGTTATAGTTTCTCTTGCTTACACAGCTTTAGACTCTACTACTGTGTAGTTTTCTCTAATTATATCTTTTTGTCCATTTTTTGTCCTATTAGGTTGTTTTTGATAGATTGAAAGGGATGGCCCTCATCTTGTACAACAACACAGATTTTGCTCAGGCAGCTGTAAGGGAGACCAAAGGTTGGAAGATTGGTGGCAATAAAATCAAGGTAAACAATGTCAGTTATGGGTATGATATTCATGCATGCATGTATGTATTTATGTCTAACCTTATTTTTTCAAATTTATTTATGAAAGGTGGATTTTGCAAGTCAAGAGAGTCAGATCGCATTTTACCGATCTATGCAGGCATCTGGTCAAGACATCAGAGACTTCTATGAAATTCCTCCTGAACGACGGTGAATTGCCTGTATTTTCAATTGCATGCAACTGATATTGTCTACAACTAAATATATGTTTTGTTAAATATCACAAACAGGTTAAAATCATATTTATAAGGTGGCCGGTTTGAATCATGCATTGAATTCATTGCTTTTCTCTTCCTATTCTCTCTCTTCACTTTACAGAGAGGAACGCAGACCTCCATACCATGAATTTACAGCAGAAAGGGCTTACTATGAGAATATACGAACCCCTGGTCTCTATCCAGAGGATGCTCGAAGAGACTATGCTGCTCGCAGCAGAGAGCGTTTTCCTGAACTGGAACACTATCAGGGGGATCACTTTGACCCACGTTATCATGAAGACCCAAGAGACTACAGGGATTATAGAGACCCCTTTGAGCAAGATATACGAAAATACACGTATATTCAAAGGGAGAGAGAAAGAGAGCGAGAAAGGTTTGAGGCTGACCGCAGCAGGTGGAGCCCTTCACATCCAAGGCGACCTGTTACTCCTACAGTATCGCCTTCACCATCTGAGCGTGCTCCCAGAGATTCAGAACGACGGGTTTACAGCCAATCCTCTGAGCGAAGTGGTAGTGTAAGCTCAATGTCACCACCACACTTTGACAAATCTGAAAAGACCCTGCTAGAACATGCCTCGAAGAGTGACAAAAGTGAAAAGACCAGTCAACCAGATCGTGTTGCAGGTGCTGAGAAAACCAAACGAGCAAAACGAAAAGAGAAAGGTGACAAAGAAAAAGCTGAGAAGATTAAATCAAGAAAAGCAAAGGGGCAATCCCCATCCAACCCAATACCTGAATCAGAGCTTGAGACTGGTTTTGATGGTGGGTCCGGAAGAGGAAGGGGATCAGACCAAGATGCTCATGAAAGGCAGAAATCTAAGGGGGACAGTGACTCTCTCACAGGAAATCAGTTGTCAAGTGCTCATCATGACTCTGTAAAAAGTGAAAGGTCTGAAATGAATAAAAGTGAGAATTCAGACTTGGATGGAAAAAATCGACTCAAGAAACATCTGAAGTCTGATCCTGGAAATGATGGGAAAGATTCCTCCATTGATTCAGATTGCCATGCTGCGAAAAAAAGGCGCTTTGCTGATTCCAGTGGAAGGAATATTCGTCAGAAAAGAAGCAGACATGAGGAAGAGGACGGTATTCAGTCTGCTGATTTTGGTGCCAGTGCCTCATATTTGAAAGAATCAGATACTGAAAAACACAAAGACTCACAACGGAGAGATTCAAGACTTAAACCTGACAAAAGCGGCACTCAGAAGGAGGGCCAAGAGGACCTTAGAGGACAAAGAGAGAAATCGGAGGGATCTTTAGACCCACTGGAGTCAAAACGACATCCAGGGCACACTTCATCCAGAAGGTTTTCACATGAGGGAATTACAGACCAAAGCAGCATCAGAGAACAAGAACACCATGCTTCTTTCAAATTTGGTACTCAGAATGCTGACACAGACAAAAGTGCTAAGAACAAGGAGGACCATGTTGACATTGACCTCTCTCAAAGTTACCGCAAGCAAATGGAACAAAATAGACGGTTGCACCAACAGCAACAGCAGCGCGAGTCTGACAAATCAGACAAACCTGGAAGTCCCCAAGAAAGTGAAACAGAGGACTTGGAACATCGCAGTCTTGTGCATGAGGTTGGTAAACCACCTGAGGATGTCACAGATAATTTCCCATCTCACAAACTAAAGAAACTAGACCAATTTGATGCTGACTCTGGGATTAAAAAGGAGCGTGTCTACAGGAGCTTCAGACAAAAAAGTGAAGATCCTGACTGGAATAGCAGTTCCTCTCCGGGACATCAGCACTTCTCTCACCATGCAGATGTGGACTTTGTGGATCCTTCTCAGAAAGAGTTAAGTAGAAATGAAGAGAAAATTCACTCTGATCTGGAGCTATTAGTCAAAAGAACGCATAACACACAGGTAAACAAGCCAAACACTCCTTTACTTAGTGTGGAAGAAGAGCAACAAAAGAGATGGGAGAGCAGAGTTAAACAAGACTTGTTACCTGACCTGAACTTTTCTAGAAGTCTTAGCAAAAACATTCACAATCGCAAACGTTTGGAATATGGTATTTGGCATGACTTGGAGCCTGGGGAAGTACGATCTGATCCTGAGGAGGAAAGAGATCCCAAACCACACTCTCCTGTGCCCTCAACATCTATGCCTTTTTCAGAGAGGCCAAGAGTTGACAGGTTTTCAGACCCCAAACTAGCCCATCTTGAAAGGAACAAATTCTGCTCCTATGCACTTGACCAGACCATCACACCTGATACAAAGGCTCTGCTTGAGCGTGCAAAATCTCTCTCATCTTCTAGAGAAGATAACTGGTCATTTTTAGATTATGATTCTCAATTTGCAAGTCTGCGCAACAGAAAGGATACAGAGAAGGTAGAATCAGCACCAAGACCTACACCATCCTGGTACATGAAAAAGAAAAAGACTCGCATTGGATCTGAAGACAAACTTGATGACAGGAAGGAGGAGCCTAAGCCGGAGGAACAAGAACGCAGGGAACTATTTGCTTCCCGCTTCCTTCACAGCCCCGTCTTTGAGCTGGATTCCAGACGACTTCAACACTTGGAGCGCAAACATGAAGAACCTGAGCATACACAAAACCAGCAGTCTGGTCAACAAGGCACAGTGGATGGTGAACTTGACTCAGGGCCAGTTGTTCTTTTCCAGAGTCGTTTTTTGGAACTTACACGACAACAACAACAGAAGAATAAAACCCAACAGCTACAAGAGGTGAAAGGAGACACCATGCTCGTGGATGAGAATAAAGTGGAAAAAGCACCTGCTCAAGAGCAACTAGCTTTGCAAACAACAGAATCTGTCATAGAACCAGAAATTAAACCCATCAGTCCTGCTGAAGAACCGATTTCTGACCCGCGACTTACACCTACTGCCAGTGCACAATCTGTTGTCAAAAACCTGCCTCCACCAGAAGAGAAATGTGTTGCCTTAAATCCTGCCCCTGATCCATACTCCACTGTGTCTTTCATAAAGGAAGAGGTAAAAGAAGAGATTAAAGAAAATGAACCTGTTGTCCCCGTCCACCACACACCAGCTGAGGTGTCATCTGATTCTGAAACTGCAACCTTAGCAGCAGCTGAACCAAGTTACTTAGCAGATGGATGTAAACTTTCTCCATCTGAAGGGAAATTGGATATTGATATGGAAGATGTAAAACCACCCTCTTCAGAAAAACCATGTCTCAGAGATTCTCAGGAGTTTGTTAGCAGTTCAGAAGCAGAGCTGGATCCCGAGACCACACAACAAGAAGTGCCTGAAGCCACTAGTCCCATGCCACCCAGTCTGACAGAAGAAGTCGACATAGTCAAGAAAGAGACTTATTCCACTAGCAAAGCAGTAGCAGAGCCCGAGGAAGCAAAGAAACTTCAAATAAGTAAAGTATCTATTGATAATGACACAAGTAATGAGCCAGTCTCCCCTCAGAAAGAGCATAAAACAAAAGAAATGAAAAATAAAAAGTGCAAACAATCTCCTGCACAAGTAGCTCCAGTTCCTGTCTTGTCTACCTCTGGTTCTGAGAAACAAGCAACTCGCAAGAGTGAGCGCATTGACAAAGAGAAGCTGAAACGTGGATCATCACCAAGAGCTGAAGCGAGGTCTACAGGCAAATCTCCTATCCATGGATCAGATCCTGATATGTTAGAGCAGAGCATATCATTAGGCAGAGCAAGACGAAGAAATGTTAAATCTGTGTATGCCACCCCGGTTGAAGATGATGTGCCAGTTCGTTATGGAAAGGAAACAACAGAGTCACCACGTTCAGCGCGAAAGCGAGGTACAGACAAAGATGCAACACAACAAAATACTGAACAGGATCCACCTGCTCCAAACCCTCCAAATAAACGGGGCCGCCCTCCTAAGAATCGCAAACAAGGTGAGGAGAGTTCGGCAGTTAAAGTAGAAAAATCAAAAATGGACAATAAAGACACAGATTCAAATGAATCAGAAAGTGGTGAGCGAATTCCAAGGGTGTCAAAAGGGAAAACATCCCCTCATAGCACAAAGAGTTCATTGAATCAGATGTCTACAGTACCAGGATCTGGATCAACAAGGAAGGGAGAAAAAACTGAGGTGGCAGAGGATGACGATCAAGAAATGGAGCTTGAAGATGAAGATTCCTTGGTTTTGCAAGATACATCAAGTTCATGTAAAGAAGATCTATTAATAAAAGTTGACCAAAAGAAAGAGGATAAAGACAAACAAGCCAGAGAACTGGACAGAGATAAAGATGTTCTCCATGAAAAAGCTTGTGAGGGAAAATCAAATGGGCAAGAGACCGATTCTTCAGTGTCAGAAGAGAAAGCCACCTCAGAAAAAGACAGAATTGGTAGAGGAAAAACCAAGTTGACCAGAACTCCAAAGTCTCCTGTCCTCAAGAACCTTAAAATCAGACTAAATGTCGCAGAGGTGAAGGATCACCTTCAGTTAGGAGATGATGAGCTTGGAAATCAAGAGGATTCCTCAAAAAAGTTGGGACCTGGTGAGCACAGTGATCATGTTTCAAAATGCACTAATGCTAACAGAGGAGGCTCTGTCAGTGAAGAAAAGGAAAATGCCGCTTTGGAAAAAAAGGAGCTCTTGGAAACACCAAAAAACTTAATTTCACAGGAGCTGGAATTGGAGCAAGCTGTGGAGAATATTGCTAAACTCACAGATCCAGCTTTTCCTACAGAACCACCGACGCCTCCTATCCCGCCAGCAGAAGTCAAAAGTGACCCAGAGGAGGAAAAACCTTCCAATCCCGCTAGTGAAACAGAACTCATGGCTGCTATTGACTCAATAACTGCTGATCCAACTGTGTCCTTAACGCAAGCGCCTCCACCAAGTGCAGATATGGGTTCAGAACCTGAGATGCAAGACTTCATTCAGCCTGCCAAGGAAGAGGAACCTGAAACAAATACACCTGCTCTACAGGAGGAGCCTGTCTTTCCAACCACACCTAAAAAGGGCACCAACAAGGGAAGGCCTAAACGTTCAAAAAACCCAAAACAAGCAAGGAAAGATTTGAAGGAAGGACACTCAGTTAGTGAGGAATCTGTAACAACTTTAACAGATTCTGCAACTTCCAGTGTAAAGATTATTCCTGAATCAACTCCATCAGCAGCAACTGCTGCTGTTATTACTCCTACCACTTGGAAGTCAGAACCTGAACCTTCAGCTGTCAAGGCTACAGATATAAATACAGAGTCAGAGTCATCTCCTGATGAAAACACTCAACATCTGAAATCTGTCAACCCCAGAACTAAAAGTCCAATATGCCCAAAGCCTCAACAGGCACCACCTGAGTGCATTTCTCCTTCCATGTCTCCACTAGCTAGCAGGTCAAGTATCAGACCCATTCAACCGACCCATCAATCAACAATTAGAGTTCCTGTTTCTCCACCAGATTGGCGCCACCAGTCTAAAGATACAGGAGTCTCCTCTTCACCTGTCATGCCATTGGCATCTAAAGAAAATCAGCCTTTACCCCCAGACTCTGAAAACATGGATATTGATCACGGCACAAGTGACTTGAGACAAATTCTGATGAAACACAAAAACATGCCACTGCCAGGCAGTAGCTCTATCCCTAGTAATCTGCTCACCCTACGAGATCAGAACCCCACTGAAAGTAATACCCCATCAGCTGTTGTGCCAAATAAATCACCACTACCTGATGGTAGAATGCCCACTCATCAAGCATCATCTATTGTTCGATCTCCAGCCTCATTACCATCTCCTGAGACAAAGTCTGTGATCTCTGTTATTGCATCCACTGCAACCTCTGTTATCAGTCGTGTTTGCAACCCTCCTGAGCCCGAGGACAAAGTAAACATGAACATTGCAAATCCTTGTGTGGACATGGCTCTGCCAAAACCAACCTATAGGCCCAACAAAGATGATAGTGGAACATACCATGGGCCGTCTGTTGGTGATGAGGTGGGAAGTGCTGCACGCTTTATTGTTGAGAGCCCCACACTCGGCACAGGATCCTGCCCAGGTCTGAGAGTAAATACATCTGAAGGAGTGGTGGTATTGAGCCACTCGGGCCAGAAAACTGAGGGACGACAGAGGATCAGTGCAAAAATAAGTCAAATCCCACAAGCAACAGCAGGTGACATGGAATCTCAGCAGTTGGTGTCCATGCCCCAGATAAAACAGGAAATGTATGGTCATTCTCATTCAGGACTTCAAAAAGGGCCTTCATCACAGACAGATCATGGACATCCTGGTAAAATGCAGTCAACTTTGTCTTCTATTAAACAAGAAAGCACTGGTTTGGAAAAGATGGAATCTGCTTACCAATCTGGACCCCAAGGAGTAGTGAAGCGTCTCACACAGGGTAACCAGCAGGTAATGGGTTATCATCAAGAGTACATGCCAATGAAACATCAAAAGAAAATAGAAAATGATTCTCACAGTACAGATGGAGCTAAACCACCTTGGACCTCGGCAATAAGTCCTGCAATAAGCCCCCATTTGCCCTCTCCACCTGGCAACCATGTAGGTTTTGTTACAGCGGCTGCTGACCGAGCTCCCTCACACATCAGTGGGGTTAAACAGGAACCACGATCCCCTCGCAAGTCAGGTCATCCACACTCTCCATTTACTAAAGTGTCATCCCCCATCGGCTCCTCATCACCTAAGGGCATACCAGTGATGCTGTCCGCTGGTATTCCTGCCATGCAACAGTTTATTCCTGGTGTACACCATCCAGAGCAGTCGGTTATCATGCCACCTCACAGTGTGCCTGGAGGCTTGGGACGGATGTCTCCTCATCGTGTTACCCAGTCAATTCCAGTGGGTCATCTTGTCCAAGGAGATGTTCGGGTCAATACTCCCCCTCTCTCTGTAATGAGCTATGGGATGCATAGTGAGCCTCATTCCTCTCCCTGGTCTGGTCCCATGCAACCACGACCCACATCACCTCAGGCTGTTGGCAGAGACAAGGTTCATAAGGTGAACCCCAGTTCTCTGAGGGGTCATGAGGGGGAACAGGAAGAAATCAGGCGCTTCCAGCAGGCTCCAGGAAGACAATCTGCCACACAGCTAAAACCGGAGACTATGCAGTCGGATCCCCGTGGGCCGTTGCGGGGTAGTGTCCAGTTAGAAACATACATGGCACAAAGAGATATGCGTGTGCTCATGCATCAACAGGGAGAGCGTTTGGCCACAGACCCTCATTCTGGACACATTCAAGAGACTCCCCCCTCTTCAGCACCTTCCAGCCTACCCATGTCCTTGTCTCCTAGAGCACATGTTTTACCTAAAGGTGTGTCAGAGAAGGATATAACAAAGCCACTGGAAGCAAAGAGGCCACACTCTCCTATTCCTAAAGATGGAATGATGGGGATCCGACAATCTGTGCAAGCAATGGCCTCTCCCCAGAGAGTTCAGCTTATAACACCAGGACCAAGTGGCTCATTCCCAGAGTATTCAGGCATGTACTCAAACCCAAGGGGTATCCATTCTCAAATACCAGAGACGTCTCCTGTTGGACTTAACCAGCCACCACTGAGCGTCACACCTACCATGGTGAGTTCACTGCATTACCATTCTAGTTCATTAGGTAGCCTACACTTGGCTTAAACCACTGCAGTCTAACAGTCCTGCAATAAATCCAACCTTCATGAAGGTTATTATGTTTTTATTGAAAGAGAGGTGTTGATTTAGCTTCATTTTCAAAGCTGTTGTTAAATTGTTAAACTGAGAGGGTTTTCTAATATTCAGTCTAAACCAAACAACAAACACACAAACTGTTTTCTCAAATCCTTAGGGTGCGGACCTTCAGGCCAAACCAGATGGCAAGATGACGCAGCCTGTTAATATGGTGCAGTTGCTTACGGTAAGAGAAATCTAAAATAACAGTATAAATTGTGTTCAGGGTTGTTGGTCTAAACAAGAACTGGCTTTGTCTGACATATTGGTCTTTATTTTGTCTCTCATTTAAACAGAAATACCCTATTGTGTGGCAAGGCCTGCTGGCACTGAAGAATGACACAGCTGCAGTCCAGTTGCATTTTGTCTGTGGTAACAAAGCTTTGGCTCATCGATCGCTGCCTCTACAAGAAGGAGGCGCACTGCTTAGGATTGTCCAGAGAATGAGACTAGAGGCATCACAACTGGAGAGTGTAGCCCGAAGAATGACGGTACGTGTTCTTGGTCTGATCCCCACTGAATAACTATTAATTAAATGGAGTCTGGTGACAACATTTGCCTTTTTCCACTCTGCAGGGGGACAGTGACTTCTGTCTTCTCCTTGCTCTGCCATGTGGACGAGATCAAGAAGATGTCCTGAACCAAACTCAAGCGCTTAAGGCCGCTTTCATTAACTACTTGCAGACAAAGTTGGCTGCTGGTATCATTAATATCCCTAACCCAGGCTCCAATCAGGTGAGACCTTGTTGGTATTTGATATATTACTTGTATTATTCATGTCATTTCCAACTCAGAGCTGGTGAGCAGACTAAGTCACTCTCTGTTCACAGACAGTGCAGAACATATTAAACGTACAGTATTAAGATATGAAGCAAAACTGGTTTGACTCGTAAACACCCCTCTGGTATTGAGTTTGAAGCCGGTAGCTTCACATGTGTAACTGATGTTTTCTCTGTTTTTCCAGCCTGCCTATGTGCTACAGATTTTCCCGCCGTGCGAGTTTTCAGAGAGCCACTTATCCCAGCTCGCCCCCGACCTTCTCAACAGGATCTCCAGCATCTCACCACACCTCATGATTGTCATCACCTCTGTGTAACCTTCACTGCTGGGAACTGTCAATGGATGTTCTTGCTGATGAACCTCAGGAAACCAGAGGAATATGAGAATTTGTTTTTTTTTTTTTTTCCTGGACACAATGGGAATGTGTAGGATGTACCCTATCTATTTTTTGCTTTTTTTTTCTCCTCATCAGTCTTTTTCTTTTGTCACTCTGGTATTTTTGTCCTTCTCAAATGAACTCAGGGATGGACCAAACCAGAATCAGTCTTATTTGACCATTTCTCTGCTGTATTTCTATTTATTGGAGTTTGATTTTAATGTTCGGAGATGCTCTGAAGAAAAATCAGGATGTTTGAAGAACACGAATGAGTGACTATCTGGGTGGCCTTTTTTCTTTCATCTGTCTTTTATTGATTGTCATGTTCATTTTTTTTCACAATAGAAGCTGTTGTACCCCAATGGCTTAAAAGACATTTCAACATATTATTTTAAATAATTATGTACAGACTTCCTCGCCAGGCTTTCTTTAGAGGAGGAAGAATTAACTTGACTATGGAGAACCTGTAGAGGACCACGCTCGTTTAACAGCTCCTTTAATTCCACCAGCTCTGCTCATTTTCTCACACTACTGAAGCAGTTACACCTGCCTTTGCGTTGAACAAGCTACAGTATGATTTGGGAGTTTTCGAATACAGGACTTTGTAAATATTTTAAATATTTAAACTTGGACAACTTGACAGAGACTCGAACTCTGGGACATAACAGAACACAGAGTGTGGAAATTTAGATGGATATCCTTGATTTTTGGGTGTAAATACTTGTAACACAAGAAGGTTGGCAAACTCCTGTGCGGAGTCTGCTGATGGCACTTCATATTTTGTAACTCAAATAAAACAAACTCCAGAAAACTTGAATATTTAAGAGATAATTCATTTATTTTTATTTTATTTTTTTTACTCACTTTAGTACTCAAGACATGCCATTTAAAAACTAGGTTACACTTAACATTTCACACCATGCTGACCAATACCATAACAGCAACATTGAACAGTTAAATAGTAAAATACTTGATTAGTAATTTGGAAAAATGGCACAGCAGTTGATGCCTCATCAGCATAATAATTGTTACATTGTATTTGATGGGTAAGTAGTTTGCTCTTATAAAAACACGATTATAAGATGTCATTTTCACATTGTAGTTTTTTAACCTTTTGAAACACTAAACAACGTGACGACTCCGTGTGTGCTGTATAAAGCCTATAAAGCCAGAGGGAGCTGTGTAATGTCAAAAGACTTCTGTGTGTGTGTGTATGTGATTTACAAAGAAGTGAGTTTACCAGACATTTGTAGCCTGGTCCTCATCTCTGCTTGAGGCTACCAACACAACACACCCATATTGGGATCACGTAGGTGTTGTTTTCACAAGAAAGATATAACATAGATAGAGAAATCTCTGCTTCTGCTGCATTAATATTTGATAATATATATTTTTAAAAACTGTCCATTGTGAATCAGGAATCAGACAAGCAGACATTTTGACTTACAATACTGCTGTCCATATCTGTCACACAAGAAACACAATGTATCCTATAAGCTGTACAAGGAACAGTACACTACTATATTTAAAAATGACTTGACGTCTCAGTGTTTTAAATCTACACTAGAGCCAAACAATGCCACCAGCTGGTCTTCATACTGGGAAATGTTCCTCTTCATGATGTCCATGCAGGGTCCCAGCAAACGCTCAAAAGCCTGAATGTCAATTACTGAAAGAAAAAGAAGTTAAATTAAGATTATATTGTCGCATAACATATATATTTTTTTCCCTCTCCTGCCTAATGACTGACCTTGAAGTCTGCCACAGAATCAGCAGAGGGTGTTCCTATATATAAGATTTTTAAACAGTATATTTATAAAACCTTTAAAATTATGAGAGTTAGAAACTGATTTTTCTGGCTCTGTCGAACCTGAAGCTCTTTAGTTAAACTGCACAGCTTCAGTTTTGTAAAAAAAAAATCAAGAAATCATCACCAGCTCCTTAAAATTTCACCGTTAATGTGAAACTACGTGACACAACTTTATCTGACTTCTGTCAAGAAGTCAAAACTTCCCTCTTCACTCACTGAGCAGGAAGCATTTTGTGGTTTTCATGCATGCCAAATCAACAGCGACAGCTGTTACAGATTACAGGTTATTTTGCCACCTCATCATCCCATAGGTGGCCTGTCACAGCCAGGGACGGTGCAGATTGATCTCGTTTCAGGATATTGCCACAAAAAACTAACATTTGTAGGAGTAGTCTGTGTTTGTTTACTCTTTCAGTGATCACACTGTAGTCTCGCTCTGAACAGTGTCAGTTTGTGAAATCAACTGTCAGCTAATGCCGCGCAGGGTGCCAACTGCTTATCAGCCGCAATGCAGCACTTCCTATCCAAAGCGCTTGTGATAAAACCAAGCTCAGTCATACGTACAGAAGGTTTAGATTGCCCATGGACTGGACTGGGGCAGCTGGGATTCAGTAAATGTACCCTCCAGTTATTACATGACCTGCTCCACCACCCAAAGCTGTGCCACAACCATTTTCAACTGACCTTCAACAATTTCATTTGTGTTTTATTTATTGTTTGATAGTTTTAAATGAATTTTGCAGGTTAAAAAGTTCACCTCTGTGAAGCACTGTTGACTAGTTTCTACACCAATATAGCCTTAGTACAGTAAATTGTGTTTAAATGTTTAGCCTCATGTTATTATTTAAGTGCTTAGACACGTTTAATGCCTAATAACCTCCTCTACATGTGAAAAAATGTGATACTCCAGAGGAAACTTATTTTTTTATGTTATTAAAAAACAGAAATGTACCGGCAGCTTTGTGCTGTACTCGTTCGGAGCCTGTTTGCTGTGCAGTAAAGCATTTAGGTCAATATATTAATGAAGTTACAGCTGCTCTGCTCAGGCCATCTCTCAGTTTGGAGACACACATATTGATCCCGCTGCTGTGTGATGTCCGCAGCTTTTAATAAAGTAAAAAAAAAAGAAACCTACTGTACGTTCGTTTGGTCAGTGTGGGTGTTTATCTTAAAGACAGACGTGTGATATTTGGTCGGGCACTGTGCTGTCTCACCATGTGAGTAAGACAATAAAACAACCCCCAGTTGTGTGGAGATGATGAGTTACTGTAATTGTCCTGCACCATCTTTCCAGCACAGCCAGAGTAAACTTGATGGTGCTGTTACTCCTGAAACAAAGAAAGATGAAGACCGGCATCTTGAACGTACCTAAACATTTGGTTTCTCCCACAGCGTAAACTGATGCTGCGCGAGGTTTGTTGGTGACCAGAGCCAGCTCTCCAAAATATTGCCCTCTGGAGCATCGAGCCACCTCGACCTCTGTGTTATCCTGCTGGCCTGCCTTTGTCTGTAACGGACACAGTGACCTGTGAGTCTTGTAATGTTAACATCATGCATGACTAGCAACTACAAGTCGAATGCACACATAAAAGAGCAGAAAAGAAACAGTTACATTGACTCATTTCATAATATCTGACTGTACGTACTTTGCTTTTTATCATTATCTTCACCTCTCCTGATTCCACGATGTAGAAGCAGTCGGCCTCCTCCCCCTGCAAGCACAGCTAGCTGTGAGACACCACATTTATGAAGTCTAACCTGTTATCGACTCAAAGACACAAAAGTACATGCAGTGTACCTGTGCTATCAAGCGCTCTCCATCTCTGAACACTCGGGCTCCCAAAACATCTACGATCTTCATTCTCTCAGAGAGCTGGTGCAAAGAAAATGAAGACGTAACAACCACGATACAACAATCTGAATAAGATTGATAGAGTTTGTTTCTAGTACGAACCTCAAGAGACTTCAGAAGAGGAACACACTCGATGAAGGCCTCGTACATCCTCCTCTTTTTTGCATTATTTTTAACAATCAGTCTGTGAAATGTGGCTCGATCCTGAAAGAAAAAACAAAGCTATCATTTGTCTGCAGTTGGCAGCACCATATTTTGTGAAACACTGAGCATCGTCACCCTTCATCAGACTCACCAGGCCCCACAGGGCACCCTCCTGCGTTGCGACGATCGTAGCAGCTCGCGGCGTGTTGTACATGAGAGCCAGCTCGCCAAAACTACCCTTATTGTCATACTTTCCAACGCACACACTCCCTCCATCCTTCTGCACGAAAATATCATACACACCCCTGGAAATTATATGACACATACACACACACACAGAGACATAGAGTAGAAGTCAGTGTAAGACAACAATGTCTCTCAAAAATCAGAGATCATTTCGAAACTCACTTCTCTATCACGTAGAAGTTGTCTCCATCGTCCCCTTGGTCGATGATGTGCTCCTGAGGTTTGACCAGCACCTCAAACATGGCGTCCAAAACCTCAGAGAACTGCTCCTGAAGGACATCAGGTGAGGAGAGTTTAGTGCTTCACATAAAATATGAAAAAGGCTTTAATTCAAGATATAAAATGTGAAATAGATGATCAAAATAAACTTAAAGGGAGGTAAACAAATTACAGAGGACTGTAAGCTATGGTGCAGATAGAGTGAAGTGTAAGATTTTTAATTTAATAAAACAAAATAGACGGAGGCAGGTGGAGCGGGTTCAAGTTTTCAAGAGGTTTGTTGTTGAAGGTGCAGCATGAAAACTGAATGCTGCTTCTCCATTTCAGTTTCCCAAATGTATTTTAGCCCTGAAACCATTCAGCGCTTTGTAAACCCGCAGCATTATTTTAAAGTCAACGTGTTCTCACACAGGAAACCAGTGCAGAAAATAACCTGAGATCTGAGTGAAGCGCTTTAGCTGCCTGTTGCACCTTCGCACTGGGCGCTTGTGTCTGTGTGTGTGTGTGTATTAAGTTCAAACGTCTAAAAAAAGAAATCAGTCATCATGAAAAACACAACCAGTCATTTCCACCCTTCCTGCAGAGGCCTGTTTGTGCTGCTGTACCTGCTCCAGTGTCTTAAACAGTAAAATGTCTCTGCAGGCATCCTGAAGTCGGCGACGTTGCTCGTCTGTTTTAGGATGCATGACCCGAGGCTCTGCGTCGTCATCGTCGTCGTCATCATCGGGGTTGTAGGCCTCTGCACAGACTGCATCAGGACAGATATATTCAGATGACGAGCTGTGGTCACCGTGCGTGTTAACATTCATTTCACATGCTGTCCCATTTACTGACCTGAAACTCTGCGGTTGTATTTACAGGCAGCGGGCTCTGCAGAGAAAGAACAGGTGAATTAAAATAGATTTGTGTGGTGTTGTTTCTCCTCTTCTTCTCTACGCCGTGCACACTTTCTCTGCAGTAAAGCAGCATTTTTTGGAAACTTCAGCCTGTTGACAGTTTGCTGAAGCTTTGAGGTTTGGAACATCTGCAGGTACTTAAACACTAAATAAATAATGTAATAACACTCACTAACAATGACCTCTTCCTCTTCTTCATCATCCTTGCTGGGCTTACTTGGCTTCGCTTCAAAGCTCACTCCTTTCCATGCGGGTCTGCCACTCCGTTTCTTGGCTTTCTGATCCTTCCTCTGGACTTCCAGAGTTCGCGTAAAATGCTGCACAGCAAACTCAACCAGGTCAGCCGGCCTGCGGCGAAGCACCTCCACCGTGTACCCCTGCAGCAGCTCTTTCAAACCAGCCGGTATCTCAACGGCACTCATCGTTTAGGTTCAGAGGTCACAGGCTGAAGTTTGATAGTGAACAATTAACCACAAAAAAAAAAAATCAAATCTCAGCATCAGCTTGTCCCACAGGTTCGACGAACATCGCTCTGTCTTATCACAGGAGCGGCCTGACTCCTCCTCCTCTCGTCCCTCTCTCTGTAACATGCAGCAGCTCATTGATTTCTTTATCTAGCACGGCCTGTCGGAAAGTATCGACCAGGACTTCTCACATCAGAAGTAATTAAAGGCTGTCTGATGGATTATGCTCCCAACTTGATGAGCAATAACAGAGAGAAAGATGCCTGCAGGAGACACCACCACGGTTAAAAAAGTGGACAAAAGACTTCCTAAAGAGGAGTTTAGACTATGAAACCATCTCAAAATGTTACAGGGGTAAAAGTGTAGACAGGAGGGGTAAACCGAAAGAGAAGAAATGATGTGACGCACAACACAAAGCTGAACACGAGAGAGAGATTTTATTGGAAAAACCTCATCACACTCACTCGAAAGACTCATTACATATAATCAGCAGCTGCTGGAGACTGTTACCATTTGCTACCATTTGCTTTGCCAATGATGAAGTCCTTTCTGGCGGAGGTTTGCAGAAAGAGCTCCAATTTAAAAATGTGTCAGGAAGAACAGAAATACCTCCAATGACTGAATTAGCATTATTTATTCAACTTTGTCACGGAAAGAATAACTGGCTCCATTCGCTAGTGTATAAATTATCATTAGTTAGATTATTACATACGGCAAAATAAAAAGAGAAAAAGAGAGAAGTGTTGTTTCTGAATTTGGATTCTGCTTTTTTATTTTTTATTCATGCTGACATTCACTGTACCGTTCAATAAATCTCATTATGACTACTCTCACGATTTCACATTTAAAAACACAAAGTGGAGTTAGTGTGGCCACACAGGGAGCAGCAGACAGTTTGGTGTGTATTGCTGAGAAGGCTGAACACGTACAGTAAACAAAAGTGCACCTTTTCCCTGATATGCACACCTGCTCGTGGATAACAAAAGGTAAGGCACGGCATGTTCAGGTCACTCCTTTTCCGTATATAAAAATAAACAAAGAAATAAAAACAAAAAAACGAAAAAAAAAGGAGTGAGAACATTCGACTGTCTGCGTGTGTGTGCGCGTTGTTGTACTGGCACAGGAGTCGTCGCGACATCTCAGCGGCTCTGAATGATCCGCGTGCTCTGAAGTGACACACAGGATCAGAAATAATCAAGTACATTATCGGAGAATTGTTAAAATCTATTGGTGTTGTTTTGATTCGCTGTGTGTTTGTACTGCTAGTAACTCTGTTGTGGTCAAGAGTTCCTGTTCCTGGGATTCACATCTGAGGCAGCGCTGAGTCTTCATCACAGGTCCGGTGCTAACCAGTTCAAGAACTTCATTGCACACTCAAATCCTAGGAAGCAAGCCTGGGAAAACAGACGAGATGTACACACATTTTGAATGTTTAAACTATTTTTTTTACATCTTTGTAATCACAGTAGTTGCTGTAAAAAGTATTTTTGATTAACCCGTGTTACTGGGCTGAAGTATGAGTGGAGCGCACTTACAGCGTTTGCAGGAAAAGCTCTAAGCATGACGGCATTGAAGCCTTTGTACAGAGAAGCCACGCCTTCCTCCCTGACCAGCTCCCGCAGGACGTCCCGGAAACCGTTGGGATACTTTCCTTCAGGAGCTGAGGGAGCGACACCAAACAAAACTCAAAGTTAAGTCAAGAAAAAAAGTTATCTTCAGCAACATGGACGAGAGACGAGACACTTCTGGTTTTATTCTTAAATAAAGACGCTTCTTTAGTTCGCCTGACTCCGTTCTTCTAGCTCTTATGTTACTTGGATGATGGAGAATTCTTCATAGATGCCAGTATCCTTCATTTAAGATGAAACAGTGGCATTTAAGGGGTGTAGTTGCTGATTCTCACCTCACGCTCTCCTTTGTAACGTTAAGGGAAAACTATGGTGGCCACCAAACAAACAAAAACCTCACAGGCCCTGTTGAGTGTGTTCATTTTGGACAGAAACATGGTGGGTTCATGGTGTCTGTAGATATATATGTCTCATAACAATTGTTATTTTAACAAAATCATGGTTATTATTGTGTCAATAGGGCTTACTAAATCTGACACACTGCACCTTTAAGTAATGAATCAAGGGAAAAGATGTCCAACAAGTAAAACCGACAGTCTTCGGATTAGATTTATCAGAAGTCTATCAACTGGATGCACTTTTTCCAGACGTGATAAGGCAAAGATATGTTAAGAAACGGATATTTGAGTCTCAAAAAACTGGAATCTGACAACAAACCTGTTTGGAAACGAGACTTGAGCACATCGGCCGGAATTGCGACAGCCCAGTTAAAGATCCCGGCCATTCCTCCAGCAAACAGCACGCTGGGAACGCTGAGCTCGTTATGGCTGCAGGAGAAACAAACACCACAGGTTCAACTTCAACTTTTACAATATAACAGACAGTTATATTATATAGTCCAGAAAGAGGAAATATTCACCTTTTTCCTGGTGGCGTGAGGAGGTTCTTCAACCACTCGTAAGATGTGAAGTACATCCCGCTCGCTGGAACATCTGAGTCACAAAACATGAAATGTGGTCACCAGTAACTAAATGCATGAATGAAAAGTGGTTTAATATAAACTTAGCTACTGAAAGCATTACAGAGCCACCTACGTGTACACCGCATGCTGGCTATACAAGAACATGCAGACAGAGACGCTGTGATAACAACCCTGCAGGGTAGACAAAATTTACTTGCTCCTGTTTTTAGTTAGTTTTTAGGATTGTAACATTTTGTGTAACGTATTTAATCTTGAGGTTTTATTTCTACTCATAGGCTTGTTATTTTTTTAAACAGGTCTCTCTCTGGTGTTACATTTAAGCTTCCATGGAAGAAACACAGAACAAACAAATCAAATTATAGTTTTATGTTACAGCCCTCTCTCCTAGACCGATTCTTTCGAAAATCCTGACACGTGAAGTGCATTCAACATGTCTGTTAGACGTCATGGATACAAATCATGAGTTTTAGTGAATACAAACAGTAACTTTGGTCATTTGATGTAAAACTTTTCCAGGGATGTGCCTTTTCACGAATTGTTCTCATTATTTTATCCATTATAAAGGTCAAACTTGACAGCCAGTTGTGCCATCAGCTCGGTTAAGTACCTCTCATGAGAGTCAGCGCGGTGCCTTTGTAGATCCCTCTGATGCCTGACTCTCTGTACAGCTGTTTGACGCAGTCCATTGGCCCCGCATACTTCACCGTTCCTGTGGACGCCTGGATCTGCACACGGAGAAACACATTATTTTACCCTCACGGTCCCGAATAACAACCCCGAGCTGTATATCTGTACAAACACATAACCTCTGACCTGTAGGAGGCATTTTATGCGCTCTCCGGGAGCCATGATGGCCGTGGTGAACACGCCAGACAACATTCCTGCAGCAAACAGCTGTGGATACCTGCAGGACACAGTGGTATTACGTATCGTCATCCACAGAGAGTCAAGCCACCTGCGGCAGAGCAATCACCTACGTGAGGATATCATCGGGAGTCCTCTGCTGTAGCTTCTTGCCCAGTCCGAATCCAAAGAAACAGACGGCAAACATGGGAGTGACTCCAATGATGGGAGCTGCCATGCCTTTGTAGAGTCCTTTCACACCCTGCGAGGGAAGAAGGCAACGAGGAAACATCGGCATGAGGGAGGAAAGACATTTTGAATCATGTTTTATTATCTAATATATATTCAAGAGATACGCGCGCCCTCACCTCTTTGGCTAAAGTCTTTTTAAAACAATCAATTGTTCCGGCATAGAGGAGGCTCTCTCCAGGTTTGGGCTTGGGCTGAGTCTGTAAACGCACCTGAGAGAAGAGAGAAGAGGAGACACTTTGTACTGATCTCACACAAAGAGTCAAAGATCCGACCATAAGAAATGTTTTTCAGAGTTTGCCGTGGACGAACAACAGTTATAGATGTCGATAGTAAGATTATAGTCTGAGGAGAAATCCTGGTCTTAAATTTGCTTTTATGTGTTAGTTGTTAACTTTTCCTGATTTTCTGTCGTTGGTTTATGTTCCACTGAAAAATCTTAAGTCAACACGACTTGTTGAGTTGCTATAAATGACAAAACCACTGTGCGGCTGAGCTGAGCGGTTATAAAACTGTGATGTATTAAACCACGGTTTAAATGTGTCGTCGATTAAACGCCGCATCCCTGAACTCGACTGGCGTGCAGACACTGAATAAGACTTAGACTGAACGATGAGGTCAGACTGTGCTCCGTGCAAACAGAGTCACAACAAGTCATGTTGCGTTCACGGCTTATTGTGTGTGGACACAAATCTAGTTTAAACAGTTTCGTGCAGGACGCTTTTATTAATAATTTCTATTACTGGTCAGTTTAGCCAGATGTAAGAGTGTCGAACTGAATGCATTAGTAACAGGTGAGCATCCAGGTGTCTGCAGGAGGCTTCACCAGCAGCTGTCAGCTGTGAGCTGACTCATATATTACAGCTTGAATGTGGGTCAAAGGGCCTGAGCTGATTCTCTGTGACCCACAGAGCCTGCAGCCAACAGGAGACATGTGTTTGAATCCGCTCGGTGTAGTAACACTAATCATAATCACTTTAATGGTGTCCAGTGGATGTCCGGCAAAGACGAGGCAGATTCCTCCAAAGCCTCCAGCGAAGAAGTTCTTCAGCGGGCTGATCGGCTGCGGCTGTTTGGACATGTTTACTTCCCGGTCTGCAGGAAGAGGAAACAAAAACACAGACAACAGACTGAGTGAAGACAGACGAGGTGTGAGGGGTAAAACAAGCGCGACAGGTGAGGGGTTTACCTGACCGTCCGTGGCTCTGAGAGGAGAGTTTGTCTGCGGCACCTTTCACCCACTTATTTACCCGGACGCACAGCTCTACTGCGGTGCGTCTCTGTTGGACGTCCGGGTGGAAACATTCAACGCTTGTGTCAAATGAAAAACATCACAGCAACACGGACGACAAACATGAAACACACGGCGACTTTATTGTTATTATATTATGTATTTAATGATGTAATGTCTGCACTGTATAATATCTGTAAATTATAAATTATTTATGTAAATATCATCACCACACTCATACATTTATTCTTGCACTAAGCTCCATTTCATTGCACATTCTTATAGAGTGCAAAATATATATATATCCTTGTCTATGCATACATTTATATATATATTTACCTTTTTATATGTGCATTTACGTTTATGTCTGTGTTTACCTGTAACCGTACCTGTGTCTGTATATCAGGTTCCTCGTGTGCACACATTCCTGGTGAATTAAAGTGATTCTGATACCTCAAAAGTTTTTCTTCTGACAAAGATTTGTAACAGAGGCAGGATATGTTACAGTTTATCAATACACTTTATTGGCCTTTATTTACATTTTTAAACAATGTTTTATTATTGATTGACACATACGTATACAAATAGACAATGACACTAATAACTGTTATTATTATTACGGTTAAGCCATAAAATACACCGACCAGCCACTTCATTAGGCACACTTGCCAAAATGCAGGAGGGAAATTCCATCCATTTGAATTACATAAGTTTAGTATGAATCAAATAATACATTTAATGCGAAGCAAGTAATACGATTTATGTAATAGTACTAATAAACTGCACAGTGGTGTAGAACTAACCAGGTTTATGCATTCAGAATTAATAAAGCCAATTTGTTTATTAGCGCTGTTACAAAATGTTATTGCTTCCTTCACATTAAGTGTGTTAGTTTATTTATATTAAAACTATGTAATTCAAATGGATGGAAATTTTGAGTGTAGGTACAATCTAATGTGATCCATGTGTATCAATGTGTAAATAAATTGAAGCTTATAATGTTTCAGTTTTTGTTGACGCCGTCAGAAAAATCTGCTTTGTGTTCATTATTGAAGTCTTAGTAGTTAGTTACTGTACCAGATTTCATTACATTGAAGGATGTTTCTAATGTGTGTAAATGGGGTGAAACACCTCTCTGTATAAGGCAGTCCAGTTTCCAGTCCACGCTACTGCAAACTAAAACCTCAACAGTAAACATAATAGTTTAATGTAAGTATAGTTAAAAAGGTTTTGAGGGGAAACAGAGTGAGTTAAATACCGGATCATGAGTCAAATGGTTTTCTTTCAGTTTAAACTTTAGACTTGCTGGAGACACTCAGCTGCTGCCAGCGGTCACACTTCACTCTTATCTCGATTAAATGTGACTCTCGTTTGTTTTGGGCAACAGTGTGACCCACGACTCTCCTGTAACTTACAAACTTTGAATTACGGCTTTATCACGCTGTAAACTTTGAACCACGCAGTCGCCCTCTCCAACAACCAATCCGACCACTTCCACTGTTAAAATATAGCTTTATTAGTTTTATTATTATAACACAGTCGTTGCACTTCTGCAGACAATGTTAATCATGGAAAGAAGAGACACTCACCTCTCTCTCTCTCACACACACTGTAAACAAACACACAAATGAATCAATGCATGAACACTCGGACATGAACTAAAAATGGATATTTTCTGGGTTGTGTCTACCTTCTCAGAAACATGTTTCCGAACAGGGAAGTCGGGGACACAAACAGCTAAGTAAAAGTGTAAGATGGGAGAACATCGATCACTACATCATGGGGAAGAAACAAGGAAAGGTACATGTCGCTGTTAGAAGTATTAAAACCACGAGGAGATAAAAGAAATGCCCTGTATTTCCTCTCCCTTGTCTTGATTTTCAGTATGAGCATGAGATAATCATTGGAAATCAACAACACTGACACATGTATTACCTCAGACAATAAGTGCAGAACACGTTTACCTTCCATGAAGCCGCACATCAGCCAAGACTCAGTATATTACAGCGGTATTACAGCTTGCTATTAAGCCTTATTGCAGCACAGATAGTTTGGATGCAGCATAGGGACAGCTGACGTTAAACAGTCAGTAACTTTTGATACTTCAGGAGCTTTGCATATGTAAGTACAGAGAGTGATTACCTTGAAGTGTTCGGTAAAGAGACAGACGTACTGGACTGAGAAAACTGCAGACGGAGCCACAGGAGAGACTTGATACGTAGCAGCAAAAGTTACTCACCTAAAAGCTTAGTAATGACAACACGTCGAGTCGGAGTGTGCTTTTTTTCCCCCCACTAGAACAGTAAACTTGTTCAAATTGTCTTTAATTTAATTAGAATGAAGGAACGGGTGAATGAGAGAGGAAGTAGTTTTAAGAGCATTGCACTCTGTAAAGAAAATAACGCTCTCGGTAACACACAGTAGTTTGGTCCCACTGACAGGGAAGCACATAAAGGCTCAAAGTATTTTAGCAACGGCTCAAATAATGGCACTGTTATCTGTAACACAACTTCAAATCTGACTCTTTTTTTAAAAATTAAAAATAGTTTGATATGCTCTAAAATGAATTAATTTAATGTTATTTTGGTCAGAATAAAGTTTAGTTCTGGTTGCTGTTTAATTTCATAACACTAGGAATACATACAGTTAGTTCCTGTATGATTTTCAAGGTAATTATTGCTTCAAAGTTTGGCCTATATTTGGCTATTTTTAAACTCTACGTATGACTAAATCGCACAGGGTTTTTGTACATTTGTCATGTTTGTTCTCTTCTTGAACACCAAAGAAGAGAAACCTCCCACTATTTTTTCAAATGGAGTTCATCTGAGATTGGAAAAGCTGTGAAAACCTTTTTTGAAATCAACATGACGTGCAAGCTGGAGCTTTGGACCAGGAGTCCAAGAAAACACTGGCAAACCCGATCCGTTTCTCTCATCACAGGCTGGCACAGAATACATCCGTTCTTCCTCTTTCAAGCTTTATTGTACCTCCCTGCAGCAGACGGGAGCAGACTACAGTGTGCGAGCATGATACTGATATGGTTAGTCCTGGTTCTCACTGATCTGTGGGAACTCCTTGTAGATCTGCTGCACAATTAGCTTATCCATCTGTTTCGCTGTAGCGTTCCCTTCATCCTCTCCTGGATCCTCTTCCTCCCTGAGAATCATCTGCAGCGCCCCCTGCAGGTCGGACAGGCGGTGCTGGTGCTCCAGGTAGTCCGTCGAGCGTATTATGGAGTGCATGAGGGAGAGATACTCCATCCTCAGCTGCACAGGGAGGACAAGAGAGGAGAATAGCATCAGACGTGGTAACAAACTGAGCAGCAGTAGCCTGACCAACTTCCTCAAACTAAGCTGTCTCATAAAGACATGACCTTCATGATAATCTAACACCAAAACCACTCACAGCATCTGCCTCACCATCAGCAACCTCTGAGTCATTTAGACAGCAACCTCTCCTTTGACCAACATGTCAACCTTTAGCTTTTTTCCACCTAAAAACCGCAGCTCATCTCCATTCGTCACTCTCTTTCTTTGCTGCCCTAATCACATCCAGAACAGAATATTTTGTTATCTGCCGACTGAACCAGACCAATGGTTACTCCGAAAGTCTCTGCGGCAAAGGAGTGTGTTTCAGCAGCGTATCCGGGTCTCACCTTGTCTCCAGGTGAGAGATCAGATATTTGTCGAACGGCGATGTCGATCATCACCATCATGTCAGTGCGGTAGAAGATGTCAGCGGTCTCTCGGCTGGCGAAAACGTCCTGCAGAAACTTGAGCACCGAGTGCGGCGCTGGCGGGGTGTGTTTGAACATACACACGGGGTCGTCTGAAGGAGAGGGGGCAAAAACTGAGTAACGGGCAAAAGATGCAAAATCCCCTTTTGTGTGTTGCACTGTTAAATGCTCCTTTTTGTGCAAGAATAATAAATTCAACTTTGAATCCGCGCTTCCTTATTGAAGGGTCATTTGAAAATTCAAACAAAAGTGGTATCTTACCCCCTCTGTTTAGGAGCAGCAACACTTTCTCTGATAGGATCTTGACATTTTTCTTCTTCAGTTCCTGCATGATCACATTGTTGCTGGGTGCTGGGTGACACAGGCGAGACAAAAAAGCATTTATGGTAAACAGTGAGAGCTCTTTTGTATGTGAGTAAGAATGTAGCTGTGCCGAGGTCTGTTGTTTATTACTGCTCCCATGGGGTTTACTTCGACTCATCACAGCAGGAAACGCGCAGAAGCACGTAAGCGTGCGTTAATAAAAACATTGATGATTGGAATAATTGGTCAGGAAGGCAGAGTGCACAACCTGGATTCTCACCTGTGTGATGCAGGTTAAAGGCCAGCACGAGGTTCAAGAAGATGTCGGGCAGCTGCTCGGTTGGGTCAGACGGAAGCCCGTCCTCCACCACACCCAGGAGAAACTCAACAAAGTCAGCATTCAAGTGTTCTGCAAAAAAGAAAAAGGGGAGCGTCAGCATTATGTCTTAGTCAAACAAGACGTTATCCCTTTAATAGACCCTTTAATCCATGCGTGTCAAATTACTTGGTCAGCGTAGGACAGGAAATCTGTCACACACGGTGAAAAATGCATCGTTGTCAGGGAGCTAACGTTGTTTAAAACTGTTGTGGAAAACTTCACACATCACTGATACGTGAAGTTTGAATGTAGCACAGCAGCTGTGTACCGTACCGTAATGATGATATGGCACCTGCTCGCCCATTGAGAAGATCATAGTGAGGACCAAAGCTGTGTAACACATCTTCTGGTGTTCTGAGGAGAGAAAACAGTCCAGAAATAATCAATTAAAATAGTACAATAACGTTAAACGGTCCTGTGTGCAGGATTTAAGACCGTCTAGAGGTGTAGCTGCAAGCGTGGAGAGGAAACTACGGTGACCATTTAAGGCTACTAAAGAAACACGGCAGTTCAACACGGTGGACTCCGTGGAAGAGGAGCCGTGGCATCTATACCTTGTGTGTCGGTCTGCAGGTCCCGGGCCAGCTCCATGGGGAGGATGGAGTTGAGCAGGGTGGAGATGAGGGAAGCATCCAGGCTGCACATCGCCCCGAACACTTTGAGCAGCAGCAGCCGCAAAGACACGCGATGCTCCTGCGTGTCACACGATGACAACGATGACTAAACAAGTCTTCTCAGGGGCATCGCAATGACGTGCAATGATTTCAAGTTCAGTGCGTTCAAAATAAAATGCTTTGTTATGTTACTGTCTTACCATCTGATAATATGAAACCAGAGACAGCACGCTCTCAAAGTGGTTAACCTTGCACATCCTCTTGCACACCTCTGGGTCGGCATCAGTCTGAGGAGGGGGGAAAAAAAACAGCTTTTAGTTGTAAGAACATTTACATAACGACATCACAACTATGTTACTACATAATCTGTCTGACAGTCACGGCGCCCGGACACAGCAGAGGATTAAAAACAACTCATCTGGACATCCCAACCCTGATCTGAGTGTTAGTCTGGAGCAAACTGCCAACAGGGAATATTTGGCAGCCTGATTCAGTCTTTAACCACACTGTTGGAGTTGTAAAGCCGGTGTGATCCCATCAAACGTGTCTGGTATTTACAGCACGACGTGGGATTCATCCCAAGGGGAAACCTTTGTCCCACCTACAGCGTGTGTTGAACTGGAAGCCTCATATTTTTACAGCTCTTACTGAAAACCGTCTCCTGGCATTTGACTTGACTTCAACCGAATCCTCTTTTCATATGTCGTCTTTTTGTTTTTCACTGCATTCAAACAGGATACATTTCTGTGCATAATGATACCTCAGAGCTCACAATGGGGGGTCACCCTGGTAGCTCTACCTCATACACAAAGGCTCAGACCTTGCAGCAGCAGCCCAGGGTTCAATTCTGACCTGCACGTCATCCACCCTTTCTTTCCCCACCGTTTAAAAAAGAAAATTCATAATGCATCACAAGAGTTCTCGTGTGTTTCTCACTTGATATTTTTGCTGGCGTTTTTCCTGTTTTCTGACGGCTGTTTTAAAAAGCTCTACATGAGTGAAATTACATGTGTGACTGAGTCAGGACTTCACACGCCCTCGTACACTTGAGTCAGAAACCAGACGCCCCGCAGACTGTTGTTGCGGTCACAGTCTCTGCGTCGTACCAGTATCTTCAGCAGCTCCTCCAGGTAGCAGGCGATGAGCGCGTGGTCTTCGTGAAGCGCCCAGCTTCGCTGCTGGGAGTCGTCCCGGTGTCGGGCGAGGTCGCTGAAGATCACCTCCAGCCTCTGTTCATCGTGACACACCTGACCCTGAGGCAGCGCCGCACTCAGATCCTGCAGTGACATAAAACAGTGTGACACACCCGTTTCTACTGTCACTTGAAATACCAGTACAGAGGAACATTCTGTATTCTTAGCGCAGAAAGTAACTTAACTGACTCAAGCTCGACGTTTTTTAAGGAATTGAGAGTACTTTGGTGTAATTTAGTCATCGAGGTGTGGGTGTAGCTTCACAGTGAGCTGAGAGATGCTTAAAAACTATTGGTGTGTTGCTATGAATGACCACTTTCACATTATAAACAGTAACTTTGCCCATTAAAAATATTGATAAGAGCAGCTTTAAAGGATAATACCAGGCTCCTGTACATGTCAGTGCTTATATTTCTTCCTTGAGAAGAGATTAGTCTCTGTAACACATTTTTAAAAGTATTAAAAACAATATATACAGACATGAAAATATCTGGACTACAACCCCTGAACTGGTTCTGTTTAAAACTCTTCACATTATCCGTGTTTCAAGCTTGGGTTTAATGGTTTATCTAACCTCTGTTAGACTACAGCGTACTTGAGGGTTTAATTAGATGAGAGTGAGCACGTGTCACCATGTAAATACAGGAGTCAGCCAAAAGCTTTCAGCAGATGCTGTTTGAGGTTTGGCTTACGCACTATTAACCACCTTTCACCCACAGAAAGTAACTAATATCTTCCAGGACGGAAATCAGCAGCTCCTTTCAAGCTTGATTTGATGCTGCGTTTAAAAAGAGGAAATGAGCGATGCATTGCATGCCGCGCGCACCGTCCCCCGCGTCTCAAAGTCAGCGATGCGACGTGAGAAATGTCAGCTAAATGCAGACTGAGCTGTAACTCGAAACGATACCGGTATTCTCCTTGAAGCTGGCGAGGCTCCAGGTCGCTGAGTCCACATGATGTAATGAAAACATGAAAACAAATCTGACCTTGCTCTCCACCAGCGAGAGGAGAACTTGCTCCAAAGCGTCGGAGGCTTGAGGTAAGGCCGTCTGCAGGTGGCCCACCACCACGCCGACAGCGACCCGTGACAGCTCGTAGCTCAAGCTCGTGTTCTTCCGTACCAGCTCGATCAGCTCAGCCCCGATGGTCATGGGAACTTGCTCGGGGGTAGTGGGGCTGCCAGGAGGGCTTTCTGCGACAGACGGGGGGGCAACTGGCCATTCAGTCTCCGGCTGGTCCTCCGCACTGGGCTGCGGAGGAGGGGTGGGCTGGGGAGGCTGTGGAGCCGGGCTCTTCTTTACAGGAGCTGGCTGAGGAGGGGAGTCCGAGGGAAGCACGTCTGGGGGCGGCGCAGGGGGCTTCACACGGGATGGCACAGGAGGGGGGGGGGTGCTGGATACACTTGGCAAACTGACATCAGAGGAGACCAGTGAGTGGGAGGAGCCCGACTCTAAAGAGGTGGTGCTGATTGAGAGGGAGGGAGCAGGAGACGCAGGGAGAGAGGACACTCTGGAGGGGACCTCCGGCTCTGCTGAGACAGAAAGAGAGGGAGAGACGAGAGGGCTCCAGTTACAGAGAGGAGAGTGGAAGAGGAATGACCTGACTAAGAATAGAGTGTGTTTGTGAGGAGCTGCAGCAGGTAGCGGCAGCTAAGCTGTGCCGCGCTGTGACTTGTGATACTGTGTGAAACGTGTAAGTAATGCTGTGAATACACGGCGGCTCCGTGCGCTCTGACCTGGACGCCGGCTGTTTCTCTGTTTCTCAGGGGGAGGCGGGGTAATTGGAGCCGCGCGCCGAGGCTGAGGAGGCACCTGCAGGAGGGGACGCGGGAGGTGAAACATTTGAGGGCGTACGGCACAAAATGAGCACACTGTTGATTTAATCGTCACGGCTGTCAGAGAGGAGAGACAGCATTCCTGTGCGATGATGATCGATTCTGTAACACCCTGATATTGTTTCACAGATAAAATGGGTGTTTAAATCTTAAAGACTGGCTGAGTTTTTAACTTTTTCTTATAAAACAATCAAAAATAAACAATCCCTTGCATCTGCGAGGTTGGTATTATGTAATATTTGGCAGCCTTGAGCATGTTCACTACAGAAGCTAAGAGCTTTACAAGAAGAAGAGAGGGAGGAAGACATGAGAATATATAAAAACACAAGGAGAAATTTAAAAAGGTAAGAAAAAGACAAAGAAAACAGCTTTTAAGATACTTTAAGATCTGTAGCTACATGCTCCTATGGGTGAGTTAATGTTAATAACATCTCTCAAAGTCTGAATCCTGTATTTCTGATTCAGATAAAACATTTAAAAGTGCTCCGTGTGAGTGTCTCACCTGGTAAAAGCCTGGTTCTCCTTGCATATTGTCCATGCTTCCTGATAACGGCATGCTCCCCTGCCGTCCATAGTCTTGTTTAAGGCCGTTGGGTGGAGGTGTCGTCTGACTGAGAGATATTTCACTGCTGGAAGATGGGAGGCCTTGTTTGTGACCGATGGACGAGGAACTTCGCCGTGCAAGAGTCTCCTTTCTGTGATGGATCAGCTTCCTACAGCAAAGAGGAGGAAGGATTCACATCCAGCTTCAAAATAAACACGATATCTTGTGTGTGTGTGCGTCTTTGACTCACTGTAACACGTCTCTCTGTTCCAGATTGTATTTGCCTCCGTTTTTTAAGGCCACATTGTGGATTCCTTCGATCGCTCTGTCGATAGACTGCAGCACCTCATCCTGCTCCGGAGCCTGCAAGAAAGAGAAAAAAAAGAATTAAATATTCATTCACATGATTATGAAATTTTAAACAAAAACAGATCTGTGGCTCGGGGACATGGCAGAAACAAACTGGGGCAGTTATCTAACACACACACAGCCTTTTAACCAGGGGCTCATTAAACCTCCACAGCCAATGTCATTAACAGCCAGAGAGGAGAGCATTCCTACCCCGAGCCTGTGATTTCACCGAATGCATGCTCTGACTAGTTCGCTGTAAGTCTGGATCTTTGCAAAACATTGTCTCATCACTGAAGAGCACACGAGGGTGTGACTGGGAGAAAACTACAAGCTATGTGGAAGGAAGTTGCCACTTATTAAACAATGACAGGGATAGTTGAGGGTGATCCTTCGTCATAAAAGACACAGGAGCAGGTTATCCGAGTCTGAGCTAAAACAATGACTCTCTGTCGTGGTGGCCTTGTCCTGTCTCCTGTATCATCCTGTCCTGTCATATCTCATCCTTTCCTGTCCTATCCCATATCTCCTGTCTGTCGCAGTGAGCAGCTGCAGTGCAGAAGGCCATGTCCCTTCATCTCATGCAGCCCTAACAATAATTCATGGGCTTCTTCTTCTTCTTCTGCATGCATGCATGCATCTTCTTCTTCTTCTTCTTTTTTCCTCACAAATAATCAGCAGTCAGCTTCAACATGGCCTGCGCTTTAGGGTACAGCTACATGGAATCTGTCTCCCTCGATCAACATCAGTTCAACCCTTACTACGCATTCACTACATTTCACTCGTGATGCGACATGGTCACCGCTTGTTTTCATTCAGACCTAAAAAGCCGGTCCAGAGAGCTCCTGGTTACCTGTATTTTCTCGATGTACGAGGCTGGGATGTAGCCGGTTTCCCCCGAGCTGCAGCGGGACCCCAGCCACCAGTGTTTGTTGCTCCTCTCCAGGATTAGGAAGCTCTCTCCGGCCGCGAAGTGCAGCGAGTTGGGCTCCGCGGATCGGAAGGCGTACAGAGACCGGTACATACTTTATCCACACTTTAACACGCCGAGACGGAGAGAGAACCTGTGCGCGAAGATAGGGCGTCTCCGAGTGGAAATATCGTGCTCTGTTGGAGGGGGGTTTAAAAGGGCTACGAAGGCATGGCCACGGAGGATCTCTGCGGTCTATTTACAATGCAACTGCGATCATCTGACCCGTGTGACTGCTGCCTGCCGCCGCCGCAGGGGGCGCTGTTGCTCCGTGAGCACGCCCCCCGGCCAGGCCTTATAATCAACGGCCGAGAGCGCGCGAGAGAGCCGTTAACCGTTACTTAGCGACACCGCCCGTTTATTACAAAAATATAACGTTTAAATACATATTTTATTTATTTATATATTTATTTTTATATTGTACAGCTGTATTTCGAGCAGATATGTCAAATAATTTGGATTTCGATGGGTGGTATGACTTTTTTTTTGACGACTGTTAGCTGCTAACTGTTGTTTGTTTGCCTGTTTAACTTTTTATATAATTAGAAATACTAATGTAAAGTCATATTCCTCACAGGCAAAAAAACAAATCTTTTAAAGTTTGGTTTAATTTTTTTAAATTAAATTAAATTTGTTCGATTTTGCGATACTCAACACCGGAAAGAAGCGACCTGGTGTTACACCGAAGTCCGTCAACATGGCCGGTCCTGCGTGTGCCAGATTCCTCCTTCAGAGATCAACACACGGGCTTCTCCTCTCCTCCAGGAAGGTGCCCGCCTTCTCCAGGTATGTTCGCGTTTTGTGATCGCTTCAAGCGGAAGATCTAAAGATTTAAACAGTTTGGTAACTGTCCTTAATTTTGACTTCCGTCCTCTGTGCGTAGAACCTGAGGGACGAGGACATTAAAAAGTCATGCTCTTATTATGAAATACCCGGACTGCCATGTGATAGTTTGATGCTCGTTTATTATTAATATTATTTTTGTTATTATTATTATTATTTCCACTGATCCTATAGGTTATGTTACATTATGGGATGGTTTAAATTGCATGGTGGGATCCTGTTTGTCCACCAATACATGTGGAACTGCTTGAGGACTAGAGCTGTTAATAATAATAATAATAATAATAATAATAACAACAACATATTTTCAGGGTTGATTAATCCCTCAATTATTTTCCTTTTAGATTAATTGGCTAATTATTAAAAAGGACAGAATGCAGTGAGGCTCTTTGGCTGTCGCTCAAAGCTACCATATGACAAAATATAAACATGGGCAAGAAAATAAGTGTGTGTGTGTGTGTGTGTGCAATGGTGCAATCATCAATGACAGGTGTCCGATAAGAAACAATAAAATAAAAAAAAGTAAAATTTAATTTTGTTATTTCTGTTTCCATTTTCTGTCTGTGGGTTCTGTCTGACTGTTTATCGTTACTGTTTTGCACTTCAAATGTTGACGCCTGCCTCTGATGATTACACATATATGGTTGCTGTGAGATATAGCCAATAGCTGTTCATGTGGGTTGCATATTTTAGATTACATATGCATATTATTTTGAGGTTTGTGACGTCTGTAGATGCAGGAGGTGCTTGAAGGTCTTACTGATTAAAACTTTGCTTAGAAACAGTGAATAAATCAAGAACTGTGGCTGACTACTTTTGTCCCAATGTTTATTTTCTCCTATTATAACTCTATTGAACTATTCAGACTCCTGTTAGAAACAAGCTCTTAAGCTTTTGTGTCTATCAGACAGCATCTCTGGCTCCATCTGGTGGAGTCTGTTGTAGCATTCACACTGTCTTCAGGCCAGATTGCCTCCTGAGTTTTCTGCTGCTTTAAAAAATCCAGCTGGCGAGACAACATTCGACTGAAAAGTGCAGTGCTTCACATTTCCAAGACAAAAGATGCTTAACGTGCTCAGATTTTTGTTAGAGTCAGGAATAAAAAACTGTGAGAACGGGCCAGAATGTGCTGCAGCTCCTTAGACAAGCAGAAACGTTTCTTTCTTGGAAGCCTCTTTTTTGCAGAAACAGCCCTAAAGCTTTTGGCTGCCAGCCCTGTCAGCGGGTTGGCATTAGATTTTTGGCTTTTCAACTGGGTCACATGGCAACAGTCCTGCACAAAAGTCATGAAATGTAAAGTGATGGAAAAGATGGAGAGACTGCCCATGGATTTTCAGGCCACATGGACTCTTTGCAATATTAATAATCAGGATAAATAATGGAAACTGAATAGTCTTGCCTACTTAATATGATTTTGGTATTGACTATGTTTACACGTCTTTTGTTGCAGCCCATTTCTCTCTCGTGCACATCGATTAAGTCCCAGTGATGATGAAATGTACCAGCGCACCTCAGTGTCCATCATGCAGAAGGACCCGGACAGTGGGATCATGATCCACAGTTACAGCCCCAGAGGATTCAACATCGATGGCAACAAAGTGTTCGGGCCCTGCGCTGTGCTTCCTCCTGCTATCCTCCAGTGGAACGTGAGGATCCATATTCAGACTACCTTCACAGCTCTGTCCTGCTTTGCATTAAATTTAAACTTCTGTCTATGTGCGTTATTGTGAATTGTTTTAAATCTCTCTCTCTCTCTGCAGGTTGGTAGTTACAAAGACATCACAGAAGAAAGTGTCTCACTTTTCCACATGCTTGAACCAAGAATAGGTAACACTGACACGCAGATGGGAGACAAATAATAGTTACCAACAAAAGATTTTAATATTCATGTTGTGTTTTCATTATATTTTTCCACAGTTATTCAGCTTTTGCCTTGATATGCTCACTCATCTACCTCTAAATATTTCACTGAAAGAAACCCATTTTCTTGTTATGTATGTAGAGATTCTTGTGCTGGGCACGGGCGCACGGCTTGAACGAATTAACCCCTCCGTCCTCGCTCTACTCAAGAAAAAAGGCATCGCTGTGGAGGTGCAAGACACGGTAACGTCTG
Organism: Nibea coibor; assembly: GCA_023373845.1. Classification (NCBI taxonomy): domain Eukaryota; kingdom Metazoa; phylum Chordata; class Actinopteri; family Sciaenidae; genus Nibea; species Nibea coibor. The sequence goes on from CM041734.1 coordinate 7,448,925, forward strand.
CCAATTCTCAGCATAGTAAAGTGCATACACTCCTCCTGACAGCATGAAAGACTGCAACAGAGACAGGAAGACTCTGACTGTCTCACCAACAACACTTGAAGACCAACTGAGCCACTGTTGTTTACGTTTCTGTCTTTCTTCCCGCATTGCAGCCAAACGCATGCGCTACCTTCAACTTCCTGACAAGTGAGCGAAGAGTGGCAGCTGCTGGTCTGATCCCCCCACCCGTCAGCACGGCACTGGAAGTGACACAGGAATAAGTGTTGTGACGTTGACAGACACTGTGACTGATTTCTGCAGATGGAGGTCAGAGGTCAATCAACGAACTCAGACCTGCGGGATGGTTGTTTTACTCTGGCACGTAACTTCCAGGAACAAACTCAGTGACATCTAGCTAACCATCACTATGTTTGGGTACAGTTGTTATTTTTTTGGAGTTTAAAGTGTTAAAAGCAGCTGTCGTCACGCAGCTATGTGAGCAGGGAGCTGATGTACTGCTGGTGTTGGGTTTTCTGTCACCATTTCAGGCAGCACAGAAAATGTCTACAAGAGCTCAGGTGAATGTAGTCCAGTCAGCACATCCATGATAGAGAACTAGACTCTGATAAAGCGCAACCGTATTCTTGTGTAGAAATACTGTGTTATTTGTATAATATATATTTAAAAGCTTCACATGCACACACAATAACTGTAAAAAATGCAATAAATGCATAAAAACACCTACATTGAATATGTATTATTTTAAAAGCTCTCTGTGCAGCAGATAAAGGACAAATTCTTTGTGTGTGCGAGTGTGTGAGTATGTTCCAGGCCTCCTCCTGAGGTGTCGATGGTGACTGTCCTTCATTCGGTTAAGCCTCTTTGCTCTGCCAGTCCTTTGTCTCCAGCAGCGACCAGGAAGCTGCTACCGTGGACAGCACATGACACAATTCAGCAGCTTTGTCCTCGCACATAAGCTCCATAGATAAGAGAATCCACAAATCCTCTGCACATCATCTCTAATCATGTGTGCCACATGCACACAGTCCGAGCGAATGTTTAAATCCACGTCATTCACATGCAGGGTGCTGCATGATTACTTTCACCAGCTGGTGCTTGGAGGAAAAACAAAAACTGACCTCGTGTAGAAATGAAATTTTCAGTTACTCCATAGTTAATTAGGTCAATCAGCACAAGAGTAGAGTAGCTGAAAATATTACAGGGGACAATATGATTATGAAGTTTGAACATATGTAAGTGATTTTATTTTGGTGATATAAACAATAAAATCTAGAAACTGTGAAGCAAAAAGTTATATTAATGGTCACAGAGTATTGACTTTTCTCGTACCAAAACGTTGTAAAAGCAGATAAAGGGATAAACAAAAGAGAATTTCACCAAAAGGACACCCAACATTTACATAGTACACTCACAAGTCTACATGTTACACACCACCCTCTACCTTACAGCTGTCCAGTAGCATCTTACAGTCATGTATTATGTCATGAATGGCCTCCCAGATGTTTAATTATTTGGTGCTGATGTTGAAAGTCTCTCTCAGTCGTCATCAGAGTTGTAAGACGGGTGTCTGTGCGAGTCTCTGAAGCAGAGCTCTCCTCCTGTGATGCGGTGATACATGTCTTTGATGTCCTCGCACTCTGCCTCGAAGTGGTTTGTTGAATCGTACGAACGGGACACAAAAATCTATTGAAGAGAGGAGAAATATGACCCGCCACACTTCATCGCAATTTATCCTTTTTATTCATTTGTTTTTGAGCAGGAATCGTCCTCATTACCTGACTCTTCTTTCCATCGTCTTTGGGAACGAGCAGGTGGTGGACTGAAACAAATCTAGATCGGTGGTGACAGGAAATACAGTCAGTGTAATCAAATGTAATTCTGCAGACGGTGAAATTGAAGACTTAAAGGCAGCACTAACTTTTGCATGATGGGCTCGAGAAGCTCCAGTGCTGGCTGAACTTCTTTCTCTGGGTTGCTGGTTTCCACAGTCGTGCTCACTGTGGCGATGTACACCCCCTCTGAGGCCACATTGTGGGCATAGGACACCACAGATATGTAAATGTCTGCATAGACAGAGAGAGAAGGTTTTCTATTAATTATGAATCAGCCAAATTCAGCCAAGATGATTTATTTACAAAAGTGTGCGGACTGAAACACAAATTAAATATTGATTTGAAGCTGTAGCAGGAAATAAACACCTGATTTCCTGTGGAGTTGTGCTTGGGGGATGATGATTTGACAGGAGGTGGCCTCATGGGTGTTTTTAACCGGATGATTTAATAAGCAGATGACTCGTATCACACGCCCCACTTTCCTCGCTCGGTGAGGGACGTAGCTCGGATCACAGATGAGCTGTTTACAGTGGAACAGCTGTTCCACAAATAGAAAGACAAAATCACTGAGCGCTCGCTTGTACGAGGGGGAAACTACCAACTTCGTTTCTTCTACATATAAACACTTGCCTTCCCCTCAGATTTCACAGCTGTCACTTTGCCGTTGTCCATCACGATCTCTTGCACTGCTCTGTTCAACAGGAAAGTTCCCCCGTACTCTGCGTTAAGTCTGAAACACACAGAAGTTCCTGACCTCCCTGCATTGAATGTAACAACTGGAACTTAAAGTAGTTATTTTGTAACCTGGCAAATCCCTGCGGTAGTTCCCCCAGCCCATACACAGGGTAGATATATGGACTGTTGCTGTGACGGCACAGAGACTCAGAATACAGCTTGATCCGTGTAATGGTTTCCAAACACGGCTGGTCCAAGTAACTACGGGGTCACCGGGAGACAGTAAAGTGAGAACAGGCAGCTTTAAACTTAAAGGGTTGTCTGTCGTCGTTTCCATCTGGTTTATGTGAATGCCTGAGACTGACCTTTCACTGCCGTGTAAGGCTATGGCGTGACCTACGAACTCAATGACATCTAGTCCCAGATCAAAGTGGCAGAAGAGGTCACGCGTGGTTGTTTTGTGGGGATCCATGTCCTGGTAGGTCCGAGGGTGCCTCACATCAAAGTTCATGGCAAAGAGCAGCAGCTTCCTGAACCTCCGCTTGTCAAACATGCCCATAAGATCTGAAACGTTTAATGAACATTATTAAATAGGTCTCACAAATATGCGGACGACTTTGCAACAACTTTGTTCATCACCTGAAGCGTGAGCGTCCTCCTCTGTGCAGGGCACTTTGTGCACTCTGCCCGCTTTGTATACATAGCTGCCTTCGATGACTTTGAAGTCCAGGTACCGAGTGACCTCAGTGTTCATCAAGATCTTCACCAGCTGACCTGAAACGGTGACACGGCAGACAGCGCAGAAAATGACTCTCGCTTACACCAAAACAAGCAAAGCAAAACGTGCTGCCCGATGAGCAGCACTAAGCTCTCACCGTTGGCAAGAAAAAATTTGGGGATGACGTCAATGTTCCACTCTTTTTCATGGACCGTAGACTGAGCAGGACCTGGAACCTTATACTTCTTGTACAGCTGTAAATGTAGACAATTATTTTTTTTAAAAAGCAGCAACTTTAGAAAATGAAGAAAACACATGTGTGCTCATGTGTTGTTTGTGTTTGTGTGAACACACCTGCTCGAGGTGAGAAATGGCTGCGCTCTCTCCACCATAGTAAGGATTCCTGTCAATGTGAAGAACCTTTTTGCCACTTTGAGACATTAAACCAGACAGGATACATTCCTGAGACAGACAGGCAGACAGACGGGGGGTTGACAGTAAAACGCAGGTCAGCAGTTGGAGGTGTGCATCTGTAGATCAAGACTATAATGGCATTATCTAATTGTTGTAAACCCCTTAATCAGCCAACAGGAGCTCAGAAAGTCTGCATGTGAGTGATCAGTAAAGGTGTGACCATTTTACTCATGAACAAACTTAACCACAACTTAATACTACAACGTATTCAAGGGGACATAAGTTTAGGGAACAAATTGAAGAACATTCATTATATTTCTTGGTTCTGATGGTGATAAAGGGATTATTCATTTCTTGGCACTTGCAGATAACACTGATCCAATCACCGGTCTGTGAAAACACAGGCTGCACTAAAACTCTTTGTGTGTCTGTTCTCAAGTGCACACACTTCATGCAGGCTGCTATGTTATAATAAATATGCGTTTTCTTACCTTAAGTCCAGTTCCAAGCACAATAATATCATATTGCTGCATCCTAACAGTCTCTCCACGTGTCGCTCACTGAGCGCTGAGTGCAGCCTGTTGCAGTATTGTTAATCTGTGCCTGTGTGTGGGCATGTGCATGCCGTATATTCATACAGAGAGAAACACAGCTGATGATGATAAGTGACAGTAATTGCTTTGCATTCGCCTTTGCTATAATCCTCTTAAGACCGGCACATCTATGTGTGTGTATGAGAGAGAGATTGCCTAGAGGTGGGGTTTCCCAGCCACTGCAGGCTGAGGTATTAATGGACCAGTGTGCAATGATTCAGTGGCATCTAGCGGTGTAGAGGCTCATTGTAACCCCCTCACCTCACCTTCTTCTTCCTCACATGAAGGAAACATTTTGGTGGCTATGAAACACGCAAAAAAAAGTCCATTCTGGGCTTCTATAGAAACCTCCTAAGAAAAGCATATCACCTGCAGATATTCAGGTGATATACTGGATGGAAGATTTGGCTTTTTTGATTGACATAACAATTCATTTGAACCTTTAAGGAAATAACTGCCTGTGTTATATATCTGTAGATGTGACACAAAATATTACTTTCTGAATGATTTTGTTAAAGACAAGAGCAAGAGCGATATGTTTAAAACTTAAATGTTAACAGACTTTGCATTACTCATAATAAGCCATGTTTAAAATGAACATGAGGTTCAGATTTGTATCAACTTTTCATATTCCATACAATTTATTCTTTGCTATCTCCAGACTCCAGATATGAAAGAAAGGAAGAACTGTTTTTTAGATTTGTTCACGCCTGATTAGCCTGGCTTAGATTTGGTTACATTGTCTTTTTTAAAAAAAAATGATTATGACAATGAAAATAATTTTGTTACAGACCATTTGTATATAACTTTTATTGGTAATTTTTTTTCATTTTTTAAATGTTAGTACTGGCCCCCGGGCATCCTCGCAGTGTCAAATCCGGCCCTCTTTAAAAGAAGTTTGGACGCCCTAAACAGTCAGTTTGATGGTACACGACCTCTGTTACTTTATGGATTATAGTGCAAAATGTATACATAAGTGTAAAATGTATATAAAAGGGAAATATTATCGACCAAAACCGCCAAAACTGAAGATACTAACAGTTCAGGGGCTGGTTTGATACAGAAACACTACATTACCCATCATTCCCTCAGAGGAAGCTGTCCGGGTTTGGGAAGGTCTCTTTGTTAATAACACCGGGATAACACGGTATCTAGTTATGATATCTAGCGCTGACTCCGCCTGCCTGAGGAGGGTTCTGGTGTACGCCGGGTTGAGAAAGAAAGCGCACCCCGTGTCATCTCAAACCGCCGCTGATGTGTGAACTTCCTGCCGTTGGCATCTTCGTCCTCTCCAAGTTTTCTGTCTGTCTGTGCAGTTAAACAGAGAAATGTCTTCACAGCCGGTGAGTGATGCAGATAAACTGTTTTATGTGATAAACAGGAGCCGGTTACAGATTTCAGTGTGGAAATAACGTTACGTCAACGTTTTTTCCGGGGTTATAGTCAGTTAGCTGTGACTTACACTAACTAACTGACGCTAGGTAGTTGATTTATTAATGGCGACGTGACATTAACTAGACTAACTAGCTGGCTGACTCATTTCAGTGCTGTGTACACACACACACATAATATGTAACAGCATTTATGGAAACACGTAAATGAGGCCAGCACGAACAAACAGCACAGGACAGAAGAGGTGTGTCAGCTGTGTGACATGATGGCTGACTTCATGAAGTTGTCTGTTAACGTGAATCTCTGTCCCACCTGTGCAGAAAAATAAAGAAACTTACTTCACTTAGTGCTCAAAGTTGATTTAAACTTAAACTTTTATTTATTTGTGCAGCTTCTTTAAAGCAAACATGCAGCCCAAAGTGCTTCACAGGGCAACAAGGGACAGAGTTTGGCAAAAAATATAATACATGAATTCAATTTGGCCATAGATAGATAGATAGAGTCCTTTATTCTTTTGTTGCAGCAGCATTACAGGTAACAAAGAGAACAGGTGCACATATATATACAGGTATGAGGTAAATTTGGTTCTACCTCTTGTGCAATAACTTAATAATGTGGACAGTGCAATTGTGCATCCGTTGTTATGTCCATCAGATCAGCTGTGACAGAATGAGTCTCCTCTCTCTGCACAGATGGAGGTCATTGTAGAGTTATGGCAGCTGGTAGCAAGATTCTCCGTCTGAAATTGCTCTGTTGTTCGAGCAGGAGGTCATGTAGTGGATGAGAGTCGTTGTCCATGACACTGAGGAGTTTGTGGAGCATCCTTTTTTTCCGCAGCCAGCTGCAGGGGCTCCTGAGCAGTCCCCTGATGAATGTTATAATAAGTTAAAGATATAAAACAAACAAATAAAAATAGTAATTTGTACCAGACTGATTGCTTTACTAGTCATTGTCTTATAGTGAATCTATATCATTATTAAATATAATCTTCAAGAAGGGTTAAATCTGAGGCAGCTTGACTAAGCTGTAGATTTAATCCTTCTTGAAGAAAGATGACCTGGATGACTGAGAAACTTCACGTCACTTGCTTTTTATAAACCCAGAATGCAGAAAAAACAGAAATATATTGAGAGAAGAGTTCATTCATTGTGCCCCAGAGTCAAGAATGCCATCCATCTTTCTCCTGGATGTTATTGTTAGCATTAAGCCTTACTTGTTTTCGCATACTTGTCTCAGTTTTCAGATCAAGAGTCAAACCAACACAAGCGTGTAACTACTCAGTCCAGCCCTGGATTCCTGGAGCGATTAGGTGAAACTGCAGGAGGAACGGTTGTTGGTATTGGACTGTTTTTCCTCTCGTTTTATGTTCTCTTCACCAACGAGGTAAGAAAAACCCACACAGAGGAAAACAGCTGTAGTTGCGTTGTGTTTCATGTTAATGTGGCAGCAGACTAACACGGTGTGTGCTCTCTGTGCTCAGGGACGGGCTCTGCAAACGGCATACTCCCTGGATGAGGGTCTGTCTCAGGTCGTGCCGTTGGGGCCTAACCCCAGCCTCGAACTGCAGAACAACAACCGTCTGATTCATCTGTCTGCAAAGCTGCGCACCTCACAGGTAGACTGTGATTTTAGTTCGTTTAAAAGTTTTTAAAATTATTTAGATGCCTCTTAATCCTTCACATTGTTCTTTTAAGTGACATGCTAACAGGAAATTTGACTTCTGCATCTGTGTTTGTGTAGCCTCTGCATGACCCGAACTACAGAGTGGTGGTGCAAGCAGTGAAGCTTAAGAGACAGGTGGAGATGTATCAGTGGGTGGAGTATCGGGAGAGCAAGTAAGTCTTTTGTCTGCCTGTGTTCAGGGTGGGGTCGGGTGTAAAAGTGTTGACTGGAATACAAAGCGTTATTAATCCTGAAATGAGCTTGTCATCGTGCAACTAATTTCAGGGACTACCAAGAGAATGGCGAGACCAAAACCGAGACGACGTACACATACAGTGAGTTATTTGTTTGTCAAGATGTCGTAACAGCGCGTCACGCCTGGCTCTGGGTGAAGTATGAATTATTTTGAACTAACGTCTTTCCCTTAGATACCGAGTGGAAATCAGAGCTGATCAACAGTCGCAACTTTGATAAGGAAATCGGTCATCAGAACCCGAGGTACTCGATTGTTTTTATTTTTTTTATTCGGCGGCATTAGAAATAACGTATCTGTGTATGTGTGTGCAGCCCATCTTTAATGTAATCTTTGAATCTTAGTGCTATGGCGGTTGAGAGTGTCACAGTGGTGGCTCCTGAAGTCGGAGCTGGACCGTTCATTCTCTCCAAAGGTAGCTGACATAAACACGCTTCATACAGATTGAACAGACGCTGCATCGTTTGTCACGCTGTTCAGAGTTACTCGTAATCTGATGGTTTGTTCATCCTCAGGTCTTGTGGACCAGATAAATAACTTCCAGACTCTGAGTCTGAGGGATTTTAATGCCTTGAACTTGGACCCCTTTCTCAGCACTGATGACGATTATTTCTATCACACTCAGTACCCCCGCAGACCAGAGGTGAAGTATCTTTCTCCCAGATACTGTAAATGTCTGGTCTCTGATGTGTTGTGTACTCCACACTGGTGCAGCGATTGCGTTATTATTTATTTGTCTGTTTTTATTTTCACAAGGTCGGGGATGTTCGCGTAAGATTCTCCTTCGCCGGACTGAGTGGTGAGACGTCTCACCTCGGCCCGGCTCAAACTGTGAGTGCTGCAGATGACTTTTCTGGATACGTTTCATACACTGTGGCCTTAACATGTCATGCTCGCATTTTCTTGATGCATCAAAATTAGTCTCAGCCTGAGTACTCATCATATCAGCACAGTCCGCATAGAAAAGGTCTAATTATTACATTACATTACATTTTTAGAGTAGCAGATTCATTCCCAACTGTGTAATCGGATAATTTCAGCCTAATTATTACTTTCTCTGATGAAGCTTACATAATGATCTTCCTCCTCTGACACTGGTAAAAACAATAACTGTTTTGCAGGTCAGTGTTGTGGCCATGCAGCGAGGGGATCTGCTGATGCCTTTTAAAACCAAGGCAGGAGACACTCTGGAGATCCTGTATCTGGAGGAGCTCTCTGCAGAGGTCAGTGTGGATTTTGTTATTTCTTTCTTGGACACTGTGGTTGTTTTTTGTGAGGGTAGCTGATGCAGCTGATTTTTTTTTTTTTCTGTAGGAGGTTTTTGCGAAAGAACACCAGTACAACAGCATGAAGACGTGGGGACTCAGGGCTGCAGGCTGGGCCCTCATGTTCCTTAGTATTCAGCTGATGACGCGCATCATCTACACGATGGGTAAACAAACACTCACTGCTGCTGTACATCCACATCACACACGAATCTCATTCATAAAACTCTCTGTGTGCCTACAGTGGACTGGGTCCCTCTCCTCAGGGAGTTTGTGTCCGTCGGGCTGAAGATCTTCGCGTTGTGCGTCTCCTGCTCTTTGTCTCTTCTCACCATTGGGACCGGCTGGCTTTTCTACCGACCATTAGTGGCTCTGGCTCTTGGAGCGCTAGCTTTGCTTCCAGTGTTTGTCGCCCGCTCAAGACTTCCGGCGAAGAAAAACGAATGACAAATAAACTATAAATATTTATCAAATCTTTGATGCCTGGCTGCAGCCGTCCATCAGAGGAGGGAGACATTACTGTACTTTATATGTCAAACAGACAATCCATGGTAATAAATATGCTTTGTTCTAAGAGGTAGAAAAATAAGTTTAATCCAAATTTAGTGTTCATAAGCACTTAAACATCATATTTTTTGATAAATAATTCAAAAAGGGCAGCACTTTAACATCCTGGAAACATATTTCTGGATAGAACCACTCCTGTCGTGTCGGACATTAAGTAGACACGTTTGGTGTTGCCTTCAGACCTTTAAAAGGGCTCATCCATAAGCCTCATTGTTTTTACTTGATATTTTGTTGCTAAAAGATGCGCTGAGAATCTTGATTTTATGTTGCTCGGAGTGAGCAACATAAGATTGCTCTAGTATGTCACTTGCAAAAGACACAGTTGCTACTTTATTAAGGACAGCTAGTTAAACGTAATGCACTTAAGGGAACGTTGTGTTCAATTTTCAAAATATAACTTTGCCTTTATCATCGGGGATTTGCTCATAAGTCACATTTTCATTTGGAAAATGATGAATGGTGTTTTTCAAAACACTTTGTGTGGACATAATGCCAAAGAACTGTGGATCTGTTGCTTTTTTTTTGTATTGTAAGTATGCGGTCTATGTTCAATAAAGCACTTTTGTGTGCATCAACTTCAGACCTAAAGGGCTCATGTGTCTAACTGACCTGCAAGTCGAGATGAAGTAGGAAGTACAGGAAGTCGAGCGTGAACTGCAAGCTTATCACAGAGATACCAGTGGCGTACAAATCAACCAATAAACTAAAAAGTGAAGTACCACCAGAGAGCACCGACAAGTTTGTTCGTCAAATTTTGAAACTTTGAAGTAGCCACGCCATCTTCAACCATCCTGTCTGTCAGGCTCCATCGATAAGATAACCAGCGTGGTTTGTATTAATCTCCACCATATCTGCTCACTGCCTTTGAAGTCGACGCTGTGGCTGACGCAGGACCTTGACCCTTACTCTGAAATGCACGTGTCAAACTGTGTGTGTGTGCTAATGAGATGAAGGGACAGAGTAAGGAGGAACAATCTGGTGTTACACAGCTGTTCAGTAAAGGATACAGCTCAGAATCAACCAGACAAATTACTGGGAATCTGTATTCAAGTATTTCAGCGATAAAGAACAACTCAACAGGCTACATAAAAAAGTGGGAAAGAGAACTGCATATTGAAATCCCTCCGGAGGAATGGTCTCTCATGATCCACACCCAGATGACTAACACAAACTCACAAAGTTGGAAGGACTTTTGCTGCTGAGTTTTTTCATAATCCCCAAAATAAAATCTAAATATACTGGACATCAGAACCAATGCTAGAGAGTACGGGCAATTTATGGCAGACCATACTCATATTTTTTGGTCCTGCTTCATCTTACTCAAGAGCAAACAACCACTAAGAGGATTTGATGTTGAGTTTACTTGTCTCTTTCCAGTTGGGAAACATATGAAAGGAACGGGGCACACGCTGGGCAAGTCGCCAGCTCATCACAGGGTGCATAGAGACAAACAATGGTTCACACCTACAGCCAATTTAGAGTCACCAATTAACCTTTTATGTGCATGGTTTTGAACTGTGAAAGGAGGAGAACCCATGCAGACACGTGGAGAACATGCAAACTCTGGCTGCAGCTGAGGTTTGATACAAGAGGCTGTAAGGCGACAGTGCTAACCACTGTGCTGCCCACAGAGACAAATATTTACTAAAAGTTCTCACGGTAACAAGCAAAAAGACAGTTATTAGAGACCCTCCACACTCCTCCACCTATAATAGATATTATATAGTATGGGACGCATAATGTTTGCTTTATGATTGCAGAAGGAAAAGGGAAGAGAGTACTGGGCTAAATACCTAGCTAATGTCCGACAACTGAAATTACAGTAGACACAGATGTGAATGTGAATGAAAGTGTATCTTCCTGTGACTAACAAGCTCTGTGTGTATTACTGAATGGGACTGAGTGACCTCATGTTTGTGTTATGAGACCAAAAACTGGGTGTGTATGCTGAAAACGGTTCATCCTTGGAAATGTGCCCGACCCCTGCTGGAATCGTTATTCAAGCCGGGATACAACTCAGCGTTTAACGAAGCGAGTGATACGAATGATCAAGATTCTTACAAAGTAATTTATTACACAAAACACTAAGTTTCCATTTGCGTTTTAACAAAATGAGTTTCCAGTCTCATGTTGTGCACGTGATCATAATGCACATAGGGTTTGTATATGAAGCACACAAACAAATTTTGACTTCAAGTGTGCGTCTGTTTGTTGAAATAATTGAAAAGGACTATGGGTCACAGTGTACAGGTACTTCACCCTAGTTGGCTGTGGAAACATTCCTCAGATCAGCAGGCAGGGCTTAAGCACTTAACTGTAGTTGGCAGGTATGACGCATCAGGTCCCCTGGCTGACCTCTTTGATTACATAGTACATGTTGATAAAGGAGGTTTTATTATGGCAAATTTACTCATGTTAAAGTACAAAAAAGTATTTTCCATAACCTCAAAATTGAATACTGACAGAACCTGACTACTTTTGCTTAAGACAAAAAAAGTAAAAGCATTACACCTTTAGTAAAAACTGGGGAGAACAGTCTTTTGTGTGGGTGTGTTTGGGGGTAGGTTTGACCTAATGCTCCTCCTTCTCCTTCTTCTTCTTCTCTCCCCCCCAAATCGTGTAGGAAGCAGTCCTCGTGCCCCCGTTTACAGTAGGACACATTTACTGCTCTTCTTCCCCCGCCTGGCCTGTAGTGCAGCCCTGGTGGCCATCTCGAACACTTCCCTCACGCCATCCTTTGTTTTCGCAGAGCACTCCATGTAACCAAAGGCACCGATCCTGTTAGCCATGTCCCGTCCGTCCTCTGGTTTCACAGGTTCCTAAAGAGAAAGACACGGGGGGCGCGTTTTAGGAAACATTCATCACTGAGAGACTGTTCATACCTTCGCTTTCAGATTTTTACCTGCTTCATTTTGGCAAGCTCCCTCCGAGTGTGGTCATCATTACGCAGGTCCTTTTTATTTCCCACCAGGATAATGGGAACATTGGGGCAGAAGTGTTTCACCTCGGGAGTCCACTTCTCAGGGATGTTCTCTAAAGAAGGAGACACCAGCGATCAGAAGAGAGACAGAGCTACAGGGGACATGTAGGCGAGACGACTCAAAAATCTCTGGTACAGAAACATATTCATGGAGTAGCATGCATATGCTTGTCTGAGTATTGTCTCTGTGTCTGGATATCAACATGACATGACATTGATGGAGCTATTTTTACATCTCCAACTGGTCTGTCTACTTCCCTCCTATTTATCCAACAAGATACCAGTTAATTGAAACTACTTATGAACCGTGTCGGCTTTCCGTTTCAGCTTACCAAGACTGTCAGGGCTGTCGATGGAGAAGCACATGAGAATGACATCAGTGTCTGGATAGGAGAGCGGGCGCAGTCGGTCATAGTCTTCTTGACCTGCCGTGTCCCAGAGTGCCAACTCGACCTGTCGTAAGAAGTGACGAGTTATCAACCGCGTGAAGCCGAACGATGTTCAGCGTCCGCTGATATAGTGCACATAAAGAACATCACGCTAACTGTTACTCTGATTACCCATTTACACACAAAACAATTATTCCAGCCGAGACCTTGTGATCTCAGACTCAGCGATCATCGTCTATGTACTGAGTGATTATATATATACACACTATTCATATGGTGACCCAGTCGTTTGTACAGTGTATAGACTTCACAGTTTTGTATTTTACTTCTTTAGTTTATTTTCATCCATAGTGCTCTTAATGCTGAGCTGACCGGCTCCTCTTGTCACATTGTATTGCTGACCCCATGTTAACCTGCATGTGACAAATAAACCTGAAACTTGAACAACCTGAACTTGAACACTACACCCAGCAAAGAGACAGGCAGTAGTTAACTGCTGCAGTGTGGGATTGTTAATAAAAAGTCTAACGTCTTTAAGGGTTCAGCACATTTTTGTTTGTCTTTTTTGCTGGAATATTATTGAATGACTGGATTTGGTTTTAAACAGGTTAGCCCCTTTAACCTGCGGTGATCCACCCAGCCAAATGAGTTACCACGGTGGGTGCTGTGACGAGGAAGAGAGCCGAGTTAAGGCCGCTCCTGGCTATTGTCCGGTTTGGATAAACTGGGACTCAGTTTGCTCAAACAATGGGGAATGAGAGACTGTTGTGCTCACATCTTCAATTGAGACCAGCTCCATCATCATCCCGATCATCAAGTACTCAATGGACAGATCG